>OY757911.1:56313808-56365618 GCA_963585895.1 Sepioteuthis lessoniana | reverse complement strand
GCTGGCTCTTGGCCTCCGGTTCAGCAGCCCTGGAGAACGAGAAAGACACAACGCTGACGGCATTAAGAGCGGGGGTCAATATATTGCAGCTCTGTTCTGCCTCCAAGTCCCTCTCACCATAAAACCTTGAATAACCTTTTCGAACCCTTACAATAAAGTGAGAGGTACATATTTTTCTAAAGAAGCCTTCGCTCGTCCTTTATCATTGTCACGTTGTGAATTATTCTGCATGTATATGCATATGAATGTATAACAATATCTCATTTCTATACATTTATTCTGTTAGACTATATTGATTGGTTTTCTCGGAAATTTTGATCCAATTCATTTTCTCATGAGTAGTTACTTTTTCACAGATGTTTGGTCGTATATTATATTTAAATCTTGATATCGACTTGATTTTGATATGATGAAACAGCGCTATATTTTGCCTATCTTTCTACACGTATACCATACGTCTCGGGTGTATGATTACTCATTGTAATAAAATAAATAAACTAATAAATTCAAAAAAAATTAAGTATAGTTAAAAACAAATGTGTTCGAGAAAATGAATACAATTTTAAAAATACGAGCATCATTAAATAAGTTTCCAGTCTTTTTTCGTATGGACACTTTTATTGATGGTACACACATGAAACTCGAGTCCACTTCAAAGTAATCTTCTCCGTCTGCAATGCACTTGTTTTACCGTTCCAACAACTTCTGGAAGGCCCCATGGAAGTCTTCTTGTGTGAGCGTGTCAATGACCTTCGTCACAGCCTCTTTCATCTCCTCAATTGTCTCATAAGCATTGGGAATAACCAAAAGTCATAGGGAGAAAACATCTGGACTATAGGGAGGCTGAGGAACTATCTTGATGCCCATCTTGCTCAAATAATCAGTGACAAGGATGGAGATGTGGATTGGTGCATTGTCCTGGTGGAAATGCCACTGACCCGATTTGAAGAGGGCTTGCCTCTTCAGACGGCGGAATCTTTTCCTGAACTCCCTTAAAACCTCAACATAGTAACCCTAACCCTAAGCCTTTGGCCAATCAACTCTGGTGTATTAACTTCTTTACTCCTCCCACACCTCTCATCATCCCTCACAGACTCCCTGCCTTCCTTGAATCTCTTATGCCACTCAAAATCTGAATGGTCGATTCATGCAACATGGTCCAAAAGCAGTCTGAAGCATTCCATAAGTTTCTGTAGCATTTTATTCCAAGTTTAAAACAGAATTTTATTGCATATCGTTCTTCTAAAGTGTACTCACGTCCAGATTGCATTTTTGGAATTCACCAGCTGTGCCAATCAGGCTTTAGTAGGGTGTATTCCAGTTGCCGCTGTAGCTGTTCGTTTAACCTGAAATCATAAAAGTTGGTCTGTCATCTCATAAGATGTATGGCAATAATATAGTGAATTTTCAAGAATCTACGACAAGTCTAAATGCCTGTACAGAAAAGTTTGAAAACTTATTGAATTCACTACGTATATCAAATTCAATCAAAAGAACAACATTACGATACGTTGCCACTCAATATACCTTCATGAATGGCACAAGATTGATCATCTATTGTTTCAGCTAATTAGAAGAAAGAAGTTCTGCAACACTAACTTTGCAATTGTAGTAAGCCACTGAGTGATGGACGTTACTGTTGGAGCCAAGACCAAGTGCTTAGTGTGATAGCAGAAGTGCAAAGGGAAGCAATATAAAGAAGTAAATAATATCATGAGAAAATATAAAATTTTAAAAGCCAGAGATAAGACATTGTTTAATAGTAAGTTAGATACAAAAATTTCAACTGCTAAGAAATGTAACTTCAATGTGGATATCGCAAAAAAAAAATTTCCCGAAAAATGTCCCAAAGCAACTCTCCCGACCAGCGATGATTATCTTATCAAACGCTACCTAGCAGATTGTCTGCGATTTGACAGTTTTATGGGAAGAGAATATTGAAGACTCGCACGGGCTAACATTCACAAAATTGAACGATCTAGTATTAGAATGTAGAAAAAAGCGCTATTGAGTCTACTCTGAGTTGACTAAACGTTGCCAGAAAATGTTTCATTTGCCCCTCGCGTAGTAAAATAAAAAAAAAAGAAAAAAGAAAAAACGTTGGTCTGACAGAAAATAACAAACGAAATGAAGTACGTAAAATAACTTAAAATCAGAGACCCTTTCAAAGTGGTTGTTGTATAAAAGAAATAACGAATGATTAGAATAAAAGAGAACTTGAATTAAAAAAATAGTGGAAAATTTTATTCATTTCAAGACACCGTAGGCGTTAGAATAATAATTCGCCTATGCCTCAATATGTGTCAGGGACGAAAACTGATTCACTCACGAACTGAGTAACTAAAATTCTTAGCAATACGGAAACACTGGTCGATAATATTCACTCATATAAAAGATAAATACTGAGGGTATTTAGAATTTAATCATTTGTGGTGAAGATAGTTTCTGAAAAACACTTATGGTGGATGCAGACATGATCAAACTTGGTTGATTTCAAGGAGGGATAATCTGCAAACGAATCCCTAATTACCCAATGTATAAAAGGTATCAATGATGAAGTATCCAATCTCATCTAAGACATGTATTTTGTGAAATAAAAAGAAATATAATTCAAAAGGAAATCATTTTAAAATGTACCTAAAAAAGATATTCAATAAAAATGTTATACCTTCCAGAAAATGTGTTCATGAAAAATATTTTAGGTATATTCTATAAAAATGGTATACCTTTCCGAAAATGTAATCACGAAAAAATATATTTAATAATTTACATAATTTTAACAGTATTTTCAATAAAAATAGATATAACAGAAATTGTATACAATAAGTATATATATATATATATATATATATATATATATATATATATATATATAATATATATATATAATATATATATATAATATATATATATATATATATATATATTAATTGGTATAATTGAAAAATATTGAATAAAAATACAGTTAATATAATTGAATACATTTTTATAAATATATTCAACAAAATAAATTCAAAATAGCTACAATTAAAAAATCATAGAATTGGTATAAGTAAAATATGTATATATACACATGTTTAAATTAGATAAACAGAAAAAAAAAAACATCAACACGACTTTAGACGCCAATATATGCCAACATCATGTAATTTTCATTTATTCCGGTCAAGAGATCCTAGATAATGTCCTTCGACCTGCCTTTTGCATTGTTTGTCGACCACGACCAATCGGTGTTCATCCCCAAAACCACAGACATTGATGCCCCGGATTTTTAAGTCAGGGGTACAAGTTTATATTGGGTGATATGATCGTATGACTTCTTAGACAACCAATCGTGGGTCTCGATGGTTATGTTGAGGGGAACTGAGTCTTCAAGAAACACATGTGACATTTATTTTGGGCTTGTTCACCCCGTAGTCTATAGCATTTTTCATGAGGCATGGGAAGAAGTGCGGTGGCACAACTATGGATCATTTGAATTCGTAATTTACATCTAAATCTTTAGTTCATTTCTGATTTCTCCACTAAAGTTCTGGTTATTTTCAAAAAAAGTATGCCGTCTATGATTGGAAGCTTCCGAGGTAATTGTCTCGATACATCTGAAAGAAAATAAATTTAAAATGTTTGGTGCATTCCTAGTCACATTATATTAGTCTTCTCACATTCATAATTTGCTATACGTGTTTTTCGGTTATCTGACTCACTATGTATTGACTATGAATTACTAAAATCTTTAGAATGCTTTGGAATTATCTGAGATTGTGATATAATCTATTGAGTCATGACAAGCAAAGATATTCAAATAAATTCCATAATTTTCTATAATGCTAATAAATAGTAATATTGACACTCTATAGTGAAAGAATATTTTTACCGGACAAAAAACAAAAATATTATCCGTAAGTATGAACAATTCTCCGTCTTTATTATAATGTTTTTAATAAATTTAGAAACGATTTCATTGCACATCTTAAGAGTATCTAATAATTAGAAATGCACAATTATCTAATTAAACCCCCCCATTATATATATATATATATATATATATATATATATATATATATATATATATATATATATATATTTAATTTTTTTCTTTTTGATATCTTTGAGAATTCGATAAACAATTTTGTGCCTCATCTTAATAGTATCAGCAATTAGCAATGGGAAAACATTTAAATATTAACTGACAAAATCAAAAATCAACACACACACACACACACACACACACACACACACACACACACACACACACATCTACGCACGTACATATAACTGTGTACATACACCCGTGTACATGCACCTGTGCACCCCCCCATATATATATATATATATATATATATACATTAGCGATATATGTTTGATATTTTGAGAAAGTTAAAAGCAATAAGAATACAGCAAGGAAATAGCAAAAAAAAAAAAGAAAGAATGAGATTATCTAAAGTACATTTACTAATATATTAGGCAAAGTCTGAGTTAGAAAAAGTGTATGATCACATTCAGATATATAAAGTGAAAGAAATAAACATCCACAAATACAATATATCTTGAGAAAATGTTATCGCAGACAGACGAAGTAATGAGAAAATAAAAACAGAAATAGGTAAGTCGGTCGATATATTTTTAAATCTCTAAAATAGATAGCATTCATCATTTTTTTCGAGTCTTTTTATTTTACTTTCATTCATTTAGTAAACTTTAATATTTAATTTTTAGAGTTTTTTTCCTATTACATATGTTTATTCTTTTTTCTGTAATTTATTTCACGTTTTGGGTTTTTTGCGTATATGTATCCCTGTTTTAAAACATTTTCATTTTTTTCATATATGTGTGTATATTTAATTAGGTTGCTCTAGAAGATTTTATTGCCTATTAGAATTCAATCGACTCATGACATATTCCTAAGTAATTCAATAAATGTTTAGAAAATATTTTCTTAAGATAATACTTTACTAATAATAAATAAATAATGAGTTAATAAATTTTAATTTCATTAATTAATTTTAACCAGTATTTTTAATATCAGAATCACCAAAAATAAATGTGAAAATAAATAGTAAGTAACAGTGTTTACATTATCTAATAAAATATGACGATTAGGTTTTCCTTTCATAAACTAATTTTTAATTCTTTGGTGTCGCTTCAAAAAAATCAATGAATATCCATGGAGATATATTTTGAGTGCAACTTCTAAATCTGAAATTAAGTCAATTTTAAAAGTATATTCAACTATGATAATGCAGGAGAAAAATAGTGGGGCGTTAAACATAGATGTTCATGGTGGATCTGGCCCAGGATTCAACATCTGCGGACATGATCCTACACTATATAAATGTCTTTTTTGTGAATATGTTAAAAATGCGGATCAAGAAATAAAAACAAAACCGGATTCGCTCGGGCTGATATTGGTGATATGTCCCATGATAGAAAATGGAAAAGGAGTTTGATTTGGGATTATAGCATTTATAATTCAGAAACAGAACAAAACCATGTTCATAAGAGAGTTTTACCTTTTAGAACCCTCGCTCGGTCGTTGCAACCTTAGAATCAGAATATAATTTTCATTGTTTAAGGCATTAGGAAAAGTATGAATACTAAAGAAGTAAATAGTAAAGAAGGTGGGGTTCTTGAACCTTGGCTAGTGTTTATATCAAGGATAATTCAAACTTTGAATTGCGCAAAGATGAAATTTGAATAGTTAATTTATTGAATAATTCACTTCATCAATATGTTTTTGTTTGATTTCTTTCTTTAATGTAAACTTTCAAAAGATTATAATGTCTAAGATATATTTGTAGAAGAATAGTTGGGAGCAGCGTCGAATCAACCGAAAAGGACATCGAAACGAGGTTAACGAAAGCATGGACAGCTATCAATAGGCTATCGACTATATGGAAATCAGACCTAACCGATAAAATGAAACGCAGTTTCTTCCAGGCAGCGGTCACATCGATACTGCTATATGGATGCACTACATGGACGCTAACAAAACGGCTGGAGAAGAAACTAGATGGCAATTACACAAGAATGCTGCGTGCAATCCTCAACAAGTCCTGGCAGCAACACCCCACAAGACACCAACTGTACGGCCACCTGCCCCCTATCACGAAATCTATTCAAGTTAGGCGAACCAGACATGCAGGACATTGCTGGAGAAGCAGAGATGAACTCATAAGAGATGTACTCTTATGGATCCCCACACACGGCCGCGCAAAAGCAGGACGACCAGCACGAACGTACATTCAGCAGCTATGTGAGGATACAGGTTGTTGTCCTGAAGACCTACCTAGGGCTATGAACGATAGGAAGGAGTGGCGAGAGAGGGTCAGGGATATCCGTGCTGCCAGCACGATATGATGATGATGATGATAAGATGACACATAGCTGGGATGGATGAGTCATTTCTTGGTTTTCCAAGAGTTTTAACCTGAAAACAAACATGATAGCGTATATGTTCTCCAAACTCACTTTCTACGATGTCAAATCCCATATATGAACCATTACGCCGTGAGGATTTCCTTACTATATATATATATATATATATATATATATATATATATATATATATATATATATATATAGCTAGTTTTAGCCGCAGGTAGTGATTATTAGTTCACGTAATATGCTTTTATATAACTTTATGAAGATTATACGTTTTTTTTTCATTCTTTTAATATTCGTTTATCTAAGTATTAAAGTATATTTTCGCATGGAAAGACGCGCAATAACGATTCTGAATCGAGAGAAAATTGTTTAGTATTCATTTAGTAAATATAGTCGACACAAAAGGAAAATGGTGCACGCTAAAATATGCCGCTTGTGCCTGGAGCTGTTGTCGGCCACAATAGCGGAGATAATATAGGAAAAACCTAATCCAAGTGAAATTAGGCCTGAGTTTGGCTGATGGAATCGGTGGTATTGGATCTGGACTAAATTTCTCTGTTGGTAGCATGAAACAGAGTATTGTTCGGAGAAAAATATTGCAAAAGCTGAGAGGTGGGAATTGAAAGAAGGCGTTTTCAATCAAGTAAAAGAAATAGGGTACGGATAGTAGAGATATAGTCCAGGGAGTCGATCATTGTCATATATATATATATATATATATATATATATATATATATATATATATATATATATATATATATATATATATATATAAAACTTCGTACATTTGTCTTGGCTTGAATTGTTTCAGAAGTGTCGATTATAGTAAAATGAGAAATGGAATATATATTAAATGCTACCTATACTACTGCTGGGCTTGCTTCTGTTCAGCAGGCAAATTGGTTTTTGAAATTAGTTCTTTGAACGCCCTATGGTATTTTACTATGACACCTCTTCCAGCCATTACAAACCTAGCTATAGTTAAAATAAAACTACATTATAAGAATATTCTGCTAACGATTTACTTCAATTCCATAATGTTTAACAATATTTGAGAAGCAAACATGCCTGCATACATTTTTTTAAAGACAAGCTATATTGATAGTCCTACTACTTCCAAGATTTGTTCAATATGACTCATTGCATTTTTGCTGAGGTCCCATCAAGCTTTTTCTTTAAACGTTTTGTCAGCGTCCTTTCAGTGCGCCCATAGAGTAGTATTGGTATAACCATTGTTTGGCAAAAATATCATTTTATTTAATTGAATAGATAGGATGCTGGGAAGACAAACTTCAAAAGTCAACGGCCAGGGTCAAATAGTTCAACCATGAAATTACTGCTACTCTTCTCGAATGGTGGAGTCTATTGATGAGAAGAAAAAAAACAATCAACGATAGACTAATATTAACAAATAAAAAAGTCAAAACGTATTTACGCAGCCCCTCTAACATGAGCATGGTGTTATACAAGGAAAATTTTAAAGTTGCTTGGAAACATACAGCTTTGCCCCGACTACTTTTTATATCCAATTAAAATGTGTGACACAGCGAGTCTAAAGAATATTACGATTGTGTGTATATATATATATATATATATATATATATATATATATATATATATATATATATATATATATATATGTGTGTGTGTGTGTGTGTGTGTGTGTGTGTGTGTGTGTGTGTGAGAGAGAGAGAGAGAGAGAGAGAGAGAAAGAGAGGTGCAGGTTGAATTAGGAACAGTATGTGGGTACAAAAATGGTTTTGTATAGTGATTTTATTGTAGCGATTTACTTAAAAGTCACACATAGGATTTACAAAGGAAATTTTTAATATTGAAGAAATACACTTATTTCTATTGGTGAATAATTGTATAAATTAAAAAAAATTTAAACTATCAAAGATAAAATAAGAGTATACATGGACCATTTGCATTTGCTTCCTAAATATTGTTCTTATTAATTTCCAAATATATTTTTATTAAAATAAGGTTCCCCAACATTTGTGTGCAATTATCCTTCAGATTCTGGTTG
The DNA here is from genome assembly GCA_963585895.1 of Sepioteuthis lessoniana. Lineage (NCBI taxonomy): Eukaryota > Metazoa > Mollusca > Cephalopoda > Myopsida > Loliginidae > Sepioteuthis > Sepioteuthis lessoniana. The sequence continues at coordinate 56,357,205 of OY757911.1, read as the reverse complement.
AACTTATTTTATGGTTTCAAGTATCTCTTTGAGGAATAATCTTCTGTCTACTTCAAAATGACATTTAAATGAGATACAAGGCCATAATGGTGAATCTCTATTGTTCTTACTAACCATTATCGAATTGCTTTCACCATTTACTTTACATCATTGTATAAAGAGAACATCCAACAATCCATAACTTAATGATGCGTAAGATATAAAGATGATCCTTCAATACACATCGATGGATCGGCCTATGGATATTTCCTCCAATTAAAACAACATTATATTCCTATCCTTGGCGTTTGACATGAATTTTTCTGTTTCTCTGATGTGAGTATCTGCAACGTTTTCAATATATAATGGCAATATTGCGGTTAAAGATTTTGATTGAACAAAGACGATAATTTCAAAATTATGGGGTTACGGTCCTTTGCCTATTTGCTGTGACATCGTAGTAAGCGTGTTTGAACTCTGTTAGCGCTATGATGTTCATTTTGGATTAGTATGCTTAAAACGTTATGAATCCTAGTATACCCCCAGCTTTTTCTTAAATAGTAAAACTAGTGTTCTTCTACAAGGATGGGTTTGGTATTAAATATCATTCGAAGGTGACATTAAACACAAAACAAAAGCAAACCAAACCGAACCAAAATTACATTCATATCCCTAAACCGTTTCATCCAGAATTTAATAACAGCTACATTTTTTTTTATAATAATCAATATAATAACTTTAAACGATCAAAAAAGTTTAATTTTCAGCAATAGTTTATCTCTATTTCTGGTAATAATACATTGCTATTCAAAAGTTTGTGAAAAGAGTAAAGACAAATAATTATCTCAAATTATTTTCTATAATATTGACTTTTATTTTCTGCTATACTAACAATTGAGATAAGAAAACTAAAACATATTAGAAACAATTATAAGATACTTTTTTCCTGAATATAAAATGTTCAGTGTGTATTGGAAAAGCACTTAGGTTGCTTCATGTTTAGTTGGATTTTACAATGAAAAAGCATACAAATTCAACACAGAAATTGCACATAAAACACATGTCCAAATATTAAATAAATAAATATCCTATTATTGGTATATAAGTCACCATGAAAAAAAAACAGATGAAATGTTTATGATAACTTATTTATTTTAAGAGTATATTTTAGAATTTTTATTCGAAATTCAGATTATCGCCATTTTTCCTTTAAATTTGTTGAGCCTACTACAACTGTATGAAATATGTTTATTTATAGATGTATAACTTTCATTTGGAAAAATATAATGAGGATTTGCTTGGTTTGGTGTGTTTTTGAAAGTTTTGAATTAACGTACTTGTTCTTTTCTCGTTAGATCACTCAAGAATATATATACATATATATATATATATATATATATATATATATATATATATATATATATATATATGTGTGTGTGTGTGTGTGTGTGTGTGTGTGTGTGTGTGTGTGTGATTCATAACCGTTTAAGACTTATAACTTTCATTTGGAAAAATATAATGAGGATTTGCTTGGTTTGGTGTGTTTTTGAAAGTTTTGAATTAACGTACTTGTTCTTTTCTCGTTAGATCACTCAAGAATATATATACATATATATATATATATATATATATATATATATATATATATATATATATATATATATATATATGTGTGTGTGTGTGTGTGTGTGTGTGTGTGTGTGTGTGTGTGATTAATAACCGTTTAAGACTTACTTCGTAGCTAGTGGCTCCTCTTGGCTGAATGGTTAGAGGCTTTGGCTTGGCGTTTGATTCAACAGGGTTTCGATCCCAGCTACGGAAAACTACTGTCTAGCCACACAGATGAGTTCAGATAGAACGAATCACATCTGTCAGTTGATAACTATACAGATATATATAAAAACACACTGTAAAATTAACTAAACTTTTTCGCTTTTATTTAAGTATCATTTGGTAAATATACAATATTCAGGAAAATGGAAATGTAGTTTTATTCTTGCTTCAATTTCACTACATGAACAACGTAATTCTCCTGCCGGAGAATGTAAATCGAATGATGGGCCTATGAATCAGGTTTACCCCCACAGTATTTACGAGCCCATTGCTCACCATCAGCGTCCTGGAGACATTTCTTGCAAGCCAAGAATTTAGTGGCCCAAGGGTAATCAGATAGCTACCTGGACAAACTTAGACCAGGAGCTTTCTTTTTACTCCCCACCCATCTTGAGGGCCTATTGATAAACAAAAAAAAATCTTTCAGCAGAATTATATAAGACGTTTGTCTCGAGTGCTTTTGGGTAGTAACGCATAAATGAAGGAAAGCGAACTGAATAGATAACGGATATAGAAAGGATTTCAACACGAATGTTATACACGTGGAACCACCTTTCTCGTGTAATTACGCAAAATCAAGAAACGGTTGCTATGACATCAACGGCCGTAAGTAAACGCTTTGTTAAATCACAAACTAAACAAAAATGAAGATGAACGAACGTCTAATGTAATGTCCGCTTTTAGTTGATCTTGTGTGTACATAGATATATATTTCTTTTAAATACCCTATCCGGTGGCAAAAGCTGCTCGGTAGCGCCAGGAGTGGCAGTACCGCCTTGAGCGACCGAAACTGTGTTATTACCCTGGTTGGCGGCTGATGAGGCTAGGGTATCGCACGTGCTTTCACACGTTGGATGATGAAAAAAAAAAAATACATATATATATATATATATATATGTGTGTGTGTGTGTGTGTGTGTATGTGTGTGTGTGTATTTGAATGTGAGTGTGTGTATCTGTGTTTATTCACACATCTATATGTATGGGTACGTGTATATCCATATGTATCTATCTATATATATATATATATGTGTGTGTGTGTGTGTGTGTGCTTAAGTGCGTGTGTCTGAGCATGTTTTTGAATATGATCGAATAATGCCTATTTCTTTATTGTTAGAAGGGGTGATTTTCAACAAATTTACTTCGATAATCACTGTTCTTATATGTATAGACAAAATAAGTTAATATTTCAATAGGTATTTCTCTCATAAACATATGAAGTATAATTTTCTCTAATTCTGATAAGGTAATATCTGCTTTTTTAAAAAATTCTACTTTCTCTCGAATTAATGACTCATTTATTTCTCTTTTCTTATCTTTATTTTGGATTCAATATGATTTGGGTAAAAAAAAAAAGATAATTCTCGTTCTATATGTTGTGCTGTTTTTTTTTCTTAATGGCAATAATGAATGTTTCTTTCATCTTATGTCATCTTTTCTTTTATATATATATATATATACTTGCAATATCTTGAAGACTGAATTTGAATTATTTAGACGGTACTTATATTGGAATGAACAATTTAACAGTATACGATTGAAGTCCGTCAAAGATATCTTATTTGATTATCACTCGGTGTTGTGCATTCTACGTTCTGAGTCAAAAGGAAAATAAAGAATTATAATGTTTTTTCGGGAGGCAGAGATTATAAATTTGAAATGAAAATGAATTAAAGAAAAGAAAATGTGAAGAAAATTTAGAAATCATGAATTAGAACTATATATATATATATATATATATATATATATATATATATATATATATATATATATATATATATATATATATAAGCAAAACAACATAATGGCTTAAATAGAATAGAAAATTAAAAAATAAAATAGAAAAATAAAGTGATGAGGACAATGAATATTATAGAAATATAGAAAGTATTTAATTATAAAAAAGCAAAAGAAATACCAGTAAAGAAAATACAATTCTTTTCGGAACCTAAGTGTGTAACGCAGAAAGTATTAAAACAGTAGGTTAAGAAAAGAAATATGATAAATTATAAGTAGAAAGTAACTTAGATATCTTACGGTAGACATCAGAAAACAGTCAAAAATAATTTTTCATTTCTACTTTTTACAAATAGTATAATTTCAGTAAATACGGTAAAGGAAAAACGTAATTATTTTTATTTATCTTATTTCTGTTTAATATCTTATCGACATTCGTGGTTTATTTAATGCAAAATCTATCCTTTCAGAAGAACAGTAGTAGATTTATTCAATCCTTAGCTGTTGTGATAAAGGAAATGGTAAGTTTCTGAAAGATGTTTGTCCTAAATGCATGTAATAGCGCAACAAGAATTCGAAATCGTATACCGCGTTATCGTGGGCAAAAAGGAAAGAAAAGACCTAATAAATATACCAAAATGAAAATTTGAATGCACAAAGTAGGCAATCCGCCAACATCTAGGCATTAAATAACGCCAAACGAGTTGATATGTCGCTAAAGTGAATTAATCAATAATCCTCAACTTTGGTTGTTAAAGGTATTAACATTTTATTTTTAATCATGACAATTTTGAAACTCATGTGTAAGATGTGTAGTACATATAAATAATTATTTTTAGCTTTAATAAAAGTCCTTTATTTTCATAATAACAATCTTACAACCCATATGAAATATGGACAAATATCTTTTATAAATAATCTAATATAATATAATTCTAATATTTGATGAAAATGACTGCATATTTGACTTTTAATACTGGCTATATTCGATTCAATCTGCAGTATATCGAAATAATGCTTGAAATGATGTAGAAACCTTTACCATTGCATTAAACGTAGTCAATAATCAATCTTATTAAGTTGCATAACTTTTTTCCCCACCATTCTGTGATTATTCTTATGATTTCACGCTCATTATATGTACAACAGGTTTTCTGCAATTCTTAACTTATTAATACATTATCTCTCGGCAAATAAGAAAATACAATTGCTTAATTATTAACATAGAAATATTAATACAAAAATAATCACAAAGATTCAATTTTTTTTTCTTTTTCTAGATTTGTACATCACAGTATGATAAATTATCTAACAATAAGTAATTAAAGATTTATAATGATCATTTAATTTGCGTTATTTATTCTGTGGAATATTTACTTAATTGAAAATATTGTTACACAAGAAACAGTGAATGGTGAAACTCCGTAAACGTATTCCTGGTACAGCAAGAGTGAGTAAATAAGTTATTATAATAATTACAATGTCGAAAAAAAGGTGAGATAATTAGTCAGACCTATCAAGAGTAATAGACTTCAGCATATAAATCTTTAGAAACTTTATATAATTGCGGAAGGACTTTTTTTTATATATTATCATTTTTCGTTGGTTATATCTTATCATTCGTTTTGGTAAGGCTTAGAACTATTCGGCTTAGTGCACGTGAAGGTGCACACATTGAGTCCAGTTCACGCTCGCGCGCGGAGGATATGACAATCACAAATGTCATAATAAAAACCCCAGATATAAATGCGACTGGGGTGCCAATGACGTCATGCCCGGAAGCAATGGGTTGGGTTTCTTCGCGATTTTGAAAAAAAGGAATTTAGTTGAGATTTGAAGCTGGGCAAGGCGAGTCCAGTTTGTGGCCTACGGGATGTGCGTGCGTTTGTTGGGTCAGCGAGTTGAGATTCTGACTCTGGGCCGAGAGTTCAGTTGGGGTTGACTGAAGAACGATGTTGAAACAGTCAGCATAGTAAAAATTGTGTCTCTCTATCCTCGTGTCGAAAAATTAAAGTAAAAAAAACTTTATAAACGTTTCGTACCTGAACTAAAGAAAGTCGTCTGTGTTTTTCGGTATTTCCATGCATCTGAACATTTTACAGGTATGTATATGTTACATTGGTGTAATGGAAAAAAAGCGGGCACGTTGTAGAAAAGTATCATCGACAGTGGTCACAACAGACTTGTTGCAATAACGAGGATGATGCGCTATTAAAAAAAAATTCTCCAACTTCTAAATCATAATTTCAATGAATTTGTGAAACGTCATTTAGATATTATGGATTTCACGGATAATTGTTACTCTTCTATGTAATCTTGTTGTTAGAAATACCTCATTTTAATTACTCACTTTTGAAGCCCTAATCGGGTGCATTATTCATTTCATTTAGTTTCTTTGTTTAAAGACTTATTGAGTTTTGTGGGTTATTTAAAGCAAAAGCATTATCTACAGATAAACAGCAGTGATACTTATGTAGTTGAAGTTCATTTCTTTCCTAAGTACGTATATTAGTACAAATGTTTACGTAATCGCGAAACTAGGTTTCAAACTCGCTGTCTTTGGAAGCTGCACTCAAACAACAGTCATTATTTGACGGGGACTTCTGCTCTATCATTCGTGAGAAAATGTTTTCTTTGTTGAAAAGAAAAAAAAAAAAATATATATATTTCAAAAAGTGGTCTCTAATATGCAGTCGAAAATTAGGCATGCACAGGGATGGTAGCAAAACCAACAATGAGTTCTCCAACAACCTATACTCTAAGTAAAAAAAGAAGAAAAAGAAAAGAAAAAAAAACAGTATACATGCATATATATATCAGCTGTAAAAATTGTTTGTTCTTTTATATTAGGAAGAAAAGTCAGCCTCGTGGTTACAAAGAATCTAACATTTTCCCAAACCGGTAACGAGAGTATTACAATACATAGAGTGGTTTTACAATGTCGATGGAAGAAGTTTAGTTCATCTTTCCCTCACATGGAGTTGGCGATTTTTCTTAACTTCGAAATTTAGTAATTTATTTTTCAGTGACTAATTGACAATTTCCTAAAATACCCAACGAGTACGTCTGTCCACTACCCGAACTCAAAACATTAGTGTCAGCATATAATCTTTGGCCACTCTCTTTTGGTTTTATACTAGACAGCTGGGGATCATTCATGTTGGAAAAGAAATATATAATTTATTCACCCCACTCCTCTGCAACGGGGAGGATGTGCGACCAAATCGATTATTTAGTGAAGTATAGCTGGTTTGAAATCAGAGTTTTCATACTCTTAGACTTGTTGCCTAATCATTATTGAAAAACGAAAAGAAAAAAAACAAAAAAACAAAAAAACCCCAAAAAAAAACAGCCATCCAAAATTGGGAGGGGAAACAATTATATGCTCGCTTTTCTGAACGATATTATCGAAAACAGTCTCGTTCAGTATATGAAATAAGGTCACCAGGTCGATTTTCTTGGATGATAGCCATTACGCCGAATGCTTCTAAATGTACGTGACACTATGTTGGAAATGGGTTAAGGATTTTGGAAAACAATGCTTTATTCTTTGTATTTCTACATGTGTGTGTGTGTGTGTGTGGGGGTGTGTTTATGTGTAAAAGTATTTTAGTGTACGCAGGCATGTACGTGCAGTGTTCAATCTTGACATTTTAGCTATCCTCTGGGTAATTATGATATGAATAATGATTCGCATATTCAATATTGTTGGATTAAAGATCACTGATTAATAACACAATCTATTTCAGTTCTATTCTCTGATAAACCATTTCTGGACTCTTGATATATACAGAAATACGGTGAAACGTCTGTGTAAATCGAATAATCGATCATTTATAAGTATCCGACGTCGACCAAGTATGATTCTTATAAACTTTGATGAATTTCGCAATTAATATTTATCCTGGTTTCTTTTTATTGAACTCACAATGTCTTTGTTAGTTAACAGACAGCTTGAAAAAGATTCGTCGTTTGTTGTGTGTTGCTATTATCTCACTGGCATTTATTTTGAATGTTAACTCATTTTCTTTCTTGTGTTCATTTTTCCTTTGAAAATACTTTATTCATTTACTCTCTGACATTAACATAATTGCCTTAGTTTTACCAACACTCTGTTTTGCTTTTCTTTTATCGACTGCAATGTTTTCATGTCTTACTTAAAACATTTTTTAGTCTTTAATTTTATTTCTTTATTCTATTATTTTCCATCAAGTTTTTTGATTCTTTCATTTTATATTCATTTCAAAATTCCATATCCTTTCACTCACACACAGACAAACAAACATACTAACTCACACTCACAGCCATGTCTGTGAGAATATATATATATATATATATATATATGTGTGTGTGTGTGTGTCTGTGTGTGTGTGTGTGTCTGTGTGTGTGCATAATTTTTATGTCATTATCATCAACAAGTCCAGCTGACTGTGTCTTTGACTGTCTGTCTGCCTATCAGTCTGTCTCACTATTCGTCCCTAGACCACATCGAGTGACCACAGAGAACTGATGTTTATTGTAAGTTGTTATGTTAGGCTAACACTAGTGTGTCCCTGTATAGGAGTCTATTAGAGGACATGACTTATGAGTTCTTTACTTCAGCTGTAGCATGTCTCGTTCGTCTGATCTAGATGGTGAGCCATATTAGAGATAAATGACCGTAAAACTTCTATTTTGTGGGATGTTATTTCCAGGATTTGTTCAAAACAACACATAACATTCTTGCGTAGTTCCTATAAAGATTTTTCTCCATGCATATCGTTATCGTCTCTTATTGGATGAAATCCCGTTTTATTTTATCGTTGACACTTGATTTCCATATGAAAGGTAACTTGTAAATAGAAGTTCACGTCTTCGGTAAGCATACGTGCGCGTCGTTTCAGTAGATGAGAAAGCACTACCGAGGTAAATGAACTGCTCTACTAAATTCAGTCTAGCTACTTAATTTGGCTCTTTCTTGTCTAAAACACAGTCATTTTGCGTTCTTATAGAGGTTAATGCATTCCGCTGCTTGCTCCGGACAATGCAGTTAATGACTTGACGTGTTCAAATATATTTGCGACAGGTGCATGATCATCTGCGTATTTGTCATATATTCTGCGGTATATCGTCTGCTTCTTGCTATTTTTTTTATCGTCATGCCATTTTTAGGGGATGTCCTCGTGGTGTAAGGGTTAAAGCGATGGACTGCGGAATGGTAGTAAGTGAGTTTGTATTCCAGTCGCCCTATTACGTTTCTTTGTGGCAAATACCCTTGGCAAAGGTATGAACCCCTTATCCTCCCAGCTATGGGTTTAACAGTATTACGAGTGTTCTTCGAGGAGAATAGCTTTGGCATTCAATTAACTACAAATGTTGATATGCCATTAAATAAGAAATCAATCAACCATTTTTTATTTGATCCATAGACGTTCCAAGTAAGTAATCAAGACATGTTCCTAAAATATTTGGCGTTATTCTATCTTCTTGTATTACTCCAGTAACAAAGAGCCAATCAGTTTCACCATCATGTGAGAGAATCATTGCTTTCATTGTTTGTAAAACATCATTATGACCGTACCAATTGATTTGGGGACAGCATATCCAAGTGTTTGTGGCTCCATCTTTCCTTTTTGTATAGAATCAAATGGAAACTACGAACAGTAGTGTTGCCTTGATTTCTTGCATGCATTCCCTGGAAGGTTCGATAGATAGTCAGAAATTGTGTTTTTGTGAGTCGATTTCTCTAAAATATGTTCTGATTTCCTAAATATTTTATCATTCTCTGGTTAGATACCATTGATAAGCAAGGTATTTTATTTCTTGGCACCTATGGAACTTAGACTTATAACACCATTGTTCCTAGTTTTTCCATGGTCACTGTTCTTGGCTAAGTGAGATTTCGTCATGGTCCGCAGCATTTCTGCATATACTTCTTCAGCACTGCGTCAAATTCCTTCATCGTAAATTGCTATTGTTTGACGTCTTCTGGGCAATTAATAATTTTTTGGTAGATTTATCAATGATAATCAAGAAGGTTTCGGATAAGATTCTTGAAATGTTCTTTCCTTTTCGAAAGACGATCTTTTTGGCTGGCAGGTTTTATTTGTTCTCGTGGTACTTTTCCTTCAGTGCAATTCATTTACTACTGTCTGCGATGCTAATCGTGATAGTATATCTGAAACCGAACTCTCAAATTTATTGATTTGAATTTGAATGCATTCTAGTAGTTCTTTTGGTATGCATTATTTCTCTCAAGGCTTTTTAAACTTCATACATATTAGCATTTGCTGTCTTTAATCATTCAATGGTGTTTTTATCATGCTACCTCTTTTTTCCTGACTTCTTTTGACTCGCATATAGAATCAAACTGTACAGTATCGAATTTATATTCTTACAGTTAATGCATATTGATTACTTATATCACTATTATTATATGAGGACTATTTATCGTACATTTTTATAAATAAAGAGTGCTAAATTCTACTGACAGAGTGTATATATAAAAGAGAATATCACATAGACACAGCGACAAGTGTTTGGTGACTGTCAGTTTCACGTATATGTGATCAACACACCAAGTGGTAAAATTACTTCATGTCTATGCGTAAATATGCGACATCTTGGTCTGATCATACCTTTAAAAAGAAACCGACTGTCACCAAGCGGCATTAACTCTGTGACTATGCTATCTCTACCACATATACAAACTCTCACATATAGATATGTGTGAGTCTCTCTCTCTCTCTCTCTCTATATATATATATATATATATATATATATCTGTGTGTGTGTGTGTGTGTGTGTGTGTGTGTGTGTGTGTAAATGTATACCCCGCTGAATTGTCTCTCGGATGTAAAATCCACTCCGTGTAGGAGCTTGTGATGCTGAATGATGAGAAGGTATGTCCTGGAGCAGAAGCACCAGCCATGCTATCTTAATTGTTCTCACGGAATGCAAAGGTAAACACCGTGCGTTGATCATTGAAAATTGTTTAAAATATGTTGAATTCATAGTTGCTTTGCAGCCATTATTTTATAAATTCATCGAAGTATGTAATCACAATATAGTTCCGGACATAAAACCCAATACCTAATATATTTGCTTGATCAGATGGATTGACATAGGTAAATGGAATTTATCACAAGAGTGCTCAAAACAAAAGTTTCAAAAAAATCACCTTCGCCAATGCAGATTATTGATTCATCAATGAATATCACTTTCATTAAATAATTACGAGCTGTGATTGCTTTTCTATATGTAAATGTTATTTCTTTCAGCCGATTTACGACAGTTCTGTCACAAAGATTAACTCCTGTTTTGATCTATTTCCGATCATTTTTTTTTTTTTTTCGTAAATTTCCAATTGTCAAGTAACATAGCCATGAGTTTACTATCATGGTGCGTCGATGTATTTCGTGATCTACTTGTGTATTTTCCTTTTTTAATCACCCCATTTCTTTGTTACCAAATTTTAAACACACCTTCCAGGGAACAACCAACGTTTTTCACTTTTCACTCAAAGGTTGATTCATTTCTTGCATAAGCTTTACGAGCTATTATGGTGCCATACTTTTAAAGAGGATGTACAATCAGACCACTTCACACCAGAATAAAAGAACACCTCAACACACGTGCATCTTCATTCCATTAAAATTTAATTAAATGCCAAAATAATGATAATAAATTTTCCATTAAAATAGAAGCAATAATACATTTTGTTGGTTATCTCAGAATTAAGGCGGCTTTATCAATATTTAGGTTACAGCCTCAGATTAACAGTAGGTTAGAAATAGGTACTGACATTATCATTAATAAACATTCACATTTTAGATATATGTATATGTTTTAAAAAACAAAATGAAAATAGAAAATAAAATAAAAATAAAACAAAACAAAACAAAATAAAATAAAATGAAATTGATATGGATAAATGAAGTCACGTCTATTCTAAACGGTGTTTACACACCTCACGTGACACCATGGTTACAACACCAGACATGGCGTTCTAACACCCAACGTGACTCCATATTTACAACGTTCAAAAAATTGAACATCCAACATTCTGTTCATTTATAAATAAAAAGTCTCTAGCGATGAATTTTTACTTGGAAATTAATTAGACTCAAAATTCTTTAGCACTGCAATAGCACCCTTGATTAATTCAATACAATAATTTAATATAGTTTGTTTTGGGGATATTTTATCATGCTAGAATATATTGAGGTTTATCTCTCATTTGTTTATTTACTGACACTTTAAAAAATGAAAACACACAATCGTCTATGTATGATAAACCCATAGTTGTTTTTAGGAGCACTATCAATATTTCTAGTCTTTTTTTAGCAACGAACTGAGCTATTTTTGGTTTCTTCGCTCACACTCTTCCTCATGAGATTCCCATATATTTGATTTCTTTATTTTATTATTTTCTAATATTTTTCTAAAAAAAAAATCATTCTTTTCATTGCTAACATTTTTTCCTCGTGCTTCCATTCCCCAAGCATTTTGTACTGCCTTTCATTCATTGTTAAAATCCCAGGGTTAATTTCTTTGATATGTTTCACTTCTTTTTATTTCAACTATTCACATTTCACTCCTGACCTTTGAGAGGATACAACATTTAATATTCTGTCATTTGGGTACGCATCAGATATGTCGACAAACATTGTTCGCTCCGATTGTGATTGTGTAGTCGCCATAATTATACCAGACCCAATTGTGTTAGGAAAATATGTCCCTATGGTCATGTTTACTGCAACAATTCATTCTATTGTAATTATTTGTTTGCCAAAGTCTTTCCCTTGGTACATTTGCTGTTGCCATAGTGATATCATAGATTGATATCAGAAACATTGTTCATGTTTACACACACACACACACACACATATATTTATACATACATGTATATGTGTGTGTGTGTGTGTGTGTGTGTGTGTGTGTGTTTAATGTGCGTGTGTTGTCTTTGTTATTCACTCATATGCTTTTCGTTATATTGCTGACAATGCAAATATTATTTATAGTTTTGTGCATCTGCAAGTATTGTATGCAATATATATATATATATATATATATATATATATATATATATATTTAAGTGTGTATGTGTGCGTGTGTTAGCATGTGCTTGGTTTATTTGTTTAACGGCAAATCATCTCGTTATGGGACATCTAATGCAGAAATAAGAATCATTTGTAAAAGTTTAACTGAAATCATAACTATATTTCCAATGTCCGATCGCATTTTTGAATTGCACTATTACAGTACATGTGATTTTTCGTGTTTTTTTTTTGCTTTTTTCGTTTTATCATTTGATTAGAGAAAGTATTATGGTATCACGTATTCCAGCATAATACGAGTACCTTTTAAACAGACCTATTTTAGCCATATTTGCGACTGCGAGTCGTAGTTAGGTCGGCAGTTTAAACCGGAGTCTCATCACAAATGCGTTTCATATCACTCCCCGTCCAATTTGAACATGGGTATTTATTCAAATGAAAATATATGGGTAAAATAATTATTTACGAATGTATTTACCAACCCTCAACACGAGTAGTATGTGACATAAAGTCGATTTTTAAGCGGGATTTAACAGGTTTAAATGCAGAATTTTACTTTTACTAAATTGTTTGCCTAACCAAGGATAAAGAACCAACTATCAACCTATAGCTAGAAGAAATCAAATCGGACACATACATTTCCCAACGGTATTAGTGCTATGTGAAATGATATTTGCCGAGTCCAGGATTTGAAATTGTGTTGCCGTGTATATTTCCTAAGACGATAACCCTTACACCACGGACACCGCCAAAATAATTACATATGTACCTAACACAGAAACGTTTATATGTTTTACTATGTGCAACTATATTGAAATTATATATGTTATTGATACGTCTCCGAAAATATGATGTCATTTTAAATATATCATTTACTAACCCGTTATGTAACTTTGCTACAAGTCTAGTAAACTAGAAGATGATAGTAGATTTTCTCAGTCTGCTGTAAGACAACATTGAGTTAGTTTGTATATTGTCTTTCCACACCTTGTCAGTGATTACCTATCAATGTTTGAATAGAACTTAAGAATTTGTCGTAGAAACTATTAAAAAATAAGAAGTGTTCTTTATGTTTCTCTTAGTGATGGCCAAATAAAAAAGTTGTTAATAATGCTGGAAACCCGACTGAAAATATTTTACTAGTGATGCATGTTTGATAAGGAAACAACACATATTCTACCCACATTGTTAAATACGTGCGTAATGCAATAAAATAAATCGGTGATTCAAAAACGAAAAGTAGATCTTATGATCTCAGTGACTATCGAGAAATGCTCTTTTTGGTATTTCAACTGCATATTTATCGCATCTTATTAAGGTTTTTTTTTAGAAACATTGAAATACACACTTCTTTCAAACCAAATCCTGTTCGATTCATTTTTTTATCAAAATTAAATTTTGTCTTTAAAAGGTTAGTTATTTGGTTAATGGGTTAGTTCTATGGTATATCAGCATTTGTAGGTTATTTTATGCCAAATTCTGTTTATGTTAGTATGAAATATACGTATATGATTTGTAAAAAAATAATTTGTTTGAAAAGTTTCCATCAAACTAGAGCTGATTTCTTTTACCTTGCATCCCATCCTGCTCGTGCGGAGGGGTTGGTTGATAAATATAATGTCCAGATAGGAAAAAGTTCGTCTTATCTTTTATTAGATTATTTACTGCTAAATTATTTTAAAAAGTAATAAAATATTCTTAGTTAACTAATTCCATTTTTTTTCTTTTTCTTTTGATAGTAGTAACAATTTCTGATATTTTTCTAGTTTTCAAGAATTTAGATTTTTTAGTTCCGTTCAAATTTCAAGCAATATATGAATAAAAAAAAGACAACTGTATTTGACGGATATTTTTATATAGCTTCTGTAAAGATCTTAGCATAAAGTTAAAACATTTTTGGTCAACGAGAGTTGAAAATTCTGTTCGTTAATCATTGACCGAAACTGGAGAGTTCATGAAGAGTTAAAAGGTTTTATGAGACCTCCTAGCAATTCAAAAACATGTGCGTCTCTAGCTCGTGTGCGTTTCTACAACAGTAATTGTCCGAAATGTAGAAAATTTAGGTTGACTAAGTTACTGACCCAGCGTAAGGAGAGGTATGAATCCAACTATTTTCCCTGATGTTTAATCATCTCAAGTATTGCTATTTAAAATGAATAGATCTATTTTGTATTAAATGGTTTAAATATTGCTTTGTCTCACTAACTATTAATTTATTTATACGAAGTTGAATGGTCAAACAGCTCTTTTTCGAACAATTCAATTTAGCATAAGTCATTTAAATATCAAGGTTAAATATCAAACTTCTGTTTGATCTAGAGATCGGACCTCCCCTGGGATCGAGTGGACCTCGGATTAATGGCAATGAAGAGGTACTCCATATTTCCCAGATCTTTAGGACTGAAGCCTCACCAAAAGATGTTTCACTATCTTATCCAGGACACTCATTGGGGAATCTTATCCAGGACACTCATTGGGGAATCTTATCCCTCAACAGAGATGAAGTCAGTGTATTATACAGCTCGAACCAACTGGGTTTCTTTAAAAGCATAGAAGTTTCTAATCTTAAAATATATTTTGAGGAATGGAACAAGGTTGCCGATAGCGATTCCTGAGATTTTTTTTAGTGAATGTGATGCTGAGATGATTTTACGAGGTACTATTCAACGTCTTCTGACGAGGGCTAAGTTTCTCATACACTAGGTAGGAAACATTTTCCTTAATAGAAAATGATTTGGAAATTATTGGACATATCTCCCATTTCAGTTTTATTTATTATTTGACATGTGGCGATCAGATTTATATGCAGATTTACAAACGTGTAATATAGCACATATACTCTCAGGTATTGAAGAGTACGAATGTTAATTTTTAACCTTTTAACCTATCCCATTTTAGCGAAGACTAAAAATCAGATTCTACATTTTTTGGTGAATACATGTAAACAGCCTGAAAAATATTTAAGGTTAGGATCACTTTGTTATATAAACTTAACGCAAAATGATCACCCACACCCGAACCAGCAAGCATTCTTGACAACTTGAGATAGTGGCAAAGGGACGTAAAAATATTTTAATCCTTTTTTGTAGGGAAATCAGATGGAGAGGGTGGAGGTGTAATGTAAGTTTATTTAGGGAGAGGTATGTTTTTGCTAAATAAAAAGACGGTTGGAAACAATAATTTGTTATTTGTGATGAAAAGACTTTAAAAAAAAAACGCATATGTTTCAGCAGAAAAAAATAAAACAAACTGTGAGGTAGGGAGCCCTCACCACAGAGTTTGTTTTATTTTTTTTCCTTCTTCTAAGTGATCCATCTCCTTAAATTCTAAAATATTAGGGTTTTCTTCAAAATTTCTTCTCTGCGGATATTTTTTCTAGCTGTTTACTTGTATTCGCACCCCAAAAGTAGAATCTGAGTTTTAGTTTTTGCTAAAATAGGATGGGTTAGAGGATGTCCAGTACGAATATATATATATATATATGTATATATATATATATATATATATACTAATATAATATCTACCTGCATTCACGGTACCAGAATAAAAGAAAAAAAACCCGCCAGGAACAAGAGATAAGTGTATCTCCAATCACCGCCCGGGGAAAAAGAAAAAATATTATAGGTCAAAAAGAAAGAAAAGGCCAACCTCGTCAGACCCCTTGAAAAAAATCAAGGTATATGCTGTCAGTTGGTCAAAAGAAAATTAAAACCTTCCACGAACACTGCAATGCTACAATTACAAGAGTGATATATATATATATATATATATATATATATAAGTATTATTTGGTCCAGTTAAACCGGAGTTGGGAGTAATTCCATCAGGACAAGAAAACTATTCAAAAGTGAACATTTAAATATTCCTGGTACAGAGCTCAATGTAACAGACATTACAGACCAATAATTTCATTAAGAGAAAAACAGAAACCGGTCACATTAGGATTATATATTTATTTCCATCCTGTTATGTGTTTTTGATGAAATCAAAAAATACGAAAAAAAATTAACAGGACTTCCTCAGATCTTATGGATAAAATAAATCAGAATTGTATGAGAGTATATACATATATATATATATATATATATATATATATATATATATATATATATATATATATATAACAAAAGTTGAAAGTGATATCAACATTGGTCTAAGGTTGACGTGGGATGCAGTTGAAAATTTATAGATCAAACTGAAATTTTATTTCTATGTGAAAATTAAAAGGGATTCCTTCAAAACTCCAGCTGTGTCAGTACTAGTGAATGAATGTTCCACCCGAACACTAACTACATGCATGGCGAAAACAGTTAGATGGAAACTACCCCAAAATATTACGTGCTGTTGTGATCAAATACAGCAAACAACATCCCTGAAAACAGCAGTCGACGGTCACTTACCATCCATCTCATAATCCATCAAGACGATCAAGACATGCTGACGCAGCTGGAAAAATTAAGGGCAAACTTATAAGCGATATTCTCTTATGGACTCCCTCACATGGAAGCGCCATAGAGAGCTCTGTGCAGACACTGGGTGCAGTATCAATGACTAACAAGGAACGACAGACGATCGAGATTGATTTCGAGGGAGTGTCAACACAGTCGGTGTTCACTTCAGGGCTTGATAATGATAATGTTGATCATCATCATGCTGTATTTACATAAGAAGGCAGTTCTAAAACTTCTAAACCTCGCCCAGGTATTAGATTTGCAGCAAACGTTTCATCTTTCTATGGTCTTTACCTGCACTGAAATTAAGATATAAATCTGATTTAGATTTTCTTGTTCAGTGATAAATTTTAGAGAGTCGCCAAAACAAAAATTGAATCTTCTTTCTGATTAAGGCTTAACACGCACACACACACACACACACACACACACACACATACACACATATATATACATATATATAGTATAATTTGCTAGCAGATTATTACGAAGCCCTGTTTGGTTGAACATGATAGAACGCTTTCTTTTTATAGTTTTGAGTGTAGTTTCTTAAATTGTCGTTTTTTCTTCCGTATTTCAGTGTCAAGTTGGCAAAGAAATTATCTCGTGTTTTTTCCCAAGCGCGCCATACTTTGGTCAGCTTCAAGGGTTGTGTTTGCTGGGGCTGGTAAGTGTATTTCTTTTTTCATTGGACAATTTTTACGCAAACTTAACTTTTAAATACGAAAAGAAAACACGACGGCTAGATAAATTACACTCAAAAAGTATACATGAAAATTGATCTATCCTGTTTAACAAAACATGTCTTATCATATATGTGTGTGTGCGCACGCGCGTGCGAGTGCTTATGTGTGTATCATTTACATTAAAAGTTTTCAAGGCACCAACGACAAAAATTGTTAGTAGCCATGACACATACATGACATTCAATGTATTCATCCTGCCGTTTAAGATATGAGGCGCAACGTTCCACTTGATTCCTTAGCCATTTTACAAGAATATATATATATATATATATATATATATATATATATATATATATATATATATATATATATGTGTGTGTGTGTGTGTGTGTGTGTGTGTGTGTGTGTGTGTGTGTGTGTGTGTGTGTGTAAGTGTGTGTGTGTGTGTGTGTGTGTGAAGGAAATAAAGAAAAAGTGAACTGATAAAAAACTGAGATTTTTATAATATCAGACGAGATACGCGAAAAACTGGACAACTTGACAGATTTAAAGATTGATATTTTTTTTACAAATTCCTCTACTCTTTCCTTGAAAATTATTCTGTATAATGTGTCTGCAAAAAATACATGTTATCTTTCTAACAGACTTTTTACACGTATATGTGCCCAAATGTATTAATAAGTATATGTTATTTATCTGTTCTTTTTCAATATAACAGGCAATGCTGAATCATTCGTATATGCGTCATTATTCATACGTCTATTATTTACATAACCGATAAAAAAAAACAAAGCATCTGAGGTTTTTATTTCTTTCTAAGGTTAATTCTAAGTTTATTTCCGAATTCATATTATGCATGGGGTTATTATCCACACACAAACTTATATTTGCGCAAAAAAACATCAAATACTCTTTTAACCGATACAAATAAATCTGCATGCCCTGCAGAATGATAATCCTAGCTCAGTGCTCAATTTTTCGGGGGGCTCTTAAATGAAATGTCATCTCGACAGAAATATCTTAAGACACAGATGACACCAAAAGTTATAGAGACAATGTCTAAAATAACATTCAAAAAAGAATTTCAGAAATGTTACGACGAATGACTAACTTACTGGAATGAGCATCTTTATTGTCCGGTAAATATTTTGAGGAAGGTAAATGTCTAATTCCAGTTCATTTAAATAGTGTTAATATCAATCTATATATAGCAACTTGAAATAAATTATAGAGTAGCTTTTTATTTCTATAAAAACAGCTTAAATGTGTTTACATAGACATTATAAACCAAAATCCTGAAAATCATGTTTTATTTATTTTGATACAGCAAGAGATCGCCATGATCATTCTGTTTACATTAAAAGTTAAGAATAACCAGTTTATTCCTTGTTTTCATTCTCTATACTTCAGCATACCAAGGAATTGAAAAAGTGTTTGGATGTATAAATCATCGTGGACACTATCCCCTTAAAAAAGTTATGCAAAGAAAGACTTCATTTCCGAATTGAAATAATTGAATAATTTCAAAAAAATGTGATAAAATTAAATGGTGTTGGCATTAATTTTATTAAAAATATGAATATAGATATATTAGGAAAAGAAAGAAAGAAGCTGCCGACTATTTCTTATTAAAAAGGGTTCTTATTTTTATTCATTGTTTTTATAACTAGAAGTAACTAATGACGTTAAAAAACATCAAGTAAAAACATCGTCTGAAAAACTTTGTTTTTTTTTTGTCAAAATTCTGGTTCGGTTGTTTATTTTTTCAAATATTTTTGTTTATTGAAACACTAATAAAAATCCTTTCAAACCCTTTAGGAAAAGCTTAAGAGAGAAACTGAATCTCTCTTAATAGCAACACAAAACAATGCTATAAGAACCGATCATATCAATGCAAGACTAGACAAGACGCTAAAGAAACGCATATGCAGTTTATGTGGTGATAGGGACGAAAACATGTATAACATAATCAGCTAATGCCGCAAATTAGTACAGAAAGTGTATAAGACTAGACACAACTGGATGGGAAAAGTGATGCCCGGGGAATTGCACAAGAAATTTGTATTTGACCATACGAAGAAATGGCATATGTGCAACCTAGAATCTGTCCTGGAAAATGACACTCGGAAATTCCTATGGGATTTTGACCTAATCTCAGTTAGACGACCGAACATTTTAATAATCAACAAAAAAGAGAACAAGCCGAATATCGGACTTTGCAATCCCGGCTGATCACAGAGTAAAACTGAAAGAGAGAGACAAAAATACTCCAACTTTGCTAGAGAATCGAAGAAACTGAGGAACATGGAAGTAGCAATTATAACCTTTGTAATTGGTGCTCTCGGTACCGTCACCAAAGGATTAATAAAAGGACTCGGAAATAAAAGGACAAGTGGAGACCATACAATCTACTGCATTATTGAGATCGGCCAGAATAGAGAAGAGTCTTGAAGACTTGAGGGGACATGCTGTAACTCAAACGTATCTGCTCACGTTGATGTGAAAAACCGAAGGAGTAAATAATAATAATAATAGAACAAAATATGGCAACGAAGAGAACATAACAGAAAACCCGAATAGATGAGCCACATAAGAAAAGAAACAGAAGGACTCGTAGAAAGACCAAAGAAAATACACATTGGTTCACACACACACACACACACACACACACACACACACACACACACACACACACACACACACACACACACACACACACAATATCAAATTGGAAGACATCTCGATATGATGGCATACATGTATTCTAGTTCAAAATTTCACTTCTATCCATGACAGACTAGCAATCAGGATGAAGATGACGTACCTGAATGGATAAACAAACGAAAGAAAATATTAACGCTGAAATTCCTCCTCAAAGGAACCGTCCCAAGCAACAATAGACCCATAACGTTCCTACCTATTATGTGGAAAATAATAACGACACAATTATGAGAGGAGCTTTTTAATTCGTTGACAAGCCGCGGACTCTTACACGAGGAACAGAAAGAATGCCTCAAGTGAACCAGGAGCATAGGATATTTACTATACATTGATCAACTCATCCTCAATGAGATCAAGACGAGACGAAACAATCTAGGTATGACGTGGACTGACTACAAAAAGGCAGATTATATGTTCAAGCAAAGCTAGATTATAAAATATCTCAAAATGTATAGGATATCAGAAAAAATCAAAAACTATATTGAAAAAAAAAAAACATGGGAATCTGGAGAACAGAATTGACAGCCGGAGGAAGAATCTTAGCAGAGGCAATTATCTAGAGAGGTATATTCCGGGGGAATGCACTGTCATCATTATTATATGTAATAGCGATTATGCCACTCAACAACATGCTCAGAAAATACACATTCAGTTGTAAAGTAAGTAAATCGTAAGAAAAGATCAATCAACGAATGTAAGTGGATAACATCAAACTCTTGACAAAAAACAAAAAAGAATTGGAAAACCTAATGCAGGCCGTTAGAATATAGTCAATACACTGGAGTAGAATTTGGCATGAAAACTACGCCACGCTAATAATGAAAAGCGGGAAACGACTCATAACTGAAGGAAAAGGAACTTCCAAATCAGGAAAAATAGAAGGACCTTTATAAAAGGGGTAAATACCAGGGCTGTCCTCCAAGTAAGATATTCGTGACCATTGTTGACGTAAACCAAAATATTTCAAAAAATGGACCAAAGAAAACTAATGACGATGCATAAGGACTTACAGCCCGGAGGTGAAGTCGACAGACTATAAATATCAGGGAAAGAAGAATGAAGAGGTCTTGCCAGCACTGAAAATAGCATTGATACATCGATACAATGACTCAAAGACTGCATAGAAATACGTGGAAGAAGACTTATTACAACCACTAGAAACAACAGGGAAAGCACGCAAAAAAACAAAAAAAAAATTACTAGGAAACAAAAATGGGAAGAAAATCAACTTTAAAGCTATTTTAAGCACAAAACAAGTGATATCCTAAAAGAGAAAACTTGGACGTAGTTATGAAAGGGGTATCTTGAGAGAGAAACTGAACCTCTTCTTATAGCAGCATAAAAAATCCAGCCGGACCACCTATATCAAAACAAGAACATTAAAGATGGAACAAAATAGCAGATGTAGATTATGTGGTGATATAGACGAAACAATCAATAACATAATAAGCGAATGCAGCAAACTAGCTAAGAAAGAGTATAAGACTAGACACAACAAGTATAAGCAAGTTGATGCACTGCGAATTGGACAAAAAATTGAAATTTGACCATACGAACAAATGGTATATGCACAACCCAGAATATGTCCTGGAAAATGAGATGCACAAACGCGTCTGGGTTTTTGATTGGTTTGGTTTCTTTGTTTAATGGCATATCAACTCTTTTTAGGTTATTTAATGCCAAAGCCATTCTCCTAGAAGAACAGTACTGGTACTATTTAACCCATAGCTGGGAGGATTAGGGGGTTCATACCTTTCCCAAGGGTATTTGCCCGAAAGTGAACGTAATAGTTCGACTGGAGTTCGAACTCGCGTACTACGATTCCGCTCTGGGATTTTGAGATAAAATAACCGTAAGTATCAAACTAGCACAAAAAGAATACAAAACTATGCACAAGTGTGTGGGAAAAGTTAAAGCCTATGAAATTTGCAAGAGTTTAATATCAGTTCATAAGCAAGGAAGAATCTCTCCTTGAAGATGATTTAGTTGCGTTGGTTTCTTTGTTTAATAACATATTAAACTTCATGAGTTGTTTGATGCCAAAACCATTCTTGAAGAAGAATAGTTTTGCAACTTTTTAGCCCATAATTAATGGTTCTTACCTTTTCCAAGAGTGTTAACTTGAAAGTAAACGTAATAGCGCAACTGTAGTTCTAATTCGCTTACTTCGAGGCTGCAGTTCAATACTTAATCCATTTCGCGAAGAAGACTTCCCCAAGAAAATGAGAATTTTAAATTCAACTACGGTTTGGGATTCAAATCTATCAGTTAATACCGACCAGAAGATCAAACCTAATGTTAATAAATGAAAATAAACCAACTTTCTTTCTAGTTAATGTTGCCACTACAGCGGATCACTGAATGAAAAGAAAATTAAGTAAAATATATAAACAGACAATTGGATCTTGCCAGAGAATTGAAGAATCTGAAAGTCATGAAAAATGACAGTGATAACATTTGTAATTGGTGCCTTTGTAAGGCCCCCAAACTGCTGGGAAAAAAATGCGGAATCGGAACCCAGAGAAATAACTGAGACCATCCAGAAGAGATAACTGTTAAGATATGCTAGATTACTCAGAAGAATCCTGGAGACCTTATGAGACTTGTTTTCCCGCAGAATTTAGGAAAAAAACTCTGTCTCAAATGGAGAGAAAAACCCGTATAGAGTGAATATAATAATTGCTCAAGAAATAGAAAATAGATACACATTCCAAGAATCCTGAACAATTGCAACAGCAAGAAAAACCCAAAGACAAACAGGAACTTAGGTAATATATAAAAAACAGGAAAATGCAAAAAAAGACAACTATATGAATACTTCAAATATATAAACAAAGGGAAATTGTGAAAAGGGATACTCATAAATAGAAATGCAAAGGAAACCTAAAAAGAGAAACTGCACCGTTCTCACTAGCAACCCAGGATAAAATCATCTGATATCAACTATGTGAAAACTAGAATAAAAAGCAAATCCTGGAAATTGCAGAAGGGTTTACCTATTAATGGCAACGCAGAGGAAACCTTAACAGAGCAAATGTATCATTGTTACCAGCAATCCAGTATAAAACCATCGAATATCAAATATCTAAAAACTAGGATAAAGAAGAAATCTATGGAAATTGAGAAAAGGTTTACCTATAAATGACAAGGCAGAGCAATCTTAAAAAGAAAAAAATAACTAGCAACCTAAATTAAAACCATCTAAAATGTGAATGCTAGAATACATAATATGTTAGAGAACAATAAATAGAGGCAATGGGGGTGAGACATGAAAGAGTCTCTGTGAACGCAGCAAACTGGCACATATACGGTACAAGAACAAGCACAGTTGGGTAGGAATTATGTTTTCCAAGAAACTGAACTTCAACCGTATAGACCATAGTAAATACACAAACCAGAAGTTGTCTCCGAAAATGAATTCTCTCGTATTTGAGATTAAAACCTTTCCCCTAAAACTGATATGTTATAATCAAAATAAACAAAAATAATTTGAACCTGTCATCTGACAGGATTGAAAAAAGAAACGTGAAGGTGACCGTAATAAGAATCATAACTGGACCTCCTATATCAATCCCAACAGGTAAGGAAAAAGTGACTGGATATCCAAGGAATGATTGAGACCATCCAGACCACAGTACTGTTTAGTTCATTAGGAATATTTAAAAAAATCCCTGAGAATTGAGATTTACGTTCAGTTGGATTTTTAAAAAGATTACAAATCATTACTTGTGTGATAGTCTTGTAATTTTTTCGACACCCCTGTCTGTTTCTAGTCAAAGAGTTAAATATACTTCAATATTACAGTCATTTTCACTGCTCAGTCGGCTGGAACTGTAGAAATACACCGATTGTATCACTACAGAGGGGTAAAATTTCCCTAGCAAGTTTCCCGGAAATCACACTAAACAATCTGATGGTGAGGCTCGATGGAGCTTTGAGGAATGCGGAGTAAAATCATTGCCACTGTCCCCAAGTCCATTCTAGCCCGGTGTAGTAGCACCTGAAAGGGTTGTATCTATGGGTCGAAAAGATCTGTTTGATATTTAAACTGAATGCAAACAAATTATCAATGCTAAATTGAATTGTTAGAAATTGAACTATTTGAACTGTGTGTTTAATTGTTTGTGATACGTAACAATACTTGGAACCATTTAACTTTAGTGATTAATGTTAAACGGAACTATTAGAAATAGAACTGTTTAATCAATTAACTGTGTTTATCTAAAAATGTTTACAAATCATATATCTAATATATGTGAAACAACCCGATTTAGCATTAAATAACCAACATTAGTTGATATGCCATAAAACAAAACTAAACCAAACCAAACCAGTCACCTTCAGTTCACAATGAAAAGCTGAAATGTAGAAATAAAGGAATTTCATATACATTAAAAAATTTCCCATCAAGGACAATGAAATCCATATAGCCTTGTCTAAAAATACTTTCGTGGTGGACGGATGACTAAGATTATTGAACTAACTTACATAACAGAACATGATACTCTTTTTGTTTCATAATATAAAATGTGGGAATTTTTACAACTCAACACACACATAAAAACGTGGTGATATTTGTTTTGTTACATAATGTAAGATGAAAAGTATTTGTTAACAGATATTGTAATCGGGAACATGAACCAGAAATGAATCAGCACACACGGATATAAAATCTCAGAAAATGTTTGTGAGTTGATTGTTAAATATACAGTTGTCATATCTGAAATTAATTTAAATATGATAAAACGAGAAAATTATTCTAATTTAGTCTTGAAATACAATCAAATGAGAATAAAAGAATGGATTTTTAAAAGTAAGACCGGTAAAAACGGAATGTCGCTAAAGTGAAAATGATATAAAGGAAAATTTTAAAATAGCGCCACGAAATTGCGTATGAATTCTCATTTGTCCTACTTACTATCATAAATGAATGTCGGAAAGCGATCAATATGATAAAAATAGGGATTTTTCCGAAAAAAAACATTTTTTTCTAGATTTTTTTCCATGAATGTATACTTTGCATTGTTTGGAATAAGTTTAAGTCAAACATTATTTTAATCTCAAAAAATATTTGTTATTAGGCTATTTTGAATGGTGGCGAATCATACAGAGAGTTCAAAGCTTCAACAGTGATCTCTCATTAGATTAAATAGTAAATTAGAAATGCAATCTATGTGAAATCTTATGAACAATGTGCGATGTGTACCAAGAAGAATGTATTAGTCAAAAATGCTCACAAATTGGCCGCATTGATTGAAAAAGGTCAAAATAGTATTCCGAATGAAGTCAGGTCAGGCAGGTTCCAAATGGCGAGCATGCCTGATGTGGTGGATTCAGTTAATGGACATTTTTCGCCCGATAGAAGTTACAACGGAGGACATGCCTGAACAACGTGAAATTTATGTTGATACACAAAATTTGATTTACAGGAGCCTCTCTGTTTAATTGCAGATTAGCATAATAATTGGTTGCCATCTTGTCCCCCATCTCCCTTTTAGACAGTTTTATTCCATTCTCCAGATGTAATGTCCTTTTTGAGTCCTTGACTTTGGGACCTTTGTATAAAAAATAGGAAGTGAACCGAAAGCAGAACATTGTCCAAAACAAAATCTGAGTTCAAGTGACTGCAATCTGCAGACAGACTCAGAAAGAGAAATAAAAAAAAATAGTGGAATGAATTTTGCAGTAGACAGTTGGGTGCGAGACGTTGTCAAGTTTCGTTTTGTACGCATTAATCAAATGCTGACCAAAAGACTCCTCGGCGGGCGTGATAAATGACAAATACCTCTACCTCTGACTGCTAGTCTGGCCTAAACTGCACCTGACCCACTTTAGGCCACCTCTTCACCAAGATGAATTTGTACGTCTGTCTATCTATCACGATATGTATTGTCTACCTATTTACCATGATTCTTCTGTCATATACAACTCCTGTGATATTCTCATATTTCTCAAATGTATTGGATTTCAAGCCCTAAGATCAGTTTCGACCACAGATGCACAGAGTAAACGTTATAATTTGTTTAAGCGTTTAGCATACCTGAAAAGCAATCGGAAAGAATAATGTTAAAATATACACCATCACAAAAGCTATTAAAAAGAAAAAAGAATTCTCAAAAAAGCATTGTAAACAACATGCCCAGATAATTTTGAATTAAATACTGTTTATTCATGTTTATGTATGAAACTAGTCACAAAAATAAACCGTGAGTGGCGCCATCGATAATACAATATGTTTGTAATTGAGGATTTCTATAACTATTCTAACTGCAAAATTCTGTATCTGTATCCAAGCAGGGAATTTTGTTTCTTAATTTTCATTTCTGATGATATTAGAAAGTTTCGAACAAAAGAGAGTTATCACTTGAAAAATAACATGATTCTGATCTTCATTCAACCATCGGAAATTATTCAAAAGTAGCAGTTTGTCTAAAATACGTTTCCCGATAACAAGTCTCTACAAAAAACATTGTCGTCTTAATTGTTCGGAATTTTGGAGAACATAGAAGATTTCAGAAAATTACCCATATGCAACCATGTACAGTAAAAATAACTAAAATGATTTTTTTTGTTCCTTCTAATATACCATTCAACAGTCATAAAAGCAGGAATTCTAACTAAAGTAATTTTCCTTATGCATTTTTTTTAATAAAAAGAAGGATAAATGCTTTTGAAGCACTAAAATAACTGATTTGCTAATTTCAATAATACAAAGAAGCTATTTACAAAAAACCTGTTTTTTTTTAATCTCATAACTTCCTCAGAATTATATTTTCCTCTCTACAATCTAAAACTATTTTTAGCTTGGATATAAATTATGATTTTTTATCAGCATATGAATTTTTAAAAAATTTTGTATTTACGCAACTCTTCTGCAACGAGCACGATGCGACACAGTTTTTTGTTGTTGTTGTTTTTTCATATGGAGTAAAGCCGGTTTGAACAGAGTTTTTCTACTCCAATAATGCTTATCTTACCGAGGCTTAAGATCCTAGTCTGCTTAATTAGTTATACATAGATGGGAGGGGGAAGAGAAGAGCCATTGCCTCTTCCAGTGAGTATTAGCATGAAAGAGAATGCTAAGAGCTCAATCCAGGATCTGACTTTAAGTCGTCTTTTCCATTTTCTGCGAAGATAAAAGAAAGTAATCGGAAACATTTCTTTGCCATAATCGGACATGATATTTTATAAAATTAGTCGAATTAATTCTTGCACTTAAAATTAATTTTAGAACAAAATACCGAATATAATATCGAACATTCTCAACAGCAACTTACTCGACGTTATGTAAGCAACATTATTCATATGAGAAAATTTTAAAAGTCTTAAGCCTCAACAACTGTGATAGACTTAAATTTAAAACCTCTTACCTTTTTATTTAAACTCACGATTTATTCATTACTCAAAAATATTCGCACCCACTTGCTTATGATTTACGTATTACAAGTTTTAATATATACTTTCAAAGAAAAAAAACATTGATGTTAAAAACTAACTTTACAGACTCTCGATATGTCCAGTTATGGCCGCTCATCTAAATTCCATCTAAAATATATATTTCTACAAATCACTATAATGCTTCTGCAATGATAACTAATCATAGTAATGTCGACTCCAACATTATTCTGTGCAGACAATGATAGCTATGGTATATTTTCAATGGACAAGAGTAAAATTGCATTGTACCGTTATGGTGAGCTGTAGTTCCTTAAGTACATATCTGCCTGTCCTGATGGCAGCTCATTAGACGCAACCCCATGTGCAAGCACCCCTGGGAGGCATCAGTCTAAAGATGGCTAATGGCTTAAACGAAGAGAAATTGACACATTATCGCGACAATTCTTCGATTAAGTTTGAGAAAAAATTGTCACCTTATGAGTATAACTCTTACTAGCCGGACAAGGTGAATTTCTTCAGTTTTAACGACTAAGATATCAGCATGACTTTAGAATATATTTTTGTATTTATTGACATAACATATCCTTTATATGTATATTAGCATATGAATTTAAGCACAAGAATAATCAATCATAGGATCAATGAGATTGATTGGTTTAGTTAAGAAAGAAAGAAAGAAAGAAAGAAAGAAAAGTGATAATAATTGAAGAAACGATACAGAGAGAAAAACAAGCAAGTAAAGAAGAAAAATAGAACGAAAGAGTGGGAGAGATATGGACATGAGATATCTTTGAGATTCTTAGAACAGAAAATCCTGTGGTCACTTTTATAAAATGGTTATCTAGACTGGTAATTCGTTGAAAAGAGTGATGGCATACTTACGATATATCCACACACACACACACACACACACACACACACACACACACACACATATATATATATATATATATATATATATATATATATATATATATATATATATAAACAAATTGCCAAAAATTGACTCCTGGCATAGCTTGATATCCCTGACACCATGCAAGTTTGGGAAGATGTAAAATGCAGAGACTAGCGTACATATTGATTGATGGATATAACAAGTTTATGATTTCTTAAAATCCTCGCAGAAAATAAAAAAATCAATATAAATACACGAGTAAATACTTACTTTAATTTTATATTTTCAATATAATTACTTGTATTTCCACAGTTACATATTCTACAAATGTAAATTAACGAGGGGAATCCTGAAAGACAAAAGCTATCGGGTCAAATCATCTGTCCTTGTCAATAAGCCATAATTTTTTTATTCGGTAGTCTCGTCATTATTTATTGCAATGGTTATTCTATTATATTACTGAGCCGCGCTAAGCATAACGGTTACAGTCGCTGGAAATTAAATCATTGAATCGAGTTCTAATGCTAGACATGAAGATTTGATTTTTACTTCGCGATAATGCCAAAAGGAAAGGTGTGAAGCCTTCTTTATCCTCTGCCTGAGGCTATTACATAGTCGGGCAGATCAAAACATTTAAGCCTGGTAAGCCAACCAACCAGGAGAAAAAGAGCTCTTAATTAAAGCCAACTGCATTGTGCCCAAGAATTGACCTTGTGTCGAGTTTTGCTCATTGTAAGAAATAACGTTTAGCAAATAATAAATCTTGGTACGAAATCTTGTTCATGCAGTTAAGCATTTTCTATAATATATCTATCATCTTCTTTTACATGATTAGCTGAAATTTTTCAATCTACACAATGAAATTATTATCTTGTATTTCAAGACTCTAGATGCTGTAAAGAGATTTTAGGGCGCGTGAAACGAGAAGCATTCCTACGTCCCCTATGACAGCGTTGACAGAGTTTCTCCTTGCAAATGCTGAGATGAACGTTCATACATTGCCAGTGTCATGGTATTTTATTTCTAGTTCACTACGATGGTGTTAGTGATATTGTACGCGTAATGTGTCTATGTTATACTCTAGCTATTTAAAGTTTTAACGTTAAATGTCACAACACATATTCTGCTTTTACATTTAATAAAAATTTTATTATGTTTGAGTTATGTTGCTTAGTTTTCGAACACTGGAACAATTCTGATTTACAATCTCTCTCACACACACACACACACACACACACACACACACACACACACACACACACACACACACACACACATATATATATTTATTTATTTATTTATTTATATGCATGTAAGTTTATATGCAGCAAATGTATAGACAAGCTAAGATTTTATGCAGAAGTCAATAGAAATACGTATATAATGTGATATACTACTCGGACACACCAACATACATACAGGTATATATATATATATATATATATATATATATATATATATATATATATATATATATATATATAAAGAGAAAGATAATTACAAGATAATGATCTTTAATATCCTATATTGCTAATTGAATTAATTTGATAGTAACAACTGAAGTAACAATGTATCATATTGATGCCAAATGTGGAAGAGGCATTATTTCAATTATCGGTCTTGTGTGAACATAAAACAGAGGAGCTGGAACGTCACCAAGAAAATGTATTAAATGAGTGGATAAGTGGATAGCCGTGGTGATAGTGAAATACATTCATGCGTAAAGATACAAATATCAATATAAATACATCAGACTCATGGATTTTCATCAATCTATACATAAACGTATGGCTATGTTCTTCAGCCTTTTGGGGCAACTAGTCTTGGAGAAGGAAAACTCTGAATTCAAACCTGCTAAACGCCGCTTAAAAATTGACCTTGTGTCATATCCTGCACGAATGGAGGGGTTGGTAAATATATATACATAAACGTATGTAAAACAAATTGTACATTATAGAATAAAAAAATTTAGACAAAAATGAAAATCAAAGAAATACGAGAACATAATATCGGGTATAAATCTGATAGAACCAAGTATTTAGAAGAAGAGGAACAAACATTAACTTATGAAAATCTTAAGGTTAAAATTCAATCCATGAATAGTTACATGCATTCATATTAGTGTGAGCTGAAAAGTTTATAGAGTGAAAATTTTATTTATTGACAGTATATCTGCTGATGAATTGGTGACCAAAAGTATCCAAGTACTGCAACACCTATGGAAGAACTGTACAGACTACCAAATATAATATGTTGAAAAAGAAACCTCATTTGATCACATTCCATGAGTCTATCTTGATCAAGCTATGAACATCTGTGTCATCATCATATTGCTGTTCCCCACAG
The DNA here is from genome assembly GCA_963585895.1 of Sepioteuthis lessoniana. Taxonomy (NCBI): domain Eukaryota; kingdom Metazoa; phylum Mollusca; class Cephalopoda; order Myopsida; family Loliginidae; genus Sepioteuthis; species Sepioteuthis lessoniana. Next base: position 56,326,119 of record OY757911.1, on the reverse strand, counting down.
AGGCTTCCATACAACCCTGTGTGAATAATTTGTATCAGATATTAATACATGATATATGTTGTGTTCTGGTTTGTGAACAAAGTAGTAGTAATAATAAGACAAACCACGATATGTCAGGGAAAGATAGTTATATTTACAGGAAACAGTATTTGCAAGAGAGAGACTGTTAGTAATAAGAACATAGGATTAGTGATAGAGTAATGATATACTTCAACAATAGGAATGGCTCTTCTGGTCTGACTCGATGGTTTATTCCCAGAATGATCTCCGCTACTGCCATATATAGAAGATGGAACAGCTCGTTATGCTGAAAAGGAAGGTGATACCCAACAATTTCAAATAACTGTATACAAAAAAAAAAAAACTATCATGAAACATATGCGAAAAAATATGAATATAAATCGACTAGAAATGCTATTTCATAACCAGACATTGGATGACATACCATTAAAATAAATCATAAAACCCTAAACCTGAAAGATATACTTGTATACTGCTCATTCGTATGCATATATGCAGTTCATATAGCGCTAATACACTTGCAGAAGGTATGAATTCAGCTATTTTTTCATCTAGCAATATTTAAATCGTAGAATTGACTGACCTCTTTAACATTGATATGTCGATTGTTTTAGAAGAATTAAAAATCTCAATTCAAAGCTGTCAAACTCCGCACAAAATTTACCTCATGTTACATCCTGATCACGTTGAGAGGTTTGGAAGATGAAAATTTTACTATTACAAATAGTGAGAGAATCCTATTTATTTATTAATTAAAATGATTAAAAAAAAATTAGAGGGCAATAAAAATATAGCCTACCTTGTGCCAGCAGAGAAGACAATTCAAAATTCTTTGTCTATTTGGGAAATTGGGTGGGAATCGTGGGAATTTATTTTTAATCCCTTCCACCAAACTTAATATCTTTATCTTTTGAATGATCCAGGTGCATTTATAAAAAAACGCACTGAACGAAATGGTTTTCCAATTTGTTTTTTTTTATTATTTTAATCAATAAAAAATACGATTCCCTTACTCCTCATAATATATATATATATATATATATATATATATATATATATATATATATATATATTCCGCCATATTTATCTAGGGCCGGTAAAATTGACAAATACGACCCTTTTTTGAACTGGGACTTCTATTAACATTTGATGAAAACAAAAAACTTTATTAAAACTGAAGCCAAGCCAGAAGTCCATTTTTAAACGAAAAAATCCAACTTGACAGAAACAACAATTGAGAAATCAGAGCATTAAAAGTGCTATCATATCTGTCTAAAATTTTTTCGCGCAGCACCAACTTTTTTGTGAAAATCCCAATTTGTTCAATACAAATTGTTTCAGTCATCTTAAATAGTTTCATCGATGTTATCGACATCAGTTGCTACTCACATCAAAACCGGAAGACCATCGAGAATGGTCAGTGGCCACAATTATTTAGCAGAGCATGACTCCGATGAAGCTAAATTTCAAATCGAAGTTGCATCAGTTTCCAAATTGCTGCTCAAAATCTCTAAACATATAATCATATTCATCAAGTTCAACCTTTCAAATTAAAATAAGGTCTTGTCTAAGCAAATCATTGCATAAGTGAAAAGGTTTCTTCTGTAAATCCCTGTACTAAGGATTACCAAGTAGAAATGAAAACTGCACATTTCGTGATCATTGCAGAAAAGCCACTATATTTTCTGATGATGACGTGATGCAGTCAAGTGTTCTTTACGGTCGATAGACTATTTCTTACTCGGAAATATTAGTAAAACCAATGAATAAATAAATTATAAAATTATGAAAACATATCCAACTGATATCCGAATACATCAATCATTTCTAAACTAAATTAGATAAATATGGCATTTGCTTTATCACTTTAAGATATTTCTCAATTCATTTACCGATTAATAAATCTAAAAACGTTAGATAAGGTTCAATAATAAAAAGTTGATCCTGTAATAAAACCAAATATTATTACAGCTTTTAATAAAACTAAAGTTTGAAATACAATGAATATCAAAATAAGCTATACTAAAAGATGATATAAATCCTCACAACTCAGTGTTTTCCGAAGTCAAAGCCTGGTGAGTAAAGTTCAATATATATATATATATATATATATATATATATATATATATATATATATATATATATTGGAAAAAAACTTGACCAGAAACTTACTATTGAAGCAGAGAGATTAGTAGATATCTACATATAAACTATCCTATCAAATAAAAAGAGATAATGAATTTACTTTTGATTAGAATAATATTTTTGATCCCTAATTTATGTCCGAATGACTAGAGATTACTGTCTTTGTCACGGAAGTGTAATTGACGATTTTTTAAAGATTATAGCACATTTTGCGATGAGTAGATGGTGATTTGCTATTGTTAATTCATTCTTTTTTTGAATGTCAAGACCGCTAGTATTTTTCATCCAGAAATAATCCAGAAGAGAACTGTCTTTTGTGTTATGTCAAAATAATAGTTTGTCCAATCAATTGAGCTTTATTTTTTATTTTAATTTGTGAGAACTTACACAATAACCTTGAAAAAAAAAACAATTATCATTCGTAGCTAAGGAATTATACGTGTGGATAAAGGGACGAGTTATATATTGGAAGATGCAAATAGACTTTAACTTCTCTAGTTTTTTCTCATACTCACAGAGAATAAACAAAAAAACTTCTAGATCAGTTTCATCTTTCTAAATACACAATCGCATCGAACTGTAATCAAGACTTTTTCATTTCAGTTTTAATGACTGAACGTTGCATTTATGAATTCATTCTTCTTTGTTGGTGCAGTAATTAGGTTTAGTGCTAAATATAGGTCCTACTCTATATCTGAGAACGAAGCTTTCACTATTCACGATAATGCATTTTTAGATAACTGTGAGTTTTTTTTTCTTTTTCCTGCTTTGAATTATGCCTCAAAAAGCCTCGCATCGTATTATTTCCCTTCAATGTTTGGCGAAGACTGAATCCCATATGAACATTTAGAAAATCCCATCAATTCTATCACTCTTCTATACTAGCACAACAATTTAGTTCATTTAGAAAGTCCTAGTCCATATTCTAGGATTAATGCATAACTAATGTTCAATATATTTGGTAACAGTGGAAGCTGCATTTTTCATACTTTTCCGTTCATACTTCTATTCTTAAGCCATGGATTTAATTTTTTACCCAGTGCTTGGAATATTCAATCTTTCTTTGTTCATACGAAAATTGTATTTTTTTTCCAAATACACGAAACATTTCTAAATGGTGATAATATGCAGGGTTCATATAGCAATTTCTTAAGGTTTTATCCTTCTCTGCTGTTCAATATTTGAGGACTTAACTGATTTAAGAAAAACGTTTTTCTAATGGTTTGATAATTCAAACACACACACAAACACACACACACATATGTATATATATATATATTAAATTTATATAAATTGTAAACAATTTGTAGATAATATCTTTAACCGAACTTGAGCTCATTTTTGGCACAGTCAATTGGCTTTAAGTATTGCTAAGTTACAGCATACATTTTGATGAAGGTTTGTTAAATCAACACACACACACACACACACACACACACACACACACACACACACACACATATATATGTGTGTGTGTGTGTGTGTGTGTGTGTGTGGAGGTGCCCGTGGTTTAATGGGGAGGTGCCCGTGGTGTAGTGGTTATCATGGTAGGAAATGGACACGGTGACACGAGTTCAAATCCTGCTCGAGACTAATTGTATTTCACATGGCACTAATACCCTTGGGAAAGGTATGAATCCAATTATTCTCCATCCAGCTATGGGTGAATATTAGTGCAGACTTGATTCTTCAGCCTTGATGAGGCCACTAGTCTAGGAGAATGAAAACTCTGAATTCAAACCTGTTAAACTTCGCTTAAAAATTGACTTTGTGTCATATCCTGCCCGAGCGGAGGGTTTGGTACATACATACATATATATATATATATATATATATATATATATATATATATGGAAAATACGTTCTTAGTCCCTTTCCTATTATAATCCAAACCAGGACTTGTAAACAACCAACCACAAGGCATCAGCATATCACAAAGTCGATTCGGTGTGTTAAATAACAAAGATATATAACCTTGGGTTGTATGGATGACATCGATGAGATAACGCTGTGTTAATCCCATGAGGATTAAACGCCACAGGAAATTAATAGCCATTATAGCATGAACATTTGATCTGTGATGGGAAGTGTGATAGCTTTACGGAAAAGCCAGTTTCGCAGTATGCATGTTTATGTATTACATCGCAACAACCGTGGTTTGACATTGATAGGCACCCAACACAACTCAAGAACACACAAGAAATTATTGACCGGCATGCTTAAAAATATGAGCATCCACATAAAAATAATCTCGAAAAATCAATATTTATCCATCGTTCTGGAAAATGTAAATCTAAAATTGGTATACAAAGAATTCATATTCATAACTTGGTATAATGTATCTTTATAAGAGACATTTGGAGGTGCCCGTGGTGTAATGGTTAACGTCGCAGGAATTGGACACAGTGACACGAGTTCAAATCCTGGACTGATTGCATTTCACATAGCTCTAATCCCCTTGGGAAAGGTATGAATCCAATTATTCTCCCTCCAGCTATGGGTAAATAGTAGGGCACACTGGGTTCTTCAGCCTTGGTAAGGCAACTAGTCTAGAAGAAGGAAAACTCTGAACTCAAACCTGTTAAACTCCGCTTAAAAAAATTGACCATGTGTCATATCCTGCTCGAGCGGAGGGGTTGGGTAAATATGATAAGAGATTAAAGGGTTTCATGTATGTGTTTACTTAATCCCTTCGAGTTGGATATAATAAAACGTCATTTTTAATTGGAGTAACAATGATTTGAATTAAAAGCTTTCCGACTTGGTGGAAGAACAATTAGATTCATGCCTTTGTAAAGACATAAGCCTGAGCTAAAACGGTTATAGCATTGTCCAGGTCACCAATTCCATTTTTTAACCCCAATAACTGTAACATATATATATATATATGTGTGTGTGTGTGTGTGTGTGTGTGTGTGTGTGTGTGTGTGTGTGTGAAGATATATGTCTGTGTGTCGATGTGTAATATTAGTGCACATATTGCTTTTTTTAATATATATATTTTCTTCTTTATAGATATACATGTCAAAATACTGTTATATTTTTTTACTAGAGGACGGATAACAACATACTAAATTTATTACTATTCTTTATTTGCTTCTATACACACCAAGCAAAGTGTTTGGCATCCGGACAAGTAAATCACAGAAACAATCAAATACATACATACGAACATACATGCATTAATGATGCTGTTACAATCCCACGGTAAAATAAAAGTCATTTGTATGCCTAATGATTAAATTTATTGCGCAGAAAAACGATGAAATAAGTCAATCCTACGCACACAGCTTCCAGAACATGAGTCCAACGTTGTTGTTATAACAAGATTTATGCCAATATGTCATTATGCTCGACGGATGCTTTAGAAAAGCTATGGCTTGAGCGCACTGTCTTAGAGCAGACTTTCTTTCTCATGAAAGGAAGATTTATCAACATATTGGTTGCCATTATTAAATGAGTATACTAGGTGGACATTTTAATTACGAAAGTGCCCACTGGCATTTTGACAGGTTTTATTTTTCAGACTTCATCATCACGTAAGCATGGAAAGAAAACCGGGTTTGTTGCAAACATGTAGACCATACAAAAGATAGTGCTGGGTTATAAAGTACCAGAGGCACTCTTTTAGTAACCTATATATATATATATATATATATATATATATATATATATATATATATATATATATATATATGTATATATATATATATATATATATATATACCTTGGTAAATTATTTTTGGCCCGTCGGTATTCGTATTTGGCTCTAGTTATTGTACTGTACTCTCTTACGTTTTAGCTTACGGCATTCTGTCATTTTTTTTTTCTTTTGACGAGGCATTGGGATATTGGCTGATTATTTTCAAGCAGTACGAATGTTTCTCGTCTGATCTTTTTTTATGTATTTTTTCGAGATAGCAGTTTGTGTAATATTTTTTTTTATTAATAAATTGCATTACCTAAGTTTCTTCCACTGACAGAATAATAGAATAGGTATAGAACAAAAAATGAATTATATATGTATATATATATATATATATATATATGTATATATATATATATATATATATATATATATATATATATATATATGTGTGTGTGTGTGTGTGTGTGTGTGTGTGTGTGTGTGTGTGTGTGTGTGTGTGTGTGTGTGTGTGTGTGTGTGTGAAGTCACCCAACTTCTTCACTAGTTTTACGGTTATGAAAAATTTCTCGAATCTGATAGCAAAACCAAATATATTATTAATTTACTAGATTGTACACATTATCAAAAACAATGCCATGGAAAGTCATAATGGAAACTTTACTTAAAACTAAATGACTATAGACACAAAATTAAATATATTGCTTACGAAAAACTGATATCGGTCTAAGACTATTCCTGCTCAAAAGGTAACAATTTCAACAAAGATACAAAATTCTCCACCATATGAAGATTGAAAAAACAATCCAGCCACAAACACAAATCGAGCAACATTCAGGAAATTACAGAAACCAAGATGATACAGGTAAAAACCGTCTCCACACATTGAATCAAAATGATTTTAACCTCACTCTGAGTGGCCCTTAAGGCTACGCTATGAAATAGGTTTGTCAGATTTGAGTTGAAAGATGAACACCTAAATAAATAAATAACTTGCCCCCGCTCATTTGAAACTCACCCTCCTCATGCATAACATATACGTACCAAATAGTGAGATCTGCGATAGATATCCTGTTAGCAGATACATAAAGGTCAGGTTAAGACACTTGAATATCAGGAAGTAATTTTTATTCAGTGAATGGACATTCTACTTTAGCAGTTCATTTTCTTCGTTTCTAAAATATCATCTTTTTTCGAAATGACATTTAGACCATCCTTGACGATGACTACAGGTCGGCTCTAGTTCAGAAATACCAAAATAATTAATAATGCAAAAGAACTATTCTTGTTTGCATTGTCAATTTCCTCGTTCATCTTATATATATATATACATACATATATATATATATATATATATATATATATATATATATTTATATGTATATATATATATATATATATATATATATATATATATATATATGTGTGTGTGTGTGTGTGTGTGTGTGTGTGTGTGTGTGTGTGTGTGTGATATGTTTCGTAAATTGAAAACATTACTAAAAGAGTTCCTTTATGATATGATTTTAAAATATCCCCTTTTAACCATCCTTGTCAATATATTATGAGATTCTTCCTCAGATTTTCTTCGTGTGATCAGTTCTGATTTTCATTTAAAGATACACTGACAGGAGCATCAAAATTACCTATGGGAGATGAAAGAATATGTTTGCATAGGTAATGAAAATGACAAGGCCGCTTGAAATTTATTGATGAAGTATTCCGATTTTTTGAAATCAACAAATACTTACCAATCGATCTATCTATCTATCTATTTATCTGTATGTGTGTGTGCGTGCGCGCGCACGTTCGTGTTTGTGTGTCTATGCGCGCACGCGCGTGTGTGAATGTGTGTTTCTGTCAGGACAATATATATATATATATATATATATATATATATATATATATATATATATATATATATATATATAGTAAATCACTATGCCATTATAGCCAATGAATGACAGGAACCAAATCTTATCCTGCTCTGTTTTGTTATATTACTGATCAAGCAGAATAAAAACTACATTGTCTTCACCTTGAAGAGAATAGGAATATTTTAATCTTAACATTACTCCTATGGGCTTCCTAACCATAACACCTCCATCAATGTAAGCTGGTTCCATGGGACGTTATCCTTACAACTTCTTATCTCTCATTCTTCATGGGAATTTTATCAATTATATTACCAGTAGTTGATTCATTGTCGTGATGATCTTACAAAAATCTTCAACAGAAAAAATGAAAATTGAATGACTTGTATTTTTTTATTAGATCTAATACGAAATTATCAAATCTTTTCTGACAATACAATCAGAAACATGCTGATCCTTTGCCACAAATACGTTATACACGTCTACTCAAATATAGTCAGCCATTTAGAAAACTTAATAAGGAAAGAATTGTAAAATCTATCATAAAACAAGATCTTTCTCCAATTTTCTTTTTTAATGTGTTTTCTTTCTATTTCTTCAGTGCTATCAAATATACTTTTTTTTCTTGTTTAGGTAGGTTTTAAAAATTGTGCACTACTTGCGAATATTCAAAGGCTTTTGTACATTGAAAATATTGTACCTTATGCCTCTGATCACATTTTGTGAGATATGTGTTAAAAAGCATCCAATACCTATTCATTCAAAATCACAAACGAGTAGTGATATTGATTAGTTTCTCTCATCATATTTTAAGTAATATTAAATGAACTATGAATTGTTGAGATGTTTATTATGCTTTGTGTAAGAGTTCAAATGTAGAGCTATACTTTTAGTGAACACCAACGTCATCTATCTAGTATTTGTTTTTGCTGGGAGCAATTCTGAAAGGTATTATTTGGTGAGTTGTGAGTTCTACAACTTTGGTGAGTGTAGGCTGTTGTCTTCTGCAGCGATTATACTCAGTTTCATTGTGACTCAGGCTGGTATTACCAGTAGGGTCAAATTTATGGATTAAATTCATAAATTTGATGAATTGAAGTGGTTACGTGCTAAAAGAGATTGGGAAGATAGTTCGACTGTATATTATTGGAGATAATTTTCCCGAATCTCTTTCGCCATTCGTCAATATCATACAACGCTTCCAGCAGGTGTTCTAGACTACATCCTGGGTCTGTTGTATGTTAGTACTTGTTCGTCGGCCAACTCTTGCACGTCCTTTTGAGTTCCTCCTTATTTCTCCAGCAGTTTTCTGCATGTCGTGTTCATCTTATTTGGATGGTTTTACAGATAGGAGGTAGGTAGCTGTACAATTGCTATTTCGTGGCATGTTGCTTCCAGGATTGGTTTAAAATAGCTCAAACATTCTTGTGCAGTTCCGTTTAGCTTTTTCCTTTAGTCAGCCTCCAGGTGCTGAATTCATGTAGTAGAATTGATACGCTCGCTGCTTGGAAAAAAATTGCGTTTTATTTTATTGGATCGATAAAACGTACATATTAACGATAACCAATCGATAGCAATCCAAGCCTTCGCTTGGAACATACTGTTGTCACGTTCAGTAGATGAGACGCTGCAGCGAACGTACCTAAACCTGTCCACTAATTTTTAGCGAACCACCATTTAGCCCAATGTGTCCTTCTTAATTAAAACGGATGTATTCCGTTTTGCCAGCATTCACACGGAGTACACAAAACCTTTAGGTTTTTCGTAGATATTACCAAAGCATTTGACACCATACCCAGACAGAAAATGAAGAAAATAGTACTAGTGTATCGTCTCTCCAAAGAAACTGTCACAGCCTTAATGATGCTTTATAAAAACACGAAAGTAAAAGCTCGCTTCTCAGATGGAGACAGACATATTTGACGTTGTTGCTGGTCTTCCCTAAGGGGAAACTTGAGCCCCTAATCTATTAATAATCTGCCTTGACTCCTTACTTAGATAGATAGCTAGATAGATAGATTAAACATAGAAATATAACTCATAACTCCACTAAAAAACTGTTTTTTGTCGGATCCTGCTCGTGTCAAGGTTTAACATACAATTTATCCTATAGGGTATAGAAATAATACCTAAAAATAACGCCTTCCAATTTAATAACATTACCAACATCCAGACCCTAGGAACAGCTATGGGAACTAAAATGGCGCTAACATACGCTACCCTACGAAATAATAGGAACAATACTGCAATGACATAAAAGGATAATTTACCAAATCATGGAAAAGCTGTTTAGATGATTGCTTCATATTCTGGAAATGCCCATGGGGAGACATTACCGAATTACTCAACCTACCTGACAACCTACACTTCAAAATAAAATTTACTATGGAACTCAGCTCAAAAAACCTACCATTTGTAGACGTACTAATAAAAAACGTAAATGGTCAAATCATCACAGATATCTACCACAAACCCTCAGACACCCAACAATAACTCAGCTTCAAAAGTTTCCGCCCCCCCTCCCCAAAAAAAACTGCATAAAATCCATCCCTTACATTCTAACACGTAGAATTCACGCAATAACCATGGATAAAAGCCTAAAAAATGCCTTAAAACCTACACACAACACTTAACCAGAGAGGATACGCAGTAACACGAATAAATAAGGGATTTGAAGTAGCAGAAAAATACCACGAATAGAATTAAGGAACCCGAAAAAGCACAACAACGAAAAACCCCTAGCATATGTCGCAACCGACAGCAAAAACAACCCAGAGAAAAAACAACCAACTGAAAACCATTCAAACTGCAAACACGTGTTAGTCTCATTTTGTACCCCTTTAACAAGGTCTTGTGTCATATATATTCTCTAACAAAAGCAACAAGCCGGAAACGTACATGTGTGTAAGAACGAAATAAATGAATAAATTCCAAAAGAACAACAAATCTCTCCGTGGAGCTACTCATTTAAAAATACATACTTATATGTGGTCGTACCTAATTGATATTATTGATACCATTATCACTATAAAGCGTCATGCATAATGGTCAAAATCCCTCTCCATAGAAGGTAAAGTAACATTCAGTCAACCGCTGTATGTGTTCAAGTGACTAATTACCTAAAATAGCCGGCAATATGGTCGGATGTCAACTCGGTTGAGTTCTGTTGAGATGAGTTAAAACGACACTGTTAACCTTGGTATCACACAATAATGTTACCTTTGTGCGTGTTGAATACCATACTAAAACGTTCAGTGACGAATGAAAAATGTACAAAATTATCAAAAGAGCTAACCTAGGCCATTAGTGGAATGGCTTTTTTCTTATATTTTGAAAATTTCACATCACCGTTAAATCAAGATAACATTAGACGTAATAGACCTTGAAATCAAAATGTGTGGCTCTGTTCAAAAGAAAATTTTGTACTGCTCATAAAAACAAAAAAAAAAAAAAAACGGAAATTGTTGTTTGGCTTTTTTTTAAAATTTATATCAACCTTATTAAGGTATTCAAAGCCAAAGCCATCTTTGTCCAAGGACAGTATTGGTACAATTTAACTCAGAGCTAGTGGATAGGGAGTTCATAAATGTATGAATGGTATTATTACGAAAGCGAACGTTATAGGGCGTGTGGAGTTCGAAATCACTTACAGCCCTGTTGAATTTCAGGCATGTTAGCCCTTACGCCACAAGGAATCCTGCTCCGGGGAGGTTTGTCTATAATAAACCTAACAATCTAAATTTATTATGGGTAATATAATGGATCGTCAGAAATATTCGATTCTATGGAAACATCAGAAATGAAAACAGAAATCTTGCATCTTTTGACTGCATTAAACTCATTCAAGAAGTACGAAATATACGTTTTATAGATGTTCTTAAATATTTATTAATATTTTTGAAGTATCATGTTTGAAATCAGGAAATCATGATCAGTCCCTGAATGGGTACTATCTTAAATAACGTTAAATTCAAAGTGTAGATTAAAGATATTATACGTCATTATATATATATATATTTTTTCAACGACTATATCATTGTAAATATACGTTCGACACCAACATACACACATATAGATATGAGTACATATATATGCGCAAAAATAAATAGGCATAACTCATAATATTGCTGCCTATTTCTGTGAAGAGGTGTTATTGTTTGCATACATGTACATAATAGATTTAAGTTGCAGATAGCACAAAATATGCATTTAAAATAATACTTTTTGTCAGAATATTATTCGTTGTGTTTTTCTCATTGGATGTGCTTCTACAGCGAACTACATTCTTTCCTTTTTAAATTTCGCTCGTGCACCTGCTGCCTTTTGAAAGCACAATCATGGGGTTGAGAATACGCTGACTTTATTCTCTGCGGAAAGGTATGACCCCACTCCGCAAAAATGGTGTCCACTAAGCAGTGGGTGCTTGAGTAATATTCATAGCCATTAATTCTTGGTCCACTCAGAACCGTTGTGGTAGTACTTGTTACGGTCTCAAGAATGGATCAAATAGATTTGTTTGAAAATTATTTATATTTGGTAGGCATATTGGATATCATATAACCGTGTCCTCAGTCTACTAAAAAATATAAATATCAACGTACAACGTTAGCAATTCTCTAACATCTAAA
>OY757911.1:56303808-56308808 GCA_963585895.1 Sepioteuthis lessoniana | reverse complement strand
TCTTTTTCTAGGCTGGTTGGGAAACCAAAGCTAAAAATTCCTAAATGTTCTATTCTATGGGGTTACTTGAGGGCAACTACACAAGAATGTTGAGAGCAATATTGAACAAGTCCTGGCGACAACACCCCACGAGACGCCAACTGTACGACCACCTGCCTCCCATCTCAAAAACTATACAAGTTAGACGAGCCAGACACGCAGGACACTGCTGGAGAAGCAAGGACGAGCTCGTAAGTGACGTACTCCTATGGACCCCCACATATGGCCAAGCAAAAGCAGGACGACCAGCCCGAACTTACATACAGCAGCTATGTGAGGACACAGGATGTAACCCAGAAGACCTGCCGGAGGCGATGAATGATAGGGAGAAGTGGCGAGAGATGGTCAAGGATATCCGTGCTGGCGGCACGACATGATGATGATGATGATGATGATTACTATAGAAATAATTTTCTTTTGATTAAGGTCTCAAACATTCTTTTTCATTGTGTGCGTTGAGGTTATCTGCATGAGGATATAAACGTGTGTGCATCTGTGTATGTTTGTTTCCTTTGTTATATTTTGATTTTATCGGATATCAAGTGTGTAAGGTTTTTTTTTTTTTGCCCAATCCTGTTCATATACGAATATTAAATTCATATGTTTTGTAAATACATTTAGTTGGTAACATTTTAAAACGAGCCCGAGGTCATTTTTGCCCACATTTAAATGGTAACAAGTATTGCTATATAACAGTCACAATTTAACATCAATCATTTATGGCACACATTTAAAATATATATCAGTTATTTAAGAGATTAGTTTGTCGGTAATTTCTTCTGTAAATGAGTTAGAACTTAAATGTTTGCACACTAGTATTGCTATTCTTTCTACATAGCAATGATTGAAACTATTTACCCATCTAACACTAATAATTCTTTTCAATATTAATCATTGGTTTGCTCACAGTGAAGCGTTTGCAAGTATTGCTATTTAACTTCAGTTATCGTATTCACCATTGCTTATTCGTATGCACCCAGTTAAATGATTCCAGTTGTTCTTATGTATAACGAACAAATCAATTAAACATTTATCATTTGCTTACACAGATGATCAATCAATTCTCTTTCAAACAATTTAATCAAGCATAAGTATTTTGTTTGCACTCAGTTTAAAAATCAAATAGTTCTATTTGACCCACAGATAGGGCCTATCAGATCCTACTTTGCATTCCCCAAATTCCAGTATTTTTGGAGCATCGCCATCAGATTTTTTAATGCCATATAGAGAACACTACTTAAAGGTGAGTTCTTACCTCTTTACAGAGATGCAGTCGGCATATTATACAACTCCAAGCGACTGGGCTAGTGTGAGTTTGTAGGTGTATGGGTACCTGTATCTATGTGCTAACTTGTTTTTTTTTTATTTTTGTTTGTTTGTTTTTGTGGAGGGTGTGTCTAATCGCAACCATCAAAACTTTGTATCATAGCGAATGTTTAGAACAATATTCTTAAAACGCTGTTTGAGAATAAAGCATTTTCGGTACTATTTGTGAGTGGATTGAAATAGCCATGAAAATAAAAAAGAACACTTCACTCTTAAAAACTGAGACATTAATATCATTATGGACTGCCGTTACACGGGATGCACGACACATTCCTCTCTGATGTAAGTAAATTTGGCGACTAAAGTTGAGGGTGACCTGAAAGTTCCTTTTTCATTAGATACTACACGGAGGTGTAAGGGAAGGTGCCACGCCTTTCCCTGGATCGCTTCACTTTACCCTCGACAAGTACCTTAAAATGCTGAGTGTTAAGCAAGGAGGCATTAAATACCATATTTTATATGGCTCCCCCTGAGATTGAAGCCTTATCTAACAGGCCATTTGCGAACACTACCCACTACATGACATCATCATCATCATGTCACACTGCATGTACAAATCTCCCTTATCCTCTCTCGCCACCTATCTCTATGGTCCGTCGCTCAAGGCAGTTCCTCCAGGGGTTATCCTGTAGCAGCACATAGCTGTTGTTTATAGGTTCTAGCTAGTCGTTCAACCTTTACTCGTCCATGTGAAGAGGCCCACATGAATACATTGCTTATGACTTCGTCCTTACTTCTCCAGTAGTGTCTGGTTCGTCTCACTTGGATAGTTTTCGTGACAAGTGGTAGGTGGCTATACAACTGCTGTTTTGTGGGGTGTTGCCTTCATGGCTTGTTCAGAACAGCTCGCAGCGTTCTTGTGTAATTGCCATCAACCTTTTTTCTCCGTACGTTTAGTTAGCATCCATGTGGTGCATCGATAGAGTAGTATTGACACGACCACTGATTAGAAGTCAGCCCTGACCGTTTAGATGTGGTATTTATTAATATTTTCTTTTTTGGGTATAAGATAAATAGAGTGAAAAACACAGTCTATCCAACTATTTATCGTGAGCTAGATGGAGAAGAGAAGGATTCATGTTTTTCCCGAGGTAATTTGCAAAAATTGAAACACATTCAAACGTGTCACTAGAATTGTAACTTGGGTTTCCTGTTGATTTACTAAGATGATAACCGTTACGTTGATTGTGTCTCCTAAATATAAATAAAGAATGTCAAATATATATAAAATTTTATGACACAATTACCTATTGATTACAGATAATAAGAGCCATCTATTCACATCTTAAATTCTATTTTATGAAGTTTTATACATTCACTTTACAGAAATCTTGATAATTTAACAAGCGCAAGAATAAACAAGACTAATAGGATTGATGGAAAATATTTCTTTATTTTCAAACTTGAATAGCTAATTAATTAAGTAGACTTCCTATTCTGATCAGAAACATTTGATTGTTATTTAAATTTGACTAACTTTCACTCTGGTTAATGTTTGTTCACATGGGAAGGCTATCTCAAAAACCGATAGAAATACTCAAGTGAATTGCATCAAATTTAGAAATTGCTCAATCTGCATAGCTTTATAAAATTAGGTTAGATATTCTTCACAATACTTAGTAGGAATATATTCATGTTTATAACAAATGAATGCATTTATAAACTTCAGGTTTGTTGTGTGTTCTTAAGTGGATAAAATAGTTCGTGTTTCCTGTGAACAAGTTGAAAGGAATATTGAAAGTGTGCTGATGTCTTGATAGAATCTTATCACAAGTCGCATAAATCCTTATCTTGCGCTGAATCTGAGTTATGAGCATTTATTTTATATAGTCTGAGATAGTCCATATATTGAGACAAGTTCATGTGACATATATATATATATACACACACACATACATATATGTGTGTGTGTGTGTGTGCATACGCGCGCGCGCGTGTGTGTGTGTGTGTGTGCATACGTTTGTGTGTGTGTGTGTGTGTGTGGCGGTATTGTTTTGATATATAAGAATATAACTGATGTACTAATCAGATCAAGTCCGGCAAATACGCATAAATTGTTTAATACATTTTTTTATTTGACCATTTCAGGGTGATTCCAACACGCAGACTCACACGAAGAATACACCATACCACTTTATTAATTCCAGATGTCACTCCGTGTTTTCTTTCTATCGATTGTGTAAATAAATATCATCCAATGCACACTACTATACTAATTCTAGATTTCACTATGTATTTTTTTCTGTTGATTGCGTAAATAAATATCATTCAATCCATACAACTGTACTAATTGCAGATTTCACAACGTGTTTTCAATCTATCGGTTGTGTAAATAAATACCATTCAATGTATACTACTAAACTAATTCCTGATTTTACTACATCTTTTCTTTCTGTCGATTGTTTGAATAAATATCATTCAATCCATACAACTATACTAATTGCAGATTTCACAACGTATTTTTTTCTGTCGATTGTTTAAATATATATCATCTAATCTTGGTGAAAATTCCTATAACCACTCAGAAAATGGAGGTGCCCGTGGTGTAATGGTTATCGTCGTAGGAAATGGACACGACGACACGAGTTCAAATCCTGGACGAGACTGATTGCATTTCACATAGCACTAATCCCCTTGGGAAAGGTATGAATCCAATTATTCTCCCTCCATCTATGGATAAATAGTTGGACAGACTGTGTTCGTCAGCCTTGGTGAGGCAACTAGTCTAGGAGAAGGAAAATTCTTAATTGAAACCTGTTAAACTCCGCTTAAAAAATTGACCTTGTGTCATATCCTGCCCGATCGGAGGGGTTTGTTTAATATGATAACCACTCGAAAATAGTGTAAAATTATCACATGAAGTAAATACAATGAAGTAATGAAAATTGGCGATTTTTAATTAGTCTCTTCACCTTCGTTTTCGATGTTAATGGTGTTAAAAATATTTTCTACAGGCACCTTTTTGAACCATTTGCTACGAATCCATAAACTCTTATCGCAACACGCTTTGCACAGAAATAAGAAAAAAGTGTTTAAATTTTATCATATATATTTAAACTCCAAATATGATGCTATCAAATATTTTTTTTTAGGAAGAAGGGAACTTTTCACGAAAAATAAACCAGTTTATTGATGTCCTTTATTGATCACCATTATTTTTTCAATAGATACGAATAAAGTTCATGTGAACCGTAACCCTTTGTCAGAGTCAGTATTTTACAAAATATCACTTTTTAGCAGCATAAAGCTGGTTTCAATCCAAAGTTTTCTTCAACTACGCAAGTACCTTACTGAAGGCTAAAGAAGCCGTACACTCCAACTATTTTCCAATAGATGGGCAAGGATGGAAAAGATGGATTAATATTTTTCCAAGTAGGATCATCGCGAAATGAAACACAAAGAAACTCGTCTACGTTTTGATCACGAGTTGCCAATTTCATTTCTTATAAAGATTTCAGTCACGTTAACTTTAACTGTAGATTGTCAAACTTGGATTGTTTTTTAAACCGTTGTTTTTCTTGTCGATGTACAGAAGTAAATTATTCATATTCTATTCCATGGAGACTGAATGGCTTAAAAATTGCTGTAATTGCGTCAATATTCTGACAAAACCCCTCATCATCAGGATTGATTAA
>OY757911.1:56018808-56298808 GCA_963585895.1 Sepioteuthis lessoniana | reverse complement strand
CTGTGTGGATAGAAACGTAGAACACTTGAAGCTGGGATCGAAACCCGCCCAATTTTATGTTAGACTTAGAATAATACCGCTCAGCCAGCATACGAACAACGTTCATTCGGGAATTATATGCCATTTTGTAGTAGCTTTCGTTTGTTTACATTTTTGCCTTACCTGAATCCAGAGTGCTCTGTTCGTTCGAAATGCAATATGTGAATATGTGATTGAATGTAATGTTTTACCAAACCTGCTATAGCTGTAAGCAAGAAATCTGATCTGAATCATGTCTTCAAAACACACATTAAGTAATACTCTATCCAAATGGCAGGATTGATTAATCTGCTTTATATACAAATGCACATATTTTCATGTGTCGGGTTAGGTTGGTTATTAGTATGATTTCGTCATTTTGTACGAGTAAAAATATAACTCTTATTAGCATATTTACATGTCAAATTCCACATAAAAAGACCAGTATATCACCATTTTTTTCAGCTAAGCTAACTTTGGTAAGACATTATGTCAGTACGTAATGTGAGGAATAAATTCAGTATCAATGGCTCCAGTGATTTGAAGGATCACTTCAGAATTATTCATTATTTATAGTTCTAGCGAGATATTTTTTTAAAATTCCAGTTATTTTTTTCTGTCATATTAATGTTTTAGAAAGTACAGATAATGTCATTAAAAAGCGCAGAAACCTTCGCATTGAGAAGTAACAAACGACGTCATTTACTGATTTATTTTTTCACAGATTTGTGTATTATCGAAACAAACATTGATATATTACCGAAATTAATCATAAGATTTTTCTATGATTGTTAAATGACACATTCAATCGTGATTTTTTAACTTTAGTAAATACTGTGTATACAATTTCTTTTTTTTTCCCTTTTTTATTAAAGTCAATAATTTTTTTATATATATCTATTTAAAAAAAGATGAAGTAAAAATCAACAATTTTTGGGAGAGATAAAAATATTGGGAAAACATGAATAAAGAGACGACATAGTTTGATGAAACACCCATCAAATATTAGACACGTATATGTATATATCATAAGGCAGGATCGCAGGAAATAGAATCGGGGACACATATTCAAATTCTATTTGTGTTTAGCTTCGGGCTACTGCCTTGAATCAGTCTATTGTGCGCTATAGGTAAGGGGTAAGACTCACTCGACGTTTTATCTTTGCTTAGACAGTGTAGGAGATTAAAAATCCTGAATTCAAACTAACATTATTTCTCTAAATATATAGGGTTGCTTCACATTCTAACCGTGATGAAGAGGTTTAGTAATTACGTATACGTATTTATTTCTTAAATTATTATTAGATTTTAACCCAATAAGAATGAGCTCCTTTTTTAAAGCGTTATTCTTAGAATTCTCTAGGTTTGGGAATAAGCCTTTTACAGTCGAATTTGAAACTGAAAGAACGTTATTTGGAGTAGCCATTCTGTCAGAATACCATTTTTAAACATCCAAAATCTCGATATAACGAAGATAACTAATTCTCACTATAATCTTTCACTTCTTCATAATGAGAAACAATAATCTTAATTAGCCGTTGTTACTACGGAAATCCAACAAGTTTACTAGTCGTCCACTATGGACATTTGTAGAATGGTTAATGTGTTCGCCAATGGCCCGGGAAACCGGTGTTCCATGCCAGGTCGAGTCATACCAAAGACTTTAAAAAATGGTACTTGATGCTGCCTTGCTTAACACTCAGCATTTTAAGGTACGGATCAAGGGTAAAGTGAAGCAATCCAAGGAAAGGAGTAACGCCCTCCCCTACACCTTGGTGTCGTAGCTATCGAAAAGTGAGCCTTCGGGTTACCCTTGACTACGGTCGCCAACTTACTTTTTACACCATTTTATATTTCATAATTAAATGAAATGAAATTCCGAAATTAAAAAGTAAGCTTGCTCAAAAGAATATTGCTGGCTTAAAAGTAGAGCGATGCCTACGTTGCCAAATTGAACCTCAGAAAACTCTGAATCTAAACCAAATAATAAAGCTTGTCTTGAAATTGCAAAAACATCTTTATAGTAGATGATTTGGTTTGTTTTTTATCAGCTAATAATGGGTTATTCTTCATATGTATTTTTATTTTCCATCATGAATATTTATAGCTCCTAAGTTCCAACACAATAATTTGTTTTAATCACATTTTTTTTCATTATAGGTACCATTTGTTTACACATACATATAGTATCTAATATCTCTATAAAATACAAGTAATTTATATACAATTATATGGTTTCTTCGTAAATTATATTATTTATCAATAGTGGGTTATTTACACACTGTTATATGACTCATAGCCTTTTTAACACCGATAATCTGCAAGCAATAATAGTATTTCAAGTAATTGATAATTACTCTTAGTAAACTTCAAGTATGTTTTCATTATAGAACTCATTTGCACGTTTTTAGATTGTATCAAATATTCCGAGCTTATACAAATAATTTTCAAACGGATATATTTGGCTTACTGATGGGACCCTGGTATGTTATACCACTCCAAGTCATAGTGGACCAGAGCTCAGGGACTGGAGCCTCATTGCTGGATGAAGTTTAGTATTATCCTCAGGGTTCAACTTTTCAGAGGTTCTTATCAGTAGAGGATGCCATCGGTGTATTGTAAACATTGTCTATAACACTTTGTGACACTTTATCTAAGCACATATAATTAAGTTAATCTAAGAACAGTATATTTTATTTTTTTCGTTTTCATTCACGATCATTCAGAAACTCTTAAAACACCTGATAAAAGCGATGTCAATTTATTCATTTTATAGCAATAAGTAAAACTCCTCAATTTTCTAAGAGCTGAGTGCCATATAATCGAAACAAAAATATTGTAAATATTGGACTTATTCGATTGTTGATTGTTTTAATTATCATAGATGAGTTAAAGTGGTTTTTGAAGTAGAAAGCGAACATAAGTGGTAATGAAAGAATATTTTAAAATTCAAAGTAAGAGATATTTGAGAAGTATTGAATTAATAATTGAATAAATAATAGACAAAATGCATATGGAATAAAAAGAAAAAAAAGAATATTGCATAAAAGGATGCTGTAAGATAGGAGAGAAAGAGTTGGGGAATTTGTTAATGAAATGGAAATATACGTCGTTGTAAATGTTGCAAAATCTATAAAAGAAACAGAAAATAAGAAAATTGCAGAGAGAATCGCACAAGTGAATTCAGAAAGAAAAATCGACAAAGATAAGACGAATATAAAGAAGAACATAAAAATATATGAATAAAAGACAAAATAAACGGGAAATAATAATCAAAACAACGAATGAATCTAATCGGGTTGAAATTAAGTGACATCATTTATAAAAAGCAACGATATCAATTAAATGTTTGAACTATTATAATGACTATGTTAAATATAATCACAAGAAAAAAACAAAGAACGAACCACGTGGAAAGAAGCAAATTTAGTAAAAACTAGGAGGGAGGAAAGAAAAAAGATTCATTACTCTCTCTGCCAGTAAAATCAGAATGCGTGTCAGAAAGCAAGCATAATGGAAAAATGCTGTATAGCCGTGAACAACGATACAAACACATATGCATATGCATGCAGAATCATAACGACGACACAATGAAGACGAGTGACACAGTCCTTTAGACAAAATATACCTCTCACTTTATTGAAAGGGTTGTGTGTGAGAGGGAGTTGGAGACCGAACAGAACTGCAACATTTTGATCCCCACTCTATTGGCCATAACCGCGTTTCTTTCCTGTTCTCCTGGGCTGCTCAACCGGAGGCCTAAGGGCCCAGCCTCTCTGGGACATGTTCCTCAATCCAGCATCTTCTCTCCAACTCGACTGATCCCCAACTGATTGAATTTCCTGTGCACTGAGTTATATAATAGTTCAACGTCCACCTTCTTCTTGTGGGCGTCACAATTTTACATTCATTCAACCTTTCCACGGTCAAGATCATAATATCCTGATATTCCTCGACCGGATGCACCTGTTATTTACACAGGTGCATTTCCTATTTTCACAGCCAGACTGGGTCGGAGGCCAATATACAACAAAAAGAACAAAAAAAGAGACGGTAAATAAGGAACGAGGGACACATCCCTCCCATCAAGGAAATTCAGAGCAAAAGAACAAAAAATGAAGTTAGGTTTAGTTTGGTTGTGGAATTTGTCAATATATAAGTGTAGGGATATCACGTTTAAAAGTTTATTGAACAGAATATCAAAATGAGTTGCAATAACGTTAATCTATGAGACATAGAACTTCAAGGAAAGAAAGAAATAAAAAATGACAGCTTAAAATATGTACGGTAATTTGGTTAGTAATTTATATTTAGGTATAAAATGTCTAGTGTGTTCTCGGGTTATTTCTATATAATGATATGAGGAAGCATATCTGCATATCTAGGCAAACATTCCTCACTTAGGCTAAATTCCTGTCCCTCCACCCTTAGAATTTCATCTGTTTGGGACCAATAAAGATGCACATAGAGAACTTCTATTCTCCACTTCTGATGAGTTGAAAGAGGCAACTTGCAAATGGAAAGAAGTAAATAAAGAAGCAGCAAAGATGTTTTTGAAAAGAGACTTGGTTTGCTTTGGTTTCTTAGTTTGATAACTTATTAACCTACGTGACTTATTTAATAATACAACTATCCTAGTAGAAGAACAGTAATAGTACTATTTAACCTTTGGCAACGGGAAATAAAGGGGGTCGATACCTTTCCCAAGGGTATTAGTCAGTAAGTGAAAGTAATTGGGATATTGAAAATCAAACTCTTTTACTACGATATCGAAATGGGACTCCTTCGGCCTACGAAGAGTATATATATATATATATATATAATCGTTCAAAGGTATTACGGTACAATTGTGAATGTATAATAACACGATGTTGATAACTAAATCTGAAGTACTTGAGCTTTTTGTTCAGGTATGTGTATTTCTAAAATTAAATTTGTTTTAATTAAGGAGAAGCACTTAATTATATCTGACACTACTGTTGTACCCTGTCAGTCAGCAGTTTTTTTTTAATTTTAATTTTTATTTTTGGTGTTACGTAAACAGATACTGAGGGATAGAGAAAGCAAATAGACAGTTAATATGTTAGGCTAGGGATATTACGTTCGAAAGTTTATCGAACAGAATATCAAAATAATTTGCAATAGCGTTAATCTATGAGACATAGAACTTCAAGAACAAAAAGAAATATAAAAAAATATTATAACATTAAATATGTATGGTAATTTGATTGGTAATTTAGATTTAGGTATAAAATGTCTGGTGTGTTATCGGGTTATCTTTTCCTTCTGAAGAAAACTTATAAGTCGTTGATCCTAGATTTGATGGGAATGATGAAAAGAAAATGACCAGCACCGTTAATGGTTATTAAGTTTTTCTTATCAAGCTGGCTTTCCGGCATAAGTTTTCAGAGCGTAATTTTTGCAGAATAAATTATTCTTATAAGAATTGAGTTGAATATTACCTGCAAAAGACCTTCGCAGTTGTTGCGTTGAAACTAAACTAACACCACATATACACTATGTATTTTTCTCTCTCAAACTTTGTCAATTTCACATCATGTCACGGTGTTTAAATTAATCACATAGATTTTTTTTTTCTTTAAAAATTAGAAGGGAATTTTTTTTATTATCAAATAACAATAAAATGAACCTTTTTTTTTTCTCACGATGAATTACAGGACTTCTGCAGTAACACTGATGAATATTTATTTATTTTTTTATTAAATACGGAATATCGTTTTAAGATGGTTATTTTTGTGGGAGTTTTCGTGGCATAATGGTTAAAGAGATAGAACGAGATATTGTGGTAAACAGGTCTGAAATCCTGGCACATTATTACGGTCAGATTCCGACTAATCTCCGTGTGAAAGGCATATCTTTCTTATCCCATCCGCTGCTTAACTTACTTTTGACTCAAGACCAGAAATGAACACCTAGTGAGACTTTAAATCATTAGATATAAACCTCCGATATATATATATATATATATATATATATATATATATATATATATAGTGTGAATAACGCTTACATTAAGTGTCATCAGATTCTTCTCGGAAAATATCTGTAACAGGAGCTTATACAATGAAAATTATATTCTTAATGAACTTACTAAGTTATTTGAGGCAGTCAAATGTTTAAGATTCAGCTTCAAAGTTTGTTCCCTGGACCAGTAGCTCTCATTTTTCGAATGGGATAAATATGCGAATTGTAGGAGGCCATGTTCAGGAAAAATGCATAAAGCCAAGGAAATTTTGATTACACAAGGTACATATTTAATAGAAATAATAGCAATCATTTTAGGTTGGATTATCTCGATATCCTTATCGACTGAAGTTGATGTTCACCGCTCCGAGTTTTTATATGATATTTTGGATATTTAATTCAAATTTCTCATTTTGATTTAATGCTCAATTGAATGACTAATAGATATTGACTGGAAAGCTGAGAGTTACGAATCAATTCTTGATGTGTTTATATTTTTATGTGGCATTGTCAAATAGATACTGCCAATACAGAAAATCTGGCCAAATCATAGGAATAGTCTCGGAGCTAATTCAGATAGAAGCATTTGAATTTTGCTCTGAAATCATGATTAAAACTAGATTAATTCTTCTTATATATATATATATATATATATATATATATATATATATATATATATATATATATATATATATATCAGTGGTGACTTCAGGGCAAGAAATTTTTAGACTCCGCTCAAAGAGCTATTCTTTCAAGTAGGCTTAAAAAATTCCATCAGAACAACGTTGACGTTGGTTGGACTCAAAGTTCATCCTCGATCCATTGTTGATGATTATTTTAACTCCCTAAAGTTTATAGTTTTCATATCAAAGTTCCAGATGTTGATTAAAAACATTTTGATGAGTGTTCATAAAAATGTAACATGAAGGGGAAAATAACGGGGTTTGTTATTTCATAGAAATCAGCCCGGAAATAAAATTTAAAAAAGATTCAGACGAATAGATATCTACGTGAAATAATAATAATAATAATAATAATAATAATAATAATAATAATAATAATAATAATAATGGAACCTTTCAGAAAGAAACTCAGTAACTTCTGATATCAGGACACAATGATGCCATAAGGATTTTATATGTAAAAGCAAAAATAGTCAAGACAGAACAAAGTTGCAGGCGTAGGTGTTGTGGTGATAGAGATGAAACGCCCAATGACATAAATGAATGCAATAAGCTAGCGGACAAAGCATATAAGACGAGATACGACTTGTTGGGGCAGGTGATCCACCGGGAATTGTACCAGAAGCTTGAATTTGACAATGCGAACAAATGGTGTATGAAAAACCCAGATTCCGCCTTGAAAAATGAAAAGCACAAATTTCTCTGGTATTTTGAGATACAATCAGACCCTCTAATCTCGGCCAGACGATCAGACGTAGTGATAGTCAACATAAAACAGTGAACTTGCCAAATAGTCAACTGGGTAACCACACAGTAAAACTGAAAGAAAACGAAAAGAAAGATAAGGATCTGGACCTTGCTTGTGAACTAAAGAAACTAAGGAACATGAAAGTGACGGTGATACCAATTGTAATTAGAACGCTCGGAGCAGTCACTAAAGGAATGACCAAGAGACTGGAGAACTAGGAAATAAGAGGAAGAGTGGAGACCATCGAAACTATAGCATTAATACGATCGGTCAGAATACTAATAAGAGTCAGGGAGACTTGAGGAACTTTATTTTACTCAAACCAGAGTAAGAAACCATAAGCAAACGCTGGTGTGAAAAAATTCAGAACGTGTAAATGTTAATAATTTTGATAAGATCGATCAGAAGACAGTGAAGAGGCCTAGAGACCTCTCGGAGACTTGCTTTAATTCTGAATCAGATGAAAGACTATCTGTTAACTCTCTCATGAAAAAAGAACAATAACTATAATAATATTACTAATGATAATAATGATAAATTTAAATCTTAAACATGTTTTCCTTCCTGTTTTTTTAAGAATAGATTTTCATTCTAAATTAACAACAATACTTTCTTTGAATGTTTGTGTATGGCTGTTTTGGTTTTTTTTTTTTTTTTTTTTGTGTATGTGTGAGCGTGCCTCTCTTCATCTTCATGTATGGTTTTGTGAACAATGCTGCTGTCTTAAACATTAGAAAAAATGATTCTTGTGGTGACTTTGATGGTAGTTTGCTTTTTTGAAAAGAAACTTCTTTCGAAAAATGCAAGAGATGAAGTGAAGAGCCTCTTTATATTTCGTTTAGCTTTAATATCCTATGGAAACATATACAAACTACTCTCCCTTCAGTAACGGGTAAAATGTAGGGCAGACTCAGTTCTTTAACCATAGGATGCCATCCGATCTGAGAGAAGGAAAACTCTTAACTCAAACTTGTTAATCTTGGTTTAAAAGATAGACCTAGGCTTGCATCCTGGTTGTGCGGAGGGGTTGGTATTTTTATATTTCTCTGAACTTTTGGCGGGAAATGAAAATTGGGGATATTATTAACGTTTTTCGATTTCGCATTTAAATTTCTGTAATCAAATATACTATTGTAATTTTTTGGAAATTCATGCCGTTATTGAAAGTCGCAAAACATATAATTGCTTAGTTTTATTGGAGATAAACAGGTTTTTTTTTCTTAAATTTTTTCTGCTAAAAATTAAATACGTTTTATAGAAATTGCAAGTTTTGAAGACCATTATAAAATACATATCATATAGTGTCAGATTATTTTTCTTATATCTAATATGACATTTTGTACATAGTTGATTTTTTTTTATATCAGCAATGTCCACTGTTAAATTTATCTATATCTATAAATCAATATATCTATCTATATATCTGTGAGATTGTGCTGTGAACATTTCTAAATCGACTCACCGTCGTAGTGGTAAAGACATTCTTCTCAGATCGGCATCTACTTTTTCCCTAAAGTATGCTTCTCCCTACAATTCATGCGATCTTCTGTAATTTTTACATTATTTGCATTTCAAAGCCACTAAAATTTTTATGACAGACCCCTATTCAGCCCAAGAAAAATCTGAGTGGCAGCCATTTCGAATTATTCCAAAACAAATGTTCTTGCTAGATTTAAATCATTTTAACCATAAATCGAAACTCGTATATATATATATATATATATATATATATAGTACTGCAATCATTTTGATAGTATCAAATTTACCCTTGTTTTGGGCAATGTAGACACGTCTCCATATATAGCCTTTTGTGTTTAATTTGTCAAATGGAAATATATCATACCAAGATACCAGATGTATAAATGTGGGGCTCAGTTGTCTTGTTCTGTCGAACACACTGACTGCATCTGGTCATAATAGTAAGACTCTCCGACAAAGAGTGTCTTAGATACGACACTCAAACATCCGACGGTAAGATTTCAGTCTTGAAACATGGGGGAATAGTGAGTTGACCTTCATTGGCATTTCTCTCTAAAAATTGATCAGCTACAACTCAGCTGATTAGAAAATATAGCCCATTGATATGAGAACATACTAACCCTCAATTAAAGAAAAAAAATGCAGGCATAACCTTTAGTAAAGAGGATCATACTGAATCTTCTGGGACATGAAAAAATTACTTACTGTTGATTTGTCATGTAAAGCTGTGACTAAAAACATTGTTTTTTTTATTGCCAATTATATTGGCTAAATTCCCCTTATTTATTGAATGAAACCTATATATATAGTCATCCACAGACAGACTGTTTCGTTCTATCAGAACTCTTCAGTGTGGCTAGACACGCAGGACGCTCGAAGCCGGGATCGAAACCCGTCCAACTTTACGTTAGGATGTGTTTTAGACCACTCGTCCACCAAGCGGACCATGTTGTCAAAGGGAATTTTAAGGTATTTTTATTTTTAGAAGCAGCGGCAGCAGCCTTTGTTTACATTTTTATACCGTATCGGCTACCAGAGTACTCAATTCTTTCGAAGAGCTTTGGATTATGCTAGCGGCGGCCGGCAATTCCTTCGCTAGAGAGCTCAACCCCCATGGGGGAGCATATATATATATATATATATATATATATATATATATATATATATATATATATGTGTGTGTGTGTGTGTGTGTGTATGCGTGTGAATATATATATATATATATATGTGTGTGGGTGCGTGTATGTGCATGTGGTAGAGTGCATTTACTGAAACCCTTCCGCTACAGATGGGACAATAACGAACGGACCATGCACTTCTGCAGAATTAAAATCTTCGGGTTTGACCCCCTCGTGGTATTTGGCGTCTCAGAAAGTTGAGTCAAAATGCATTAGTCCCAGACGGTCCCATCTTGATAAAGCAAAGAGAACATAAAAGCTGAATAAATGTTTAAAGGACGAAGTTCGTGTCACTCTTCGCAACAAAATGTCTTAACTAGAAAACATCTCAGCCTATTTACATTTCTGTCTATGTCTATTCTCCATTATCAGCTACCTCAACCACATCTCTTCTGTATGTGTTCTCTCAGCCCATCTCTGTATCTGTGATCCAAGCTATCTGTATGGTAGTCGGAGCACACAATAAGTTACCAGACTTTTTTCGTATGAGTACTTTTATTGATAGTACACACATGAAATTCTAGTCACCTTCGAAGTAATCTCCTCCGGCTGCAATGCACTTATTGTACAGTTCCAACAACTTCTGGAAGGTCCCATGGAAGTGCTCTTAAGGGATCAAATCAAAGACCTTTATCACACCCTCTTTCATCTCAATTGTCTCATTACGACAGCCTCTAAGTTTTTCCTTGAGCTTAGGGAATAACCATAAGTCACAGGGAGAAATGTCTGGACTATAGGGAGGGTGATGAGCTGTCTTGATGCCCATCTTGGTCAAATAGTCTGTGACAATGATGGAGTTGTGGAGTGGTGTATTGTCTTCGTGGATATGCCACGTACACGATTTGAAGAGTGTTGGCCTCTTCAGACGAAATCTCTGCCTGAAATCCCTTAAAACCTCAAAATAGTATTCCTTGTTGGCTGTCTGTCTAATGGGAACCCAGTTCACGTAGATCATGCCAATGCTGTAAAAAAAAAGGGATCATCAAAAGTTTGTGAGAGGATTTGCTCTGTCTGGCCTTCTTGGGTCTAGAAGAGCCAGCATGCTTCCCCTGGGAACTTTGTCTCTTGGTCTCTGGCTCATAACAGTAGATCTAGCTTTCATCGCAGGTCACCAGAGCATCAAGAACAGCGGGATCTGAATTGATCAGCTTGACCATCTACCTGCTGTCATGACAACGTATTTCTTTCTGATCTGGACAAACTTCGCGCAAATCTTCCGCATTTTCAGTTCCTCGCGAATAATTGTATGTACAGTTCCCTCACTGACATCAAGCTGTGTACTTATCGTCTCAATAGACACACGACGGTCCTTATTCATGAAGTTCTTTATTTGGCCAATCAACTCTGATGTTCTGACTTCTTTATTCCTTCCACACATCTCATCATCCCTCACAGACTCCATGCCTTCCTTAAATCTCTGATGTCACTCAAAAACTGATGCTCAATTCATGCAATATGCAGTCTGAAGCATTCTATACGTTACTGTGGAATTTTTTTCATAATTAAAACAGAATTTTATGGCATATCGTTCTTCTAAAGTGTCCTCACGTCCAGATAGTATTTTTGAAATTCACCAGCTGTGACAATCAGGATTTAGCAGGGTGTATTCCCTTTACTGCTGTAGCTGTACATTTAAACCTGAAATCATAAAAATTGGTCGGTCATCTCATAACATGTATAGCAATAACATGCTAAATTTTCAAGTGTCTACGACGATTTTAAATGCCTGTATAAAAAAAAGTCTTGAAACTTACTGAAGGGACAACTCTCTGCGTCTGGTAGTCGACTGACTTCTTCTCCCTGTATTGTTTGTATTTCTTCTCTGATTAACCTTCTGCGTCTGTGTCCTGCGACGGTTTCTTACCAACTTCCTCAAACTGATTCACTCCCTCTTCCCCCGGTCTTCCAGTTGGACCTATTCTTCTAAGAAGGAACGAATATTCCTATTCCCGGACACTGACAACCAAAAAAGCTGGATGCAAACACATAGGCTGACAATGAGACTCAAGGATCTCCATGAAGGTATGTTGATAAAATGTTTGTGAGGTTGATCAGTTTTAATTTGTCATTTACATTTTATACAAAGCGGGCTCAATCAGTAAATTTTTGTGCCTATATGGAAACACGCATACATTGGAACGGACATTATTATACCTATTGTCAAACCCCCAACCATATGCATTAATATACCTGCACACACACACTTTCAGACATACAAGCTAAGCCCGTATATAGTGTCACACGGACAGAATGTAGGTCAATTTTTAAGTGGAGTATTGGTTTAAATTCAATTTTTATTTTCTAGAGTGGTTGTTTTTCTATCCTACACTTTTTGGATAGCAAGAAGATAAGTAGGTAGATTCATGCCCTTCCCAAGGGTTTTATCGAGAACTGACGATTTAAAAAAATGTGTTTGTGCATGTATGTAAGTATTATCTTTAATAAGTAAAAAGCCCTTACACAAAATTGATATTAGCGTTCACTTTTAAGTTTATCTAATCTTGTTTTGTTATTTTTCGGTAATTATTGACGATTGCTTTTCTCGCTGGTTGTAATTTTTCTTGCAAGATGACTTCTTTTTGAAAAAGGAAGAAAACTGCTAATAATTATTTCGTATTTCTCTGCCTGAAATAAGAAATATGATGATTAGATTATCTCGTTCAACACCAACAAACCTCATTCAATTGCATATAGTAAAGTAGATTGAATTATTCCTTGTTTGAGCATTTAAAAGAAAATATTGTATTCATAATTCTATGGTATGACAATCTGTTTTCGCATGTTTGCGATTGCATATGTCAAACATGTTAGTATTGTGATATATGAAATTTTACTGAGAAAAAATTAGAATAGATTAACCAAGAAAATATACCAGAAAATATATTATGGAAAGTGTAGCACAGTCACCGCCGACTGTTAGATTAGTGATGGTTAATCGTCGGATTGGGGAGGAAAAAAACAAAAGCATAACTTGCCGCAGGTACCGGAAGATCTGTTGGTTTATTCTTTCTACTCAAATGTAGAATTCGATGAAAATGGATAGCGGACACAACGTTCGGTATAATTTCTTCGTTCTAGTATGAAATGGCTCTTTCTGAATCTTTGAATGGTTTTCATGCTCTCAGAAAGCTCGAAATTTTGTCTCCTCGTAACCTAGCCACCAAAGAGAAGCGAATTGAGAGACATCATCTGTTATTGGGGTTCATAGATCACTCTATCTCCATTCCAACATTACGTGCGTGGCATTGTCCGAACAGCCCACACTAATACGTCAAGGAGTCACCTAGTTTCTTGACCTAAGCAAGTCCTTTTCAACTCTTGCTTTTGGTCAATAAGGCTAGATGAAGTATTTCTTGTAACATTTAGCATACCGGACAAGATCTTGACTTTTTCAAGTCATCAACAGGCTTTTAAAATCATAAATTTTCCATTTGCACCATAGTACCATTCGCTTACAATCTTAAAGAAAAGAACATATAATCGTGAAATCTTATTGCTAGAGCAATTAAATGATTTTAACGGTACGTCAACGCTCTTAAAGTTAGTTTATGGCAAAAGGTTGGAGAATCAGGTTCATTGTACATTCTTTTTTTAAAATTTTCGATTCCTTTTGAGTTCGTCTTTGGTACATGATCATTTGAATATGAATCATATGTAAATGGTTTGA
Organism: Sepioteuthis lessoniana; assembly: GCA_963585895.1. Lineage (NCBI taxonomy): Eukaryota > Metazoa > Mollusca > Cephalopoda > Myopsida > Loliginidae > Sepioteuthis > Sepioteuthis lessoniana. Next base: position 56,285,050 of record OY757911.1, on the reverse strand, counting down.
TCCCTAACAGTTTCTACCATTCCGGGCCAGAGTTGAATCTTGAGTAGCCGTCAGTGGCGAGTAAGGGCTACACCAAATTGCCTAGATTTCCCGAACTTGATCTTTACTCTCAGACGCAGTTTAGCTTCATACCAAGAACATTAATCTTATAGAGCTAAAAAAAAATTATAGTTTCATTTTTACGTGAACGGCTTGAGCTGAAAGGTAATTTAAAAATATTACTTTGTCATTTTTCTTGTCTATGTATATAAATTTTCAACTTCAGCATTTAACGCTTAAACCAAACGATGCGTGCAAAATCCATACCCACGTGTACATTTTCTTACATATTTAATACATATGAAGAACTTGAATATTAGCTTGATAAAATGCAGTGCACAAAAATCAATTTTGAAATGTGTCAAACCTCTAGATATTTTCTTTTTTCTTCTATTTTCGCTAGTGGTCTGCTCGACATAAAAATGTGGGGAGTTGCAGGAAAATTTTAGAATATTCAGGCGGCAGTGAAGAATTATTTGTGGGCTGCGTAAAATTCCAGTCGAGTCGTCACATACATTAAACACTGATGACGAAACAATAACTATGAATTAGTAAAAACACAAATCATTTTTCGCTTCTCCTCGGGCGGTGTGTTTTATGCACTGATCATTTGTAGCACCATAAAAATATTTTAGCTCGAACTGTAGGCGGTACACCAGAATGAGTTCTGCTTGCATTATGAAGTAGACAAGTAAATTTTTGTGAACGTGTAAAGAGATTAGCCTTCTAGTGAAAGATTCTTTAGTTTACGTTTTTTTCGTGGCTTTTCTTTTTATCATCTAAAGTGAGTTTTCTCAGCTTATGATTAAATATTCTAGTTATGTGGGTGGAGGAAGATCGGTGGATGGGAAAAAGAAAGGAAGAGTGTATGAAGGATCATTCATGTAACTATTAAAGAGGATGATCAGAGAGAGAGAGAGGGGGGGAAGAGAGCTGGAAAAGCGAGTGGAAATAAAAAAGCTATAAAGAAAGTTGTTATAATAGAAAGGAAAGTCATGAATGCACGACAGGTAAAGGAAAGTCGCGGGTAAGAAAACCAAAATAATGTAAGAATGAATGTGTAGAGAAAGCAGATATGACTAAGGACGAATGTACACATCAGTTTGTGACTGTAAACGTAAAAGTCGAACTTCGTAAAGTGGGGAAAAACAATGAAAACGAAAGCAACGAATTAAAAGAGAAATACACAAGAAAACAGGTGATAAATGAACAAAAACAGAAAACAAAAAGAGTTTGTTGAATTATACGAGACAGCTTTTTGGCAAGATATTTTTTCCTCTGTGAAAATAAAATATCCCGCTTTCACAAGCATTGATGTCTGAAAATTTTATGTTTTAAATATATGGCTTTATATATATGCCATAGTATTGTTATACATTCATATCGTTTTCTTTTCTAATTAAAGTTTATAACACTTTCCCTCTAGGAAAATAATTATATTACATGTTAAATATTTTAGAGATCCTTATTTAAGTACCTTAGCAAAAGTTAACATCCGACTAGACACTTTAGATATCATCAATATATATATATAGAGAGAGATAGATAGATAGACACACACACACACGCACACACACACACACACACACACACACACACACACACACATATATATATATATATATATATATATATATATATATATATATATATATATAGTTCGATAAAATTCTACAAGGTATTTGTTAAAACACTAAACAGTTATTTGGCAAACAATGATCAATGTGCATTGTGGAATTGTAATCATGCGCAGCATATTTAAATTTCAATTACATATACATTTGCAAGGTAGCGGAAAATGAAGGAATTTTTTTCTTACAGCAAATACATTTCAATTATCCTAACTCTGCTATCGAAATATATGTTCATGGAAGAGGAAGTAAATTTTTAACGAAATAATATCCCTTGGAATTTATTCTGAGTTTTCCTTGATAGGATTCTTAAGTAAAACTAAGTCAGAAATTATTTCTCAATTTATGAACGAAATTAAATACTAACGATTCCTCTTTTCAACAAAATAACCATCAGCATAATGGACGAGAATATTGAGACCTATCTGAAGGGGATGAATGAAATCTTATCAGTATATATATATATATATATATATATATATATATATATATAACTTTTCTCTTTTTCTGTTTCATTCAGAAAATAATAGCAATACGAAACAACCCACTCCTAAACCACTCAAATAAATGACTAACACAGGAAGAAAAAATTAATATAAAGATTTTAAAGAGAATTAAATCTGAAAAGAAAACAACATTACCCTCGCCAAGAAACGAATACCGGAAAACTCTCAAGGCTAGAACAGAAGCAAAAACGAATTATCAATACATATTTCAACGAACAAGATAACGGAATTAAATGAACAAAACCAAATAGGATCGAATTTAAGATTAAAATCGGTGTTACTTCTAGGAATTCGTATTGAAATTTAAAACCTGGATAGAAAATTAGATTGGAAACAGAGATATGAAATCTATGACAACAACGGAAAATCATGAAACAGGAAAAAAGGTAATCCACTCGAAATTGTGCTCGAAACTTACTTTTGACCATAAGAATAATTGGTATATGTACAAACAATTATATGTCCCAAAAACTGAGACGCACAAACTTCTCTGGGATTTTAAGATACAAACGGATCACCAAAATTTCAGCGAGAGCCAGTGATAATCAACAAAAAAGAGAATCCACCTGATCAGGTACTCTACAGGAAAAAACTGAAAGAAAGCGAACAGTGAGATAAGTACTTATTTTTAGCTAGGTAACTGAAAAGCACTGAGGAACATGAGTGACAAAAATTGTGATTAGTGTGGTCGGTACAGTCATCAAATGATTGATAAAGGGATTTGACGACTTGGAAATAAGAAGACGAGTGGAGACCATCCAAGATCATCCAGAGTACTGAGAAGAATAATGGACACTTGAGGAGACATGCTGTAACTCAAACCCACGTGAATAATAATCAGATGGCGGTTGTGTGAAAAACTCTCCGAAGGGAATTATGATAATTATCAAATGTAGCTATGGTATGTATTGTCCTCAAAATAGGCATACGATATGGTCCCGCAAAACTGTTTCAAATTGTATATGATATCCGACAAAGTATTAACGTTCATCACAGAAACGATGAAAAACTGTAAAGTATCATTTGCAGCAGGGGGCTACAAATTGACTAAATGGCAAAAAAGATTTACCACCAACGTAGATGGACGATATGAAGCATTTTGTAAAAAAAATTATAAAGTTGGAGAACTTAATACAAACAATATGAATTCACAGTCAGGATTTAATGATGAAGTTTTGCTAAAAAATGTGCCATGCTAATAATGAGAAGCGAAAACATGAGTAAATCATGAAATGAGATAGACGCACTCTCTCAAGGAACGAAGAAGGAAGAGGACTCACAAGTATCCAAGATAGTGTCGAGGCTTCCATACGATGATTCGAAAAAAAAATGTGTACAGAAAAACTAATAACAGCGAGGAGAAACAACGCAGGCAACATAATGATCAACAGAAAAACAAAAACTAGGAAGCTGAAATAGGAAGAACAATAACCCAATGTGTATTTCAAGCAACAAACTGGTGAGAATACTTGGACATGACTAAGAAAGGTGAACCTTAAGAGAGAAACTGAGTCTTTTCCAAAAGCAGAATAAAAAAAGATGCAAGAAAAACCTTATAAAGTTTAAAGAGGAAATGATTAATCACATCAGTGAATGCAGAGAATTAGCGCAAAAAGAGTACCAGACTAGACACGAATGGATTAAGAACGTGATCCTTTGAGAATTGTGCCAGAAATTGTAATTTTTCTATACGAACAAATGGTATATGAATAGCTCAGAACCCTTTCTTGAGAATGGGACAAGAAATATTGTTTGGGGTTTTGAGACACGAACATATCCTCAAATCACCGTCAGAAGACTAGACTAAGTAATAGTAAAAAAAACGGGAAAAAGAAAATGTACCGAATAGTTCACTTTACCATCCCAGCGTAACACAGAGTGAAATTATGAAAAGTGAAAGATACATAACACTTAGACCTTTCCATAAAACTAAAAATCTATGGAATACAATTCTAATTGGCGTGAACAGATCAATCCACGAAAGCTTTGTAAACAAACTGTAAGGCATAGAAATCAGAGGACGAACGGAGAACAACCAGGATTCAGCATTAAGATCGACCAAAATACTGAGAAGAATTCTGGAAACTTGAGGAGACTTGTCTTTCAGACTCCAGTGAAATGCCATTAGCTTGTGCTTGAATAAAAAAAAAACTAACATGGTATATCTATATATATATATTAAAGAAAAGAAACAAAGACCGGTTATTTTAGGATTATAAATTTATTTCCATCTTGTTTTGCGTTTCTGATGCAAACCAAAAACACGAAGAAAAAATTATAACAGGACTTCTTCACATTTTATGGATAAATAAAACAGAATAGACACGGGGGGAGGGAGCAAGGGGAAACGCAAAACAGGATGGAAATAAATTTATAATCCTAAAATAACCGGTCTTTGTTTTTTTTTTCTTTAAAGAAAGTATTGCTCGGTAAAATTAATTACATTAAGCTCTCTACCAGGAAAATTTAAATGTTCAGCTCCTGAATGATTTTCTTGTCCTGAAGGAACTACTCCCAACTCTGTTTTAACTCGACCGAATAATACCTATATATATATATATATATATAATTATGTTGAAAAACATAATTCTGGAAGATCCCTACAAAAAAGACCAAAAAAGCAAACTGGAATTAATTTACGAATGAATATTAGTTTATATTTATAGCAATAACACACACTTTCATTGTATCAAAATGCCTCAAACAAGACGTTAAAATTCATCAATCATTTTGATTAATAAACTTTATTAACTGCTAGTTGTAGAGGATTAACAAGAACATAATTGAAATCATAGGCAAGTATTACAAATAAACCATCGTAAAAACACAAAGGCTTCGATAGAATGGTTTTATGGTGATAAAGATAAATGGTTGCTCTCCAGTTATTCATAGTCATTTTTGTCGAACGAATTAGATTCGATAATTAAAAAAATCTGACACTATTATGAATAAATGCATTATTGAATAAGTAATCATTCATAACGATATTTTGTTAAATCTGATAAGATGATAAAAATAAGTGGAAAAGTGGATGAACCAACACTGACAACAAGATTTTCTTTTAAATGAAGAATGAAATATCTTTGCTGAATCCGTTGTCAGTGTTGGTTGATCCACTTTTCCTCAACTCCTTTTGTAAAAAGTGTCTATAAGGCGAAAATAAGGAATATATATATATATATATATATATATATATATATATATATATATATATATATATATGTTCAGATAAACATCAAGTAATTTAACCTTCAATAAAAGGGAAAAGTTTAGATCGAGTACTACTGGTGATTGTTATGTGTAAATCGATTTTTTAAGACTGAAAAAATCTGTACAAATTAGTGATTGGTTTCTAGAGTTGGGATGAAATCATGGTGTTCTATACTGCAAACCACTTCGTAGTGCACACGAGTCGTTAGAGTGGAGGCTGGTTTTATTACAGGAAGATAATTAGGTCGTTTTAGTTTCAGTTTAAGCTAACTGCTGTGTACTGTGTGATTACGCTTGGGTTGTCGGCTCAAGGAATTCCAAGGAATCTTTTAATTTTACGCTTAGTTGGAATATCATTTAACTTATTTACTTGAAGTAAGTATATTTGATCATTTTATTCTGAGTTAATACATCATTTTTATTTAAATTGAATAAAGGAAACTTTCGGGTTTAAATTCAATCACACAAAAAATTACTTAAGTTTAAAGCTATAACATTTTTTAATTAAAATTTAAATCATTTTCGGCATTTTCCCTCTTAACGTTTATTCAACATTTTTTAAACTAAAGTCTAAAGAATTATTTATGGATAAAATGTAACTTTTTAGCAATTTCTGTTATTTTAAGAAACAAAATAATAAAACATTAAACAAATTTGAACTTTATTTAAATTAATTCCTTCTAAAGCAATTTCATGTCATTGCTAAATTTGAAATCTATCTTTTATATCGTTTAAAAACAAAACAAAAGCATTGTTAGTGTAGGTGAAAACGCTACGTCAACGAATTAAAGTTTTTACCCGTGATTAAAATTAGCACGCGTCAAAATATTTCTACTAAATGTTTAAGTTTAAATAATAAATTTGAATGAAATTGTAACAGAGAAAAGTTCATTAACATTTCTCAATTAAAACTTTATCCAAAATTTACATTAAAAGTAAAAAACAAAAACAATTTCTTCGCACTTTTACTACCTGGTAAACTGTAAAGATTTTACTTATTAGAATTAAAGAAAAAATAACATTGATAAATTTTATATCATGGAATTAATGTCAATATTTCAATTACTTTTTTTTAGAAACGTTTTTTTTACGTCTTTGGATGCTTTCAATTTTTGTGGTTATTCTAATGTTTTTACAACAAAACTTATTTTAAAAGAATAATTATAAATCTATTTTCTTTATCCCATTTAGTTTAATTTAGTAATTGTTGTTAAAGGAGGGAATGCATTACTTTTACTTTAAATTGTTTTCTCTTTAGGTAAAAATGTTATATTTTGTATATATTTTATATATACTTTATATTTATTTCATATATATTATATCTATGTACTTTATATATATATATATATATATATATATATATATATATATATATATATATATATATTTTAGAGCGGATTAAAATAATCAAACTCAAGGAAATGGCACTTATGGATTATTTTAATTTGATATAAAATTTTAAAATGATAAAAATTCTAAATTTCTTGTTTAATGGCACTATGTAAATATTACTATTTTTATTTGATTAAAACAGTTCTATTGTTGATAATTAAACGACTAATAATAATGTGAGCAAAACTGCAAATATGACACAATTCATCAAACAAAACGATACTCCCCCCTTTTTTTAAATTAAGAAATGGATTTTCAAGCTGAAAGTAACTTTCTATTTTTTTTATTTTAGTTTATTTTTGTGTGTATTTGGGTGGGGTCGGTGGATGAAAGCTGTAATTAAGAGTATAATTAATTCAGCTTGAAAATTTACTCCTAATTTGAATGAGTACGAGAAATATTTGTTAAAAGTTTTAATCAACTATTTCACATATTACTTAATTCCTTGCTATGCCCAGGAAGTGCTGTGTGTTTGCATGCAAAAAAATAATTACAGAAGCCAGCAAGACAAAACTATGTGTGGTGAAATCTTTTGAAAGAAATTCTTATAAAATTCAAAAAGGATTTTGTACCTCCAGTTGTAACATTTTTGGATGAAAATATTTTAACTGTTCAATCATAAAATTTTGTTGATGATATTCCTCTCTTTATTTTGATAATTTATAACAATTTGCGCTTTGATAGATTTCATTATTCGGCTGAGTATTATATTAGCAGCCTGTCCTCTAACCGTAGAAATACAGTTGATACTTTGTCAAAACTGGAATAAATCATCCGATATTTAAATTCTATGGCATTGACCACAAGAAAATGTCCTGAGTCAACAATATTCTCCCAAAATTGTTGGAATAAAATACAGCTCAATTATAGTTATACGTGTTTTTGAGTACTCTGCAACATCGCGGACATTGTATAAAAGATTAAAAGACGATTTTCAATTAGCGTCATTAGCAACATAGGAAGGATACCGTCAAAAATTTCAAAACTTAACGAAAAATCATTTTGCCATCTATATTTAATACTCTTAATACCAGTAAAAACGGTGCATAATCCTCTATGAATAAGTATTTAAAAAATGTTGCTATATCACGGCAAACAACTATTTGGTAAATCAGCTGACCATCAATCTCTACTGGAGGTGCCCGTGGTGTGATGGTTATCGTCACAGGATATAGACACGGCGATCCGAGTTCAATTCCTGGACAAGACTGATTGCAGTTAACATAGCACTAATACCCTTGGGAAAGGTATGAATCCAATTATTCTCCCTCCAGCTATGGGTAAATAGTAGGGCAGACTAGGTTCTTCAGCCTTGGTGAGGCAACTAGTCTAGGAGAAGGAAAACTCTGATTTCAAACCTGCTAAACTCCGCTTAAAAATTGACCTTGTGTCATATCCTGCCCGAGCGGAGGGGTTGGGTAAATAGGATCAATCTCTACTTGCTCCAACAGTACTTTGTATAATTTTGATATATCTCAATGGGGGTCCATGATTTCTATCAAAATTGATTCCTGCTTCAAAATTAACGCCGGACTTTTTATTTGAACAAACTGAGTTAATAGTCCAGGCCATCCCATCTTTACCAGCTGATGTAAAGGCTATTATATGTGATTGCAACTGAGTAAATGAAGCTTTTTTTTTTACATTATATCCAACAATTCCTGAAAAACCTTGATAATAAACATTTGTTTTTTTGATTATGTTCATCTGTTGAAAAATATTCGCAATTTGTGGCTGATAAAAAATAAAAAAGGGGGACTAATACTTGACGAAGATGGAGAAAGACGAGTTGCAAAATAGGCACATCTTAAACAGTTATATTGTTTTGAATCTGAAAGACTACTCAAACTTTTCGAATTAAATTACATTTCTATTACTCCAAAGCCAATAGAAAGTCAACGGTTTTCTATTTGCCTCAGAGTGTTTTCTGAAATAAACAACAACATATAATACACTACTCACTCAGCTTGGAATAAGTGTAGAGAAGAATGATATTGCTCTAATCATAAACAAGGTTTTGACATGGAGGAAAATCTTAAATGCTAAGTCACTTCAAATTGATAAATTACGTAATGATTCTCTACAAGGTGAAATCAGATCTGCAAATGACACCTGAATTGATTTTATCATAGAATTAGGTAAAATGGCTGGCAGTCAAGGTAATAGTAAAAAATAATTATCCCAAAACACAGCTACTGCCATACATCATACTTGCAATTGAATTGTTAGTTTATGTCGACATCTTTTAGCTAAAAGTCGTAAATATGAACGACTTGGGCAATTTTCAACTGATCAATTAGAAAAAAGAATTTGGTAAACTTTGCCAAGGATCAGGTAGCACCTGCTTTATTAATGATCAACAGTGTATTAGAAAGCTACATATTAAGCAGACATCTTTACTTTAAAATCAAAATGTAAATATTGATAAATATTATGTTACATCTTGTACATAATGTACCTCTTGTGATTATGAACATTGTGAGGAAGGTTCAGAAATATGTGATAATCTGGAAAATTTAAAACCATTTCTTTCAGAGTAAATAAAAAGGGCTCTTGAGTTCATTGTTGTATATATTACAAGAAATTATAATCAACTGAGTGAATGTGAAACCTATTTTTATTATGAAAACTATGGAAAATATACCAATGTAACTGACTGTGGAAAATCAAAAGTTCCTTCTGACTACACTTGCCAATGGTTACATTTTCGTTTCATTCTTTTTCCGTTTGCAATAAATCATTACGTAATAGTTTTATGTTTATTTCTCATTTTCATTTTTTCAACAAGGAGAAAAAGCATGCTACTATTTTTGCAAATATAGTTTAAAATTTTTTTGCAAACATGGGGCATTCAGATTAGAAAAAAGAAGAATCTCTAAAAGTTTAAAACTTTTCTAGAATGATTTTATTTTATTTGTATAGATTTCTGTAATGATTGATTGTTATATAAACACTAAGTCTGATGTCTTCCAGTCTTCTCGGGTTCTGTTTCTCAAACCCAGTAACTGTAATGTAAAATGAAAGCAAACTCTTTATATATTCGCCGGGAATGGATTGAATAAATGGTTCAGTGACGCCTGTAAATAATATAATTATTCATGATTCAATATTATGGGTATTGGTCAAGTGGTTTTAGGGTTCGCCAATCCCAGGTCACCAAAGACTTTAAAAATGGCACTTGATACTTCCTTGCTAAACTCTCAACAATATAAGGTAGATATCAAGGGTAAAGTGGAGCAAATCATGGAAAGGAGTAGCACCCATCCCAACACCTTGGTGTAGTAGTTATTGAAAAGGCAGCCTTCTGTTCTGTTCGCCCTCGACTACGGTCGCCAACAACAACATTATGGGTATTATATCTTTTACCAATAATCAAAATTACACCCTTGTGTTGTTAAATAATTATCAGACTCGAAAACGAAAATAATAATTGTCAATTATTTAACCTTCAACACATCCTATTGTCCTCTGGTGTGAATCAAAATGTTATTGTAAATACTTTCCGAAGTGGTTGACTAAATTTTTTCTTACATCTTTGAAAATCGTACATTTTTCAATTGGCCTCCAATTCTGGCTTTCAGTTACGCCAGATTTTGGCCAATAGTATGGAACAACATGGATAAAATTCAAAACTGTTTAATGGCTTACTTATCTGCGATAAATATTTGGATTTTAATCCTACCGTATAAGCCGACCACTTGTATTAAAGAGATTCTTTCAGGCTTAAAAGTTCGATTTATACACTGCAAATATCTCAAGAAGTTACAGTGTAATAACTAATTAAAAAGATTAACATGACTGTACCAACCAAATTATTCAACAGAGAAAATATTTGAGTAAAAAAGGGGATTATTTTTGTGTTAGTGTAACAATTTCTGGGAATATACCTGCAGTCCACATTGAGAAAGATAGTGAAGACAAGTGATTCAGACCTCTACAGTGTTAATATATTGCGAAATGGTAGATCAATCAACATCATGATGAAAAATAGGATTAAATTTTCCAGATTTGTGCTTGATCTCAAAACTAACTTTAATGTATAAAATTACCTGGAAACTAAAAGTTATGAAATTTCAACATAGAAAAAGAAGATCCTTAAAGAAGAGGATATCAATTTAAGTTATCATTTGTAAAATCGATTGGAAACAATGTTAGTATAAAATACGTTAGCGACAATGTCAAGAAAAAGTTGAAACAAAATATCTAGTTTAAACCGCCCTTTAATAATGTTAAGAAATCAAAGGTTGGATAAATATTTATCAATTCAATAGACAAGCTCTTCCCTAAATTCCATATTTTGTATAAGATTTTTCATAGAAATGTCATAAAAACAACTCATTGCCGAATTGGTAATATGCCGTTGATAATTTTAAGAAAGCAAGACAAACAAAAATAAAAGTCTGTACCATCATGTAAATATGGAGATAAATATATCTTATTCTCAGCAAAAATTTGAGGAAGAATGTGGTTTATTAAACAACAACAACAACAATAACAATAACAACAACATTAAATAATTGGCTAAATTCTTGAGGTCATTTTGAATATCTAGCTATATGTGCAGATTGCGCAGATGATTTGGTTGGTTTTTTGGTTGATTAGGTTTCATGGCTTATCAATTTTTGTCGGTTATTTATTGCCAAATCCATTTTTATACAAAAATCAGTTCTATTTCCAACAATTCAGTTTAGTATGAGTACACAATTTAATCGTCAAAAGCATTTCGACTTCAAGCTATTCAGTTTATTCAAACAGAGCTAATTCAGTATGGTATAAGTATAGTTTTTTATACACAATGTTAAATGTCAAAACAGTTCAATATTAAAATATTCAGTTTAGCGTAAGTACATTTCAATGTCAAAAACAATTCCATTTCAAACACTTCAGTTTAGCATCAGCACGCAGTTTAAATGTAAGTTCACAGTTTATGTGTCAAAAACATTTCCATTTCAAACAATTCAGTTAAGTCAAGCCGTTCTAACTCAAACAATTCAGTTAGCATTAGAATGCAGCTTAGTTCTCTTTAACCCATAGATAGGGTCCTATCAGGTGCAACCATTCCGGGCCAGTGTGGACTTGGCAGCAATGGCAACGAATGAATGCTTCACATTCTCCAAAGTCCCGACACCGCAGGAACCTAAACATCAGATTGTTTGGTGTCATATCAGGACATTCATTGAGGGATCTTACTCCTCTGTAGAGGTGCAGTTGGTGTATTCTACGGCCCCAACCAACTGGGTAAACATGATTTGGCTCTTCTCACAAATAAACCTTATTATTAGAATAAAGTACGGAGACACTGACTACATCGACATTGTAGCAGGTATGCTACAAGGACCCCTATTAGTCCTATACCTGTGTATCATCTGCCTAGTATACGTCCTTAGAACGTTTATTGATTTAATGAAAGAAAATGGTTTCAAGCTGGCAAAGAAAAGAAGCAGAAAATACGCAGCACGAAAAAATACGGACGAGGACTACGCCAATGATATAAAGTTTCTGGCAAATATATCCGCCCGAGCCAAAACACTCACTGTCAACGCAGATAAGATGGAATACATGTGCTTTAATCAAAGAGGCAACATCTCCACACTATAGGGTGGGGTATTGAAACTTGTGGACAATTTCCCCACCTATGGAGCAGTGTCTCATCAACCGAGAAATACATCAACACGCGACTAGCAAAGGCATGGGCAATTAAAGATAACCTATTGGTTATATGGAAGTCATACCAGACCGATAAAATAAAACGCATTTTTTTTTTCCAAAACGGGATTGAGTCGATATTACAATATGGATGGTCTACAGAGACGCTAACTAAACTTAGGGAGAAAAAGCCTGACGGAAATTACCAAAGAATTCTGCGAAAAAACAATTCCGAAAATTACAGCAGATCTTAATGAACATCTTGGGAACCCATTTTCCTCAAATATTGTAAAAGAGGAGCTGCCCAAATCCGGATTCCACGGGAGGACCCAATCAGAAAACAATATTAAGATAGATTTGTTTGAAATTTCCTGGTGTTTCTATTATTTTGTTTTATATATATATATATATATATATTATTTTTATTATTATTACAGATGGTAAGTTTTTTTGAGTGTCACTTTTCATTAGACCTTCATACTTGCAATGAGTTTTCAGTATAAAACTCCTAGAAAAGTTTTATTTTTTTATTGTTTAATTGTTTATTTTTTTCTTTATCTCATATTCTGCTGGAACGGTGTAATGAAAATTTAGTTGACGAACAGTAATATAAACAGGCAATAAAAATCTTCTTCGGGACAAGAATACCACAAAAAAGGAAACAATCAACAGTTAAGGAAAAAACCTAAAGAATTAGAAACTAGAAAGAGAATTAATAATTCATGTACACCGAATCTTTTATGTTCAACTGTAACTCTACAAACAAATTGCTTCGAAAAGACACATTCTATATGTTGAAGGAAATGGTATTTGTAAAACACTTAATATTTTCTACTAACGATAGATTTACGTTCTAACCCAATGAAATACAGCATTTTCATTTAGATAAGAACGAATCCATATAAGATAAATACGTTTTGTTATCTATTCTGATAACAATCAGAACATTTTCCCTTGCTCTGTCTGTATAAACTTATGGTTGCTTCACTTGGACTCAAAGGAAACGCCAAAAGAAAATGCTAGATGTGATGTGCATGCTTTTTTGGACAAATTCTAGCACCGCACTATATTAAACAGCTGATATGTTCCCAAAATTCAGCAAAATAGCAGATCTATCAGACTTTAAGAATTAGCGAATTGTTTGTGCTTGTATAGCCGGCGCTAGTTTAAAAAAAGACGCAGAATTATTTGGTGTAGCATGGAATATTGTCACGAAGGTAATGACAGCATTTGAGAAAGAAGAAAAAACCTCCTCAATGAAGCAAAACTTTGGAAGTAAACGAAAGCTGTGTTGTAGGGACCATCGGACTCGTAGGCTGATTGTTTGGAACGTTCACAGGAATACACATCGGAAAATTACAGAAGATCTTAATGACCATCTTGAGAACCCAGTTTCCTTAAAAACTGTAAGAAGAGAGCTGCACAAATCCGGATTTCACGGTAAAGCAATAATCAGAAAACCACTCCTTCACTAACCAATATTGCAAAGCGTTTAGAACGGAGTAGAAACCAACTTAACTGGTCCCGAAACAGTGGAAGAATGCTATTTTCTCAAACGAGTAATCATTTACCTTATTTACGAGATCTGGTCGAGTATACATGTGTAGAGTGCCTTAAGATCCAGACTGTCTCCTTCTAATCGCTAAACATGGAGTAGGCTCCGTGATGATATAGTGGGGCTCTATCTTCAAAATCAACCGGACCAACGGTTCCCCTTCATGACGGGATCAAAAGTCAAGTTTATTTAAAGATGTTATCAGATCAAATTCATCCCATGGCCGTGGAACTGTTTTCAGAGGGAAACAATATTTCACGATGATAATGCTCCAATTCACACAGCTAAAATTATATTTGAGTGGTACGAACAACATTCTAGTAAAGTAGAGCATCTTATCTGGCCACAGCATTCCACAAATATCAATATCATTGAAAAATTATCGTGCATTTAAAAAAAAACAAGTAGGGAGTCGATATCCTCCACCATCATCACTGAAAGAATTTGAGAGCGTTTTGGGAGAAGAATGTGCAAATATTCATATGGAAACCATTCAAACTTCGTATGAGTCCATGCCTCGTTGAATTCCAGCTGCATTTATTGCCTAAGGCAGTCTGATAATTCAATAAAACAAATGTGTTTGAAATTTCATAAGTTTCAATTATTTTGTCCAACCCCAATATATATATATATATATATATATATATATAAGAAGGAGAATACAAACAGATAAGACATTATGTAATATGATTATGAAGATATAAATCATATATATATATATATATATATATATATATATATATATTGATAATATGTACAAGTTTAAAGTTTCGATTTTTTAACCCATCTTCTGAGCAATATTAATATGTGCAGTTATATCTCTCGCTAAAAAGTATTTTTAAATGAAATTATACAATGTAAAAAATTAAGCATTTATGAAGCTTATTATCTTTAATATCGTTCTGTTTCAGAATATATGTAACGCAGTTAGATTTCGAATATATTTATACATTATTCTTTTTATTAGTTAGATAGTAATTAAAAAGGAATGAAACAACACTCAGCAAAGATATTGCCGTTATTTATTAAAAAAAAAAATAAATGAACAAATACAATATAAAATATGTAAATAAATAAATAAACAAATGCAATTTCCCAACACTAATAAGCTCATAATTATTTTGATACAGAAAGATGAATGAATGTTTAGCAGAAAGAATTTCAAATTATTGTTTAGCGCGGGAATTATTTTGACCGTCGGGGTTTCGATTTTTTATTTTCGGCCAATGAGGATGATTTATCCCATTCTGCTCGGATGACTTTCACGGCAATATAAAGGCGACGTAAACGCTCTCTCTCTCTCTCTCTCTCTCTCTCTCTCTCTCTCTCTCTTACTTCAGCAGCAGACTAACATCAACATGAAGAGAACACGTTCAGCTTTGGACGGTTGCTTTCTAGTAAATCATTCCTTTATCATTCATTCATTCCCCTAAGACTGACTTATCCTCAAAGCTTCAAATTGATACTTAATTCCTCCTCTAACATTTGCGACTATTTTCTTCTATTTGTACGACTCACAGTACAAGGGATTTCGTATTTAGCTGATATTAAAGTTTTTGGAACTCACTCAATTTTCTCGTCCTCACATTTGTTTTCCTCATTTTCTTAATATAACAAATGCAACAGAACTGATCAACCAAAATCTGCCTTATGTTATAGATGTTCTCATTTTTCTTTTCATGTGTTGGTTTTATCTTTTCATTATATTTTTTCCCTGATAAGACACAGTATCCTTTCCTCACATGGCCCTGTAAATGTTACAAAAATTAACGCTACACAATGGCATATTTTCATATGTAAATGAAAATATACTGTCATATTGTAGCACTATATGGGTTTCCCGCCAAGGCAGGCAATTCCTTTGTCTGTTTTGGCCCGAAACCAGATAAAGGATTCTTGGACCTGAAATCTCGCCGTACCCGGAAGTGGTACGGGGAGGCGAATGAGAGTTGACGACGCGACCGAGCAGAGGGCAGTTGGCGGCTGGACAGAGACAGGCGAACAGCAGAGGTTGGCGTGGATCCACGGACAGGGGCAGTCAACACCAGACACCGGAGCAGAGAGGCGAGGCAGCATGGGATAGGGTCCAGCGAGAGTGAGTCAAGATGAGTCTGATTCCAGTAGCATTGTGGAATTTTACGCTAGTAACCTACGCTAGCGATAGTCCGCACATGCATATAGTGTTGCAATACCTCTTTTCTGCTCTTGGTTAACCCCAAGCTTTGTTCGTGTTTGTTCGTTTGTCCTGCTATTTTCTCCGTTCCCTCGATCGTATTCTTGTGTAGGTAAAGAAATGTGCGTTACCCCCTCGAACCACTAGTTGATCACCGGCCGGCTAAGAAGTGGAATGGTTAGAAGACAGAGATAATGTGGTGGGGGAGAGGGGGTAACGTTTACAAATGGTGCCGTTGACCAGAGAAAAAAACCTGATGAAAAAAAAAATTGGAATTGATCAGGGAGCGGGGAGTTTAGAGGCTGAAAGACGAACGGAAAAAGAAGAGAAAAAAATGCCTTAAGGACCCGCAACAAGGCGAGACAGAGAAAAGAAAAAGAAAACGAGAGAAACAAAGAAAAAAAAAGATGGAAAAGAAAGAAACCTACAAAGGTAGGAATACACATTCCCCCCTCCCCCACTGCACTCGAATATAAGAACACAAAGAAAAGATTTTTTTTAGATTAAGGAAATTTTAAGATGTAGAAAAAAAAACAAGTAATCTATTTCGCTTTTGTGTGTGTGTGTATGTTTAACCCCTTAACTGCTGATAATTTTTGTTGTATTTTTGTTAGAAGGTAAGGGAAGGTCTTCTTCTTCCCCTACCCGCTTTTCACACTTAACTTGACCGGTAGAATTCAAATGCTTTTTTTTTCTCCTTCTTCGTAGCAGTTTCACATAGTAATTTTTATACTTAAGTGTTAGGACCAGTGGCTTAAGAAAGTTAGTCCGTTCTGGGAAGTTTTATAGTAATTTTTTTTATGCTGGAAAGGTGATAAGTCACTGATTAAAAAAAAAAAAATTTTGCTGCAAGGTTCACTAAAAGAAAAAAAAATTGTGGTATTTCAAAACCCCAGAGAAAGGGAAGATGAAACGAAAAATTAGAGAGAAAGTGAGATTTCGAAGCTAGGTTAAAATCGACTGGTCAAAGTCGGGTCGTTCCGAGTGCAGAGGGTAGAAGGTGGAGGAAAGCTTCTACCACAAAAACAATTTAAAAAAAATGGAAAATATAAAAAAAAAAATGAAAAAAAAAAAATGTCGGAAAAGTTGAACAAAGAAAGAGAAGGAAGAACAGATAAAGTCATGAAAGAAAGAAAAAAAAAAAAAAAAAAAAAGAAAGAAAAAGAGAGAACGAAAAGTAGAAAGAAAGAAAGATTGCTAAGGAATTTTTGTCACTGCATCCATGCCTGTCTCTGTTAAAAAAAAAAAAAAAAAAAGAAAGAAAGAAAAAGAATAAGTAAACTTTGGATTTTAGGAAGAAAAGAAAGTTTTTGTTTTTTTTGTGGATTTAAAAAAAAACGGTTGGAAGCAAACGCTATCCCCTCCCACACCACCCCCGGTAGAGGTAAGAATTCAAGTGGACAGGAGAGAAGGAAAGTAAGACGCAAAGAGAAATGGTGGAAGTGGGCAGAGATCTCAAGGGAAGAGAGACAAGGGTTAGAAGGTGGATGCGTGACACATTCCTTGAGAACAATTTTATTTTATATAATTGTCAATTGTAGTTATTTTATTTTTTTGTCTGTGAATTGTTTATTAATTTTTTTTTGTTGTTGTTTAACTTGTGTGGATTTTTTTTGCTATCCTTTGTTTTTTTTTTGTTTGTTTGTTTTTTTTTGTTATACTTTGCCTTGTTTTTTGTTGGTTTTGGGGGACTGGGCTTACCGTGTCATTTGCTTTGTTGTTTATTGTTATTTGTTTATTTTTATTTTTTTATTTATTTTTATCTTATTTTTTTTTTTACCTTCATGGATTTTCTGGGTTTATTTTTTGTAAGTTTAACTGCTCTTGGCACTTCTTCACTTCGTCTGATCGTGTTCCCCTGGGGGGGGGGTCGCACGGGGGCCCCGTTTCGCGGACTGGTATCGAGGGGTAGTAAGTTATACAAATGATGATTTGGGAAAGCGAGTGGCCTGATTGACATAGAATTGATAAACATGGTGCCGAGGAAGCGGTTGAGGATGGGTTGGGAGGATGATGCCTAGACGCGGGGCGGTGTCCGGTTGCTCCACCCCACTGGCTGGTCATGGCTGGACGATCTGGGAGATGGTGTCAATTGCTTTGTTTTTTTTCTTATCTTTTGGAAATCCATGGTGATTGATGGCTGAGAGACTTGTTTTGTTTGTTGCAGGGGGCAGTGAAGGCCCCCAGGTTGGGAGGCGAATTCCACAGTGCTTTCTGGAACATTATTCCTGTTACGACACCGATCGAACTGCGGAGATTACTGATGCTCCCACGTCGTAAGGAAAGGGGGGAGACAAGTCCAAAAATACTCCTGAATTGTTGGGTAGGGGTGGTTAAAATTCCCCTGTGTTCTGATGGGTTGGAGAATGGGGTGAAATGTTCGAAAATTGAATAACGTTGGAGGTGAATGGAAAAGTCCTCTTAAAATCGTTGGGTAGGGGTGGTTAAAATTCCCCTGTGTTTTGTTGGGTGGGGGCGGGGCGAATTGAAAGAAAATTGAATAATGTTGGAGGTGAATCGAAAAGTCCTATTGGAATGAAGAATAGGGATGAGTCAGGAGACCCCAGAATTGTTCACAGGAGAGCAAGGTGGAAGAGCTGAATCCAGCAATATTTTTTTTTATTTAAAATTTTTTTTTTTTATGTGTATGATGATATGGTGTTGTTATATTATTTATTTATTTTTTTTAGGGGACGACCGAACCCCTTTAAAATTTTGTAATTTCGGTTTTTACTTCCTGTAAATGTTCTTGTTCTTTTTTGCTTGTTGTTAAATCGTGTTGTAATTTATTGAGAATAAATGACAAGGGTAAGAGAGGGAGGTATGTAGCACTATATGGGTTTCCCGCCAAGGCAGGCAATTCCTTTGTCTGTTTTGGCGCGAAACCAGACAAAGGATTCTTGGACCTGAAATCTCGCCGTACCCGGAAGTGGTACGGGGAGGCGAATGAGAGTTGACGACGTGACCGAGCAGAGGGCAGTTGGCGGCTGGACAGAGAGGGGCGAACAGCAGAGGGTTGGCGTGGAAGAACGGACAGGGGGAGTCAACACCAGATACTGGAGCAGAGAGGCGAGGCAGCATGGGATAGGGTCCAGCGAGAGTGAGTCAAGATGAGTCTGATTCCAGTAGCATTGTGGAATTTTCGCTAGTAACCCACGCTAGCGATAGTCCGCACATGCATATAGTGTTGCAATACCTCTTTTCTGCTCTTGGTTAACCCCAAGCTTTGTTCGTGTTTGTTCGTTTGTCCTGCTATTTTCTCTTTTCCCTCGATCGTATTCTTGTGTAGGTAAAGAAATGTGCGTTACCCCCTCGAACCACTAGTTGATCACCGGCCGGCTAAGAAGTGGAATGGTTAGAAGACAGAGATAATGTGGTGGGGGAGAGGGGGTAACGTTTACAATATTACTTATTTATACATCTTATTTTCACACACACACACACACACACACACACACACACACACACACACACACACACACACACACATATATATATATATATAACTGAAAAGAAATAGTTAAAAGATGGTTCTAATTACCATTGTTTTACATAAACCACACAATATATTTAATAGAGTATCTACAATGTCATATCATGACTGTGGTTAAAACGTTTTTATTATATTTTGCCGTTTTAACATTATATATCGATTGTGAGAAGCGTCAAGCGATCGATACTTTATCGTGAAAATGCCAGAAACGATAAATGTTTATCCTGAACAAGCAGTTATGAACATGTTTATTGAAAGGATTAGAAAAACGATTCTAACCACGGTTTGGATATAAAGATATCTCTTTCAATGTCTCTCACTCTCATGCTACTTCGATCTCTCACTCAGTCCCCTCTCTCTCTCTCTTTCTCTCTCTCTGTATTTGCTTCTTTATATAGAAGAAGAAGAAGAAGAAGAAGAAGAAGAAGAAGAAGAAGAAGAAGAAGAAGAAGAAGAAGAAGAAGAAGAAACCGAATGAATGAAACAACATCTTCAGAGCCGAGAATTTGTAACTCGACCTGAAAATTTTCCATCACAAATCCTAAAATTAAAAAGAACCACAACCTTACCAAAATACTCACCAATATATGAATGAAAGGTAACACCATCATCAATCATTATCACTTCAAGAAAACAGTGTAACACACTAGAAACACATATCAAAGAAAAATAAATGATTTAAAAACAAAACCCCTTTGCTATCCTATTTATACATGTGTGTGTGTGTGTGTGTGTGTGTGTGTGTGTGTGTGTGTGTGTTTGAGTATTTCTGAAAGTAAGACAAAAAATTTAATGTCAAGTCATGTTAAAAAATATTTGAAAGTAAACCTTCACCATACATTACTACAACTTTTGACCAATAATATTTTCATAATTGGACCACTTTTTGAGAGAGCACAGAGCAAAATCACCCCTAAAAGTATCTTTTTTTAAAAAATTTTATAGAATTTCAAAGATAAAACATTTAAGGATTTTTCAGTTGATTAAATAAAACATTATTCTCTGGAAAAAAGGTAACTTAACAATGATGCTAAGAAAAAAGCTGACTTGCTATACAAACTGACTTTTGAAAAAAAAATGGTAGTGACAGGGAAAATCAATTCACACCAGGGAACATAATTGTCGAGAGTCGATGAAAACTTTGTGAATCACAGGGAAACGTTATCAAATGACAAGACTGACAAGGTGGAGAGATGTATGGGCATGGATTCGGCGCTGCTCCGTCTTCTTGACAGGTTTGGATGTAGGCCAGGGTATATTGCACCTTCAGTTCGTTTCTGTGAATGACGGCAAAAATGATACCTGCCAAATTCTACACAGTTAAATCTTGTTAATAGTTCAAGGGTCATCCGTCCAAATCACCATTACTTCAATTTTCGACCGTTGTCTGATTACTTTCTGGTTGTAGGTAGACACGATTGAGAAACTGAGAGTTTTCCACTATTGTGTGAGTGCAAAATATGCCAAGTTATAAGTCGGATGTTGGCCTGTTGACAATCACTCCAAATAAGGAACGAAAGGACTGCGATAAGGTAAATAAGGGGGAAAGGAGAAAAGAAGGATATGACAAAAAAGTTAGTAAAAGTGAAGACAGAAAGATGCCACAGTGAATAAAGAACAAAAAGAAGAAAAAAATAGAAAAGTAGAAAACCTTGACTTGCAAGATGAAGTTGTATGTAGGGACTGAGTGTAAGAAGGGAAAATGTTGAAAGTTAGGAATGAAATAAGAAGAAAAATATAAAAGAATACAAGGAAGCCATCTGTAGCAATTGTAGGATTTAAAAATGATCTGTAATAGTAGTAATAATAATTATGATAATCATAATTAAAGCAGCGACATAAAAAGCAAAAAAAAAATCAAGTGTAGGTTATGTGATCATAGAGACGAAACGAGCAATCGTATAATAGGGGAATGCAGCAAATTAGCGCCAAAAGACTGGGTAGGGAAAGTAATCCACTGGGAATTGTGCACAAAATTTAAATTTGACCATACGAACAAGTGTATTATGCACTACCCGAAATTCGTTCAGGAGAATGAGACGCCCAAAGTTCTCTGGAATTTTGAGATATAAACGAATCAGCTAAGCTCGGCCAGACGACCAGTCCTAGTGGTTTTTAAAGAAAAAGAGAACTAGCAAAATCGTGGCCTTTGCAACCCGGCTAGACAAGAGAGTAATATTAAGAGAAAGAAAAAAGAGAGATAAGTATTAAGAAAACTAAAAAAACATAGAACACGAAAGTGAAAGTAATATCAATGGTAATTGGTGCTCTAGGAAAGATCCCCAAAGGATTGATAAAAGGAATTGAAGATTTAGAAATTAGAAGACGAGTGCTTTTCTATGATCGTCCAAAGAGTCTCGGAGACTTGAGGTCACAAAAATCTAGTGAAAAAAACCCATCAGCTAACGCATGTGTCAAAAACCCAGAAGGGAGAATAATGAACGAATCTTTGCTGTGTGGTGTTCGAAGAAAATCGGGCCAGTATAACTTTAATTAAAAAAAAAATGATTTTCCGTTAATCGAAAAAACTTTTGGT
The DNA here is from genome assembly GCA_963585895.1 of Sepioteuthis lessoniana. Lineage (NCBI taxonomy): Eukaryota > Metazoa > Mollusca > Cephalopoda > Myopsida > Loliginidae > Sepioteuthis > Sepioteuthis lessoniana. The sequence continues at coordinate 56,262,869 of OY757911.1, read as the reverse complement.
CAACTTTTGTATTTTAAATTAAGACTTTTTATTCCCAAATTTATTTTCAGCTAAACTATTTCGAAATCACCAAATAGATTTGTTTACATTTACCACGCTAAACTCTACATGACTCATCTATGACTTATCTCAATTATTAAAGAATACATACCTGGTGTAGTTTGAAAGTAAGTGCTAAGTAAGAACAGTAACCTTCCTCAATATAACTTTAAAGGCATAAGTAGTCTCATCTTTATTTCCACTGAGGCTGTTCATATTTTAATAAAGTCTGAAAATAGGGCAATGAAAATAAACCAGAGAGGTGTTATAGGAAAACCTGAAACTAGATCAGATTAGTTCAACAAATAAGGCCATAAAAGCAAGATAATGGACTTTGACAAGTCAAAATCTTTTTTTTTTTTTTTTCTGAACCATAGTTCATGAGGGTCAGCATGACTGTTCTCAGTCACATCTATATCAGCTGCGTCTGCTATAGCCACAATATATCATCCATGATCTCAGACACAATGTGAACACTTGGAACAATCCACAAATACCTGGGAAAGTAACTTGTAGAAAAGAAATCCCAAAAGGTATTAATACAATTCAGAAAACGGAATTATTGATAGCAGCAAGAACTTCAGAAAATCCAGGAATTAGCCCATTGGCATCAAAAAGGCGACATCTCCACACTAGACGGAGCCTCTCTGAAACTGATAGACAAATTCACCTGCCTACAAAGCAGTGTCTCATCAACCGAAAAAGACATCGACACACGGCTAACGAAGGCATGGACAACTATCGATAGGCTATCGATCATATGGAAATCAGACCTGACCGATAAAATGAGACGCAGTTTCTTCCAGGCAGCAGTCGTATCGATACTGCTGTATGGATTCACTACTTGGACGCTACCTAAACGGCCGGAGAAGAAGCTAGACGGCAATTATACAAGAATGTTGAACAAGTCCTGGCGGCAACACCCCTCAAGGCACCAACTATACGGCCACCTACCTCCCATCACGAAAACGATCCAAGTTAGACGAACCAGACATGCAGGACACTGCTGGAGAAGCAGGGACGAGCTCATAAATGATGTACTCCTATGGACCCCCACATATGGCCGGCCAAAAACAAGACCACCAGCTCGAACATATATATAGCAGCTATGTGATGATACGGGATGTAGCCCTGAAGACCTGCAAGAGGCGATGAACGATAGGGAGAAGTGGCGAGAGAGGGTCAGGGATATCCGTGCCTGCGCCACGACATGATAATGATGATGATGATGGTCAGTGTGTTGGCCAATGGCCTGGGAGATCGGGTTTCAATCCCAGGTCGAGTCATACAAAGACTCAAAAATAGTACTCGATGCTTCCTTGCATAACACTCGGCATTATAAGATACACATCAAGGGTAAAGTGGAGCAATCCAGTGTAATGTGTTTTGCCCTCCCCTATACAACGGTGTAGTAGCTATTGAATAGGCAGCTTTCGGGTCGCCCTCGATTACAATCGTCAACCTATATATATGGGAACGAGTGAAATATTATTAAGCATTACTCTTGGAAATCTTATTTCTATAAGTTTCTTTTTTTCTTTTTTTGATGATTTTCAAAACGTTTTTCTTTTTTTACATGCAGCTGTTGTACCAATATGGATGCCCCACATGGACGCTAACTAACTAAAAAAAATTCACGGCAATTACACAAGAACATTACGAGCTTTAATGAACATATTCTGGAGGCAGCGCCCTGCAAAACAGCAGCTGTACGGCCACCTACCACCCATCACGAAGTTAGACGAACCAGACATATGGGACACTGTGGGGGAAGTAAGGGCAAACTGGTAAGCGACATACTCCTGAGTACCCCTTCACATGGACAACCAAACGTAGGACGACTAGCTAAAACCAATCTACAACAGCTCTCTGCCGATACAGGATGTAGACTTGAGGATCTGCCGGGGGCGTTGGATGATAGAGACGGGTTTCGAGAGAGGCTCATGGAAATATGTGCAAATAGTGTGACATCATGATCATGATCATGATGGTACAGACACTTATCCCATTGTTTTCACAAGTTCACATTGTTATGATAATAAGCCTCATAATGGAAAGTAATGTTTGAAAAATGAAGATTTAGATGACTTTTTTATGAAGAGAAATACAAGAAACATTAGACATTTACAAACAGAAGTAAATTTCACCAACATTTTTGAAGATCATTTAAGTTAATCTGATAACTATCTATTTACTGACTCATGTATTTCTGTAAATTTTTTAAGTTGATTGGATAAATATTTATTTTAGTTCTCTGTAGACAAGAAAAACAAAGAGTAAACAACAAATTAATCAAAACTGGTTTTAAATTATACATGTATCAAAAATTGTATTCATAAAAACGTTAGAAGTTTTCGAAATATTGACGTAGAAAAACGTTGGTAAAATACAATTTAGAAACCATTGTACTTTTTAGTTATTTTGAAAAGTTAATTTATATGAAAAATAAACTACTTAGAAAGACCTGCTGGATCGGGAGTTATTTCTTGTAATGATACCATGAAAGAAATATTCGTTAGTTCAAAATAGTTACAATATCTTTTTTTTTTAACTATTTTTAATTTTAAATGTCTCCATTTGATTTTTAATGAAATATTTTCTAAATTCGACTTTTATGGCAAATATCTAAGGCGTTACATTTTAATATAAAAATAAAGATAAAAGTAACAGTTGAAACTATGAATATTTTTTTAAATTCTTAGCTACATATAACTTTTCTTGAAGTATTTTAAGGATTTCTTAATTCTTTAAAGGGTTCCTTTCTTTTTAAATCTAAAGCAAATATTTTACCTTTTTTTCAATGAATCAATGAATTTTAAACACTGATTATACCATATAGATTCTGACAAGGAACCTTATGAACGGTAATGGAACGCAAACATTTACTCATTATTTGTTTCTCTTTTCTTCATTCGAAAAAAATCAGTAAAGTCAACATCACAAGCTAACATTGCTCTGAAGATGGTTTAAAAACGAAAATGTCAAAAATTGGCATATTATTAATACATAAATATATTTTATCCTTTTGATCTTGAATGTATTCTAATTGCTCTTGTTGGTATGTGATGGTAAGTTATTCCTGGGTTTTCCTTAGTTTTTGCACTTTCGAATTTGTTGGATTTCATTTATTGAGTTAGGCTACATTTTTTAAAGTTATTTTTTCTAAACACAAGTGACTCCCATGGAATTATGCTCTCGGTTTTAATTTGTTTAGTGTACACTCTGGTGGTGAAGAGAACAAATAGTTATATTGTGACACTCTGTGGGTGGTCCTTTAAGCAGACGATCCCTTTGTCTGTTTTGGCGCGAAACCAAACAAACGGCTGGGACTCGAGATCTCCGACGGGACCGGAAATGGGGTAGGAAAGGAGTTAGAAAAGGAACCCCGAGAGGTGAGTTGGCGAAGGGATACGCAGAGGGGCAGTCGACAACAGGCAGCAGAAGAGACCAGTCGGCGTGAGATAGAGTCCAGGGACAGTGAGGAAGACAGTCAAGATGAGTTCGCAGTCCTGAGTTGATAACGGTAAGCAGTGATGGAAGACCAATCAAGATGAGTGGGCATTCCTAGTAGCCTTGTAGAAATTTCGCGAAAAATACACGTCAGCGTTAGTCTACAGATGCACAGGGAATGCAGTGTCGCAGAACAAACCTTCTTGTACGTGGAGCTGACCTAAGCCCATAGTGTTCATTTTTTTCTTTTTTCTCCCACTCCCTCGGTTGTATTTCTTGTGGCCGTAGAGAAATGTGAGATATCCCAGCGGACCACGAGTTGAATCACCGGCCAAGACTTGAAATGCTTTTGGGAAGTTAATGTGTTCGAGGGGGTCGAAGGGGATTGTCACATCTGGCGCCGTTGACCTGGATAGAATGAAAACCAGACGGAAAAATAAGAAAGAATGGCTGGGTTGGAAAGCGAGCGGACAGGAAAAAAAATGCCCAAAAGGACCCTGTGAGCAGCGCGGAAGAAAAGAAAAAGGAAAAGAAAGAACAAGAGATAGACGTGTGTGGACAGACAGAAAAAAAGAAAAGCTAAAAACAAAGAAATAAATCTGACACACGAAAAGACTCTTAAAAAAAACAAAAAACTAAAGAAACAGAGAGAAAAAAATCTACAAAGGTAAGGAGTCCACATTCACCCACCCCCTATTCCATCTCTGCACTCGGCTATAAGAACAAAAATAAATTATTTGTAAGGAATTTTAAAAAGTAGAAAGAAAAAACTCAAGTAATCCATTTCGTTTTTGTGGGTGTGTGGGTGTTTAACCCCATTATAACTGCTGATTTTTTTTTGTTGTATCTTTGTTAGAAGGGAAGGGAAGTTTTATTCCCTTACCCTAATCCTACACTTATTTCGACCGTTAAAATTCAAAATGTTTTTTACCTAGCAGTTTTCATAGTATTTTTGTACTTAAGTGATAGGAATAATAGTCTAAAAAAATTATTGTCCCTTTTGGGAAGTTTTGTAGTACTTATACTAGAGAGGTAATGGGATCACCGACTGAAAAAAAATTGCGTTAAGGTAAAATAGTGGTGTTAGTTTTGAAACACAGAGAAAAGGAATTGAAAAAGATATATAGAAAAAAATGGAAGGGACCACGAAGATGAAAAGAAAAATAAAGAGAGGGAGAGAGAGAGTGTGTGTGTGTGAGAGAGAGAGAGAGAGAAGGGTCACTGGGATAGTTTCAAACCGACTGGTCAACGTATAGTCGTGCTGAGTGCAAGGGGGCGATAGGGGAACTTCTCCTACCAATGGAAAATTGAAAAAAATGGCGGAAAATTTAAACAAAAAAAAGACAAAGAAGAACAGCTAAAGAAATAAAATAAAAGAAGGAGAATGAAGGGAGCAATGAATGGACGAAAAGAAGAGAAAAAAAACGAATAGAACAGAAGAAAAAAAAAACGAGGAACAAAGGAATGAAAAAGGACTGAGATGAAAAAATGAAAAAAAAGTGGGAGAAGAGTAGACAAAGAAAAAAAAAGATAAAAAACAAAAGAAGACAAAGTGAGTAAAAAGAGAAAGAGAGATTGTAAGGGTAAGGAAGTTTTTGTCATTGTATCCATGCTTGTCTCGTTTAAAAAAAAAAGAAAAAAGATGAGTAAAATGTTGGATTTTAAAAAGAAAAGTAGAACGTTTTTTTGCTTTTTTTTGTCAAACTCTAAAAAAAAGAACGGTTGGCAGCAAACGCTGTCTCCTCCATCCAACCCTGACCACCCCTGGTAAAGGGAAGAAGTCAAAGTGGACAGGAGAGAAGGAAAGAAAAAAGCAGAGAGAAATAGTGGAGGTGGGGAGAGATTCCAAGAGAAAGAGAGACAAAGGTTGAAGATAGACGCAGGGCAGGTAGTGGGGTACGTGACAGAGATTCCTTGAGAATGATTTTTTTTTCGTTGCTTCATTTTTTTTTTTTTTTTTTGTATATCGACTATTGAAATTACTGTATTTCTATTTTTTTTTTTTTTTGGTTAGTGCGTGAATTATCTTTTCGTTGTTTAGTTAGTGTGGATTTTCGTTAATCTTTTTGTTATACTTTACCTTGATTTTTGTTGATTTTTTTCGGTTGAGCTTGCCTTGTCATTTGCTTTGTTTGTTTGTTTGTTTTTTTTTGCTGATTGTTTTTTGTTTTTTTTTTCTTCTTTTTTAATTCATGGATTTTCTGTTTTTTTTTTTTTTTTAGTCAGTTTAATTGCTCTTGGCACTTCTTCACTTCGTCTGTCCATGTCCCCCCTGTAGGTGGAGCACATCACCTCCGTTTCGAGGTCGAGTATCAAGGGTAGTAAATTATGCAATTAATGATTTTGGAAGGCAAAGAAGCAGATTAATGAGTTTTGATGAATGTGGTACTTCGAAGAGACGGATGACGACGGCGTTGGCAGGACGATGCCTGGGCACGGGGCGGTGTCCGGTTGCTCCCCACTCTGACTGGTCATGGCTGGGCGATCAGGGGGATGGTGTCAATTGTTTTTATATATCCTTTTGAAAATCCATGGAGATTACTGACAGAGTGCTGGAATGGTGAAAGGTCCCTAGTTCAACTGTTACTGGGTTGGAATTACGGGGCCAGGGGCCACGTATGCTCTGATACCCCCTTGAGGGTTTTTCCCGATGAAACACATAAACAACTACTGAGATTGATGATGCTCACAATTGCAGGGAGTCCTCTGGGTATGGAATATTGACGGGGTGGTATGAAAAATGGAGGTGTTTGGAAAGTCCTTCACGGTTTCTGGATATGTAATATTGATGGGAGTGGTATGAAATGGGGGTGATTTGAAAGTCCTCCAAGGTTTCTGCATATGGAGTATTGTTGGAGTAAGACAAAAAGAGGTTTTTAAATGTCCTCTGAGATAAAATATTGCAGAAATGTGGTGAGGGTCGAATAGATTGAGGCCCCTGAAGGTGTTTAAGTCCTGACGTAGCATTTGGCTAACCACAGAGACCATAATACCCTTGACCCGTAAAGAGAAATGTAGAAGACAGGTTAACAGTCCTTCTCGACCGATTGGTTGATTGTAGTCAAAATCTCCGCTTTAGAGTGATTTCGGGGAGTGGGGAAGTAAGCCATCCCAGTGCATAGCAGTTTTTTTTGTAATTTTATGGGGTAAGCTCTATTGCGTGTGAAAGAAGCAAGGAGGGCTCCGTTTGAATGGTGTGACATCTTGCATGGTGGTAATTATGTCTGTATTGTATATTTATTTTTTGTGAATAAATAAAAAGAGTAAAGAGAAGTATGTGACACTATGCAGTTAGTCCGCTAAGCATACAATCCCTTTGTCTGTCTTGTCACGAAACCAAACAAAAGGCTTGGACTCGAGATCTCGGACGGATCCGGAAATGGGGTAGGAAAGGAGTTGGAAAAGGAACCCCAAGAGGTGGGTTGGCGAAGAGATACGCAGAGGGGCAGTCGACAACGGACAGCAGAAGAGACCAGTCGGTGTGAGATAGAGTCCAGGGACAGTGAGGAAGACAGACAAGATGAGTTCGCAGTCCTGAGTTGACAACGGTCAGCAGTGAGGGAAGACCAATCAAGATGAGTTGGCATTCCTAGTAGCCTTGTGGAATTTTTTCGAAAAATACTCGCCAGCGTTAGTCTACAGATGCTCAGGGAATGCAGTGTCGCAGAACTATCCTTGTACTTAGAGCTGACCTAAGCCCATAGTGTTCGTTTGTTCTTTTTTCTCCCACTCCCTCTGTTGTATTTCTTGTGGCCGTAGAGAAATGTCAGATATCCCAGTGGACCACTAGTTGAATCACCGGCCAAGACTTGAAATGGTTTTAAGAAGTTGATGTAACGGAGGACGGCCGAAGAGTTGTGTCACAATATCCCAATTGCGCATTGGTCATACAAGGCTTACTCACGCTTTTATACTGCAACAGGAACCACAAGCACAGTGTTTGACCTGTCAGACAACATGCACTGTTAAACGCATTCTTATAGAATGCAGAGCTTTCGCTGTCATCGGAAAGCGATTTTTCAAAGTGACTAGTTTAACCGAATTGTTCGAAAAAGTTAAAATAGATGTAATTCTGTCCTTCTTGAGAGAGACAAGGTTGTACGAAAAAATATGACGAATTAAAACTGGTTAAGTGCAAACAAATGAAATCCTACTTATAGAAAATATTACGTACTTAGTATTCCTCCAGAAATGCTTCGTTGAATGTATATACATGTAGACAGAATTTGGCTTTAAATAATCTACAAAGATTGATATGCTATAAAACCCAAACAACCAACTATCCATCTGATGATGCTTCTTCCACATTTAACTCACAGACTTTTAAAATTATGTTACAGAGTATTATTGTATATTCCTCGATTCCTTGCAAATAAATTAATTAAGGGAATTCTCTGGGGGAACGTTTTTTTGGAAGTGCAAAATAAAAACTTCAAAATTTCCAAGTTTTACATTAAAAATATGACAAAAAATGGTAAGTGAAATAAAGAGAGAGGCAAAGCAAAAGAAAGAAAGAAAGAAATGCAGGGTAAACCATCATTATAGATTCCTTGATTAAGGGAATTCCCTGTAATAAGCCAATGTACGGCAACATTTTAATTCAAAATTAATTTTAGTGGTGCAACCACAAATAGGGAATCGTGTTAGCAATATATATATATAAAGTAATAAGTTGTACAACATTATATGGCGGAAGAGTAATAGCAAAACATAAAGCTAAAAAGTTTTGCATAAAAATATCAAAATAACGATACGTAAAATAAAAGAAGAGAAAAGAAATGCTGAGGAAAAAAGCAAAAAACGAGAGAGAGAGAGAGAGAGAGAGAGAGAGAGAGAGAGAGAGAGAGAGTATGCGAAAAGCTAAGAAAAAGAGAGAGTTTTTTTATATGGAGGGTAACAGAGAGAATCCATAGAAAGTAAGGTTAAACTTAATGAATGTGATTTTGTGTATTTAAATATTTGCCGTTAGAACAACCAGCATTATCTTAACAGTAATATAAGCTTCTTTTTTCATATCAGTTGTAGACATATATAGATAACGCTGTTGTCTGCATCTGAAGAAAGAAAGAAAACGAAAAAAAAAAAAAGAAAGAAAGAAAGAAAGAAAGAAAGAAAGAAAGAAAGAAAGAAAGAAAATCTAAATAAAGCCGCAAGAAAAAAATAATATGTTTTCCGAAACAGTGATAGTTTTATATTTTCAAGAAGACTAGAAGAAAGTAAGTAGAATATTATAAATTACTAAGGAAATAATGATATTTGAAAGCAACTTCTTACTGAACGTCAGTGAGACTGACAAAAGAAAAACCCAACAAAAAACCAAAATCTGTGAGTAAAATACCAGTTATTGGTCATCGAAATAGTTGTAAACTTGCAGACAGAAATAAAAACATTCACAAGCTGTATTCCAAGAATCATCTAAGACCATGCTGTCAATAATATCTCCTTAATTAGAACAAATTCGATGATACGGAATGTGTCATGCATCTCCGTTATTGATCTCCAGCACCATTTTAAAAGGATGCACGATTTGTAGTGCGATAAGAAAAATAGTATCATTTTTAAAAATCCATATTTTTAAAAATCCACGTATGTAAAATGCTACATAAAACAAGACTGTGAGTGATTTCAATTGTGGAATTTGTTCTATCTTTTTTTTTTTCATATATGTATACATTTTTTAATCATTTACTTGTTGGATATTTTCTCTGATGAAAGAATATGCGTACTTCTTTTGGGTGGATCATTTAGTGGTTTTTGAGGGTGAATATAGTGTAGATCCTATGTGGCAGAGCCTAAGAGAATGTCCGTAGATTTTAGGATGATGACTCTTAAAATGAATGAATCATTTAGTGCCTCATGCTTTTTGGCGAATATCTGAATCAATTTGACCATTTTGTGTTTTAATAAGAACGTATCAAAATGATAGTTCTTTAAAATTATGGGTGTAAGTAAATTATATAAATCTTTCTTATTAATCCATTAAATGCCACCATCAGTGTATCAATATCTGTTTTAGTCGTATGGTGCTTATAAAATAAATGTTATCTCTAATGTAGCCTTTCATCTTGTACAGGAATGCTAAAAATAGAATATCTATTACTTTCCGGAATCTGCTAATCAGGTACACTGAGCTTACATCCATATACTAAATATACGGTCATTGCTGTTTGGAAGTTTGGTGTCTTCAAAATCATTTTTTTTTAAATTTTAACAGCTGTTTTAAATTCTTCCGAATTAGGAAGTTTTGGTAATCCGTAAAATTTGTTTTTTTAAATAAAGTTGGTCCTTCTTTTTTTTTTATAGATATTTTATCATGTGTCGTGAAGAATTTTGTATTTCTTAAATGATATTTGTGTCTATGTTTATGTCAATTAGTTTATAGTTAGATTTATCTCTGAGTGTATGTCGGATTTTTGTTCAGTAAAATGTTTTATTTTAAAATGTTTACCGCGTTTTCTTTGCTGAGTTATTTTATAATTACGCTGTCATTATAATTCTGCATATTTTTCTAGGCTTTGTCTTTGTTTGAATAATAGTTGGTGTTATGAATTTATTTTCTCTTAAAGTTAATCTTATAGAGTTTATCAAATACGGATTTTTTTTCTGATCAAAAGTAGTATCATTGATTGAAATATATTTTTCGTTGCAAACAAAGTACAGGTAAAAAATAAATACAAACACGACATAATTAAAAAAAAAAAACAATAATAGAGATGCAATAGTCATTTCATATACAACATATTACGGAGCAGAAAAACTTACATCCATTAGATTTTTGCAAACTCCGTATGCCATCTAGATCACTTACCAAAAGCAGTGTCAGATAGGGATAGACAGTGAGAGAGACCGTAAATATTCTAAGCGGTGAAACACACACACACACACACACATATATATATATATATATATATATATATATAGCCGTGGCGTAAAGATTGTGTGATAAAAACACTTTCTCTCTCTCTTTCTCTCGAACACACACACACACACATGTATATAATATATATATATATATATATATTACTCTGTAAAAGTTCTTTGTGATTAAAACACACACACACACACACACACACACACACTCACACACACATATATATATATATATAGTCGTTTTTTTTTTATCATTAAGGGTTTTCGGACTATTGTCTGTCCTCCGGCCTTCTTCACGTGTTTGTCGAACTCTGGAACCTTCACGGAGCATCGAACTACGTCCTTTATTGAGACGTTACGTTTTGAGATGTTAGGTTTCGGAGGCTTTGTTTTCTCAAGTGTTTGTCACATTTTCCATCTTAGTTCATTAGTTCTTGCCTTGGGTATTTTTAAAGCAGCATCCCCGATTGATGTTATTAATCTTAGTAAGGAATTTGCTTGATGGTAGTGGTGAAGTTGAGACCTTTGTTTAGCACTAATTTTTCCGTAGTTCTTAACTGTCGCTTACTGATGTAGACAATGGCTTCACTGGTGAGTAATGGCATTGGATTTTCATATTAGTGGTTTTCATCTTCTTCAAGTTCGTAATTTGACGCGCCTTGACCAGATGGAATTCCTGTTCGGACGATTTATCCATAAATTGATGGATTCAATTCTGTCATCTATCACAGATATTTTTTTCCAGGAAAGGTGAGTTTGCTCGAATTCGATCTCGGATTAATTCCTGCTCTAAACGTTTTGTTACTTCTACACCCTCCAGGAATGAACTGGGATTTCCATTGTTAAGCCAGGTGGAACTAGCCTGAGGTCTCGGCATCGGCATGGGAATGTTAGATGGTTCGTCATTCTTGCCAATTTTTGATTAAGTTTTCCTAATTGTTTCCATTGATATATTGTATCAGGTCCGTACCGACTGGACATTAGTTGTCTAAATTTCTGAGAGGGTTTTCGGACTATTGTCCTCCTAGTTATTGTTATTTCCACAAAGTTTTGGCCGATATGTCCTCCGGCCTTCTTCACGTGTTTGTTTGTCGAACTCGGGAACTTTCACGGAACTTCGAACTATGTCCTTTATTAAATCCACGGGGATCGCCTGTTCTGATTCCATTAGCCATAACCAGGTACAAGTGTTAAGTATTCCTGTATTGTTATTAATATATAGTCAGGATTGAACATGTAACCTCCAGAATATTGTCTCCTTAGAAGCTCAGGGAACCAACAACAATAACCGTTACGCCATGTGTCCTGCTGGACAATTCAGAGTGAATTTCTGGGATTTATAAACCAAATATCTTACTTGACTTGAATTACTACTATTATGTATGATGGTTTTTATTCTGTGTGCTCATATTCGGATTTTTTTCTCATCTAGCCCTCTTAATTATCGGTTCCCATATTGTATTCAGCTCTATACTTGGTCTACTCTGCAGGTCATTGTAGCCCAACATATGTGCTGATTCCTAATGATGTCTAATCCTTCCATGTTCAGCCCTATCAATTATTTCAACTTTATCCCACAAGGGCAGATGTTTTCCCTTTTCCTTCCATATATGGTCCGCCATACCCGACTTTTCAATCTCACCTCGTACTACTGCCTTCCGATGTTCTTCTACCCTTACCTTTAGTGGGCGACCTGTCTCACCTTTGTATATTTTACCACAGCTGCAAGAGATGGAGTAAACACAGATCCTAGTCATGTTGTATTCCCTAGGTGGCTTGTCCCGGAAGAGATACCTCCGGAGAGTTGAACCACTTGTTAATACTGTCCTGATGCCATAATGACTATATATCTTTTAGATCCTTTCGTCTAGTCCTTTGATATAGGACAGACATACCGTGGTGAGTTTTCGGGTATTATCATCCATCCTCCTTACTACGTTTCTTGGAGCCGATGTTATGCTGTCTTGGTCGTTGTTACGATGGAAGTTGTGTCTCAGACTAATTATTTCTTCTTTGGTGATGTAGATCCTAATGCCATTTTTTAAAAAGTATTCCATGTATATGTTAATCAACACTGGCGACAACGGCAAACCCATAGCCAGTACTTCTTCTTGTCGGTATATATCACATCCCCTCCCGTTCATTCTCTGGCCTCATCAGGAAGATTTTCAGATATTACTTGATCACGTGAACTCAATCAAACCATCTATGCAATTCACTATGGAGAAAGAGCAAGACAACGAATTACCCTTCCTCGGTGTATTAGTAACATGCACAGAGCAAGGATTCAGGTCATCTGTACACCGTAATCCCACCTTCACTTGACAGTACCTTAATTTCAACTCCCATCATCCATATACGGTAAAGAAAGGAATAGACTGTTGCTTACAAAATCGAGCAAAAACCATTACTAGCGATACTGATGCATATAAAGAAGAAATGATTAGTTTGAAACACAACCTCCATCGTAACAACTATCCAGAGTGCATAACATCGGCTCCAGGAAACCTAGGAGGATGGAGTAGACCAAGTATAGAGTTGAATACAATTTGGGAACCGATAATTAAGATGGTTAGATGAGAAAAAAAATCTTAATATGAGCATAGGTAAAAATATCATACATAATAGTAGTAATTCTCGTCAAGTAAAAACATTAAGTTTATAAGTCCCAAAAATTCACTCTGAATTGTCCTGCATTATAGGCGTTGGTTCCCTAAGCTTCTAAGGAGATAATCTTCTGGAGGTTGCATGTTCAACCTTGACGGCAGGCGAGTAACAATACATGAATACTTAACACGTGTACCTGGTTATGGCTAACGGAATCAGAACAGGCGACCCCTGTGGATTCAATAAAGGAGGTAGCAAGCTTTATAAGGTTTCCCGGACACTTGTAAGTATCCTGAATGATTGTAGTTTTGCTGTAGTACGTATGGTTTCGATTCTTCAAATAATCTCAAGTTCATCCTTGTAATTTTGCAGTTTCAGTAGATTGTTCCTAATTTTCTGACTACAAATGGTATTACTGTCACTATCATGTACTACTGCTGTTTTGCCACATTTCTATTAGTTTTATTGTTACTCCTGCAGAGTTTTACACATCAGCCTTTGCTGATGATTTTTTCTTGGAGTTTGAGTGACAACAAGTCTCCTCAAGTCTCCAGGACTGTTCTCAGTATTCTAGACGTTCTCAACAATGCTGTAGTTTGGATGATCTCCACTCCTCCTCTAATTCCCAAGTCATCCACTCACTTTAATAGTCCTCTAGTTACTGTAGTGAAGTTTTATTATTATTATTATTATTATTATTATTATTATAGAGTTTTTCACATCATGGTCTACACTCGTCCGTCAACTTCCAAGTCCTCCAGTCCCTTAAGTTATCCTTTAGTTATTTTGTCAAAAGCACTAATCGCAATTAGTATAAAATTTTCAACAGAAAAAAGTAAAATGACAAGAATAATCCCTGATTTTCCCAAATATTCTGTCTAAATATATATACTTCTAGATTTCTTATATTGTCAAATTTATTCTCAAAATGAGCCCAATACTGCTTCTGTCGGAATAGATGAGACGTATTTGATTCTAAAGCAAGAACTAATTGAATGGAGACTTTACTTAAATATATCATCTTAGAAAAGAATAATACTATTCCTATGCAGTCAGAAATAGTTTAAGCATGAAGTTAAGTTTTCCTCATAATCACACGTGAATTATCACATGTGAAACTATATATCCTTTAAAAGACAAAACTTTTAGAAATCCATCTAATTAATAGATACTTACTAACCATGCCCTCAGGGCTTAGAATTTTCTGCTGCTATCCAATTTACAGGAGTAAAACTCCCCTCAATCAAACAGTCAACGTCATTAGATGATTTGGCTGCAGTTCTTGAGATTTAGTTAACATGGAAACGCCTATTCATTGCTATAATTCCCAGGCCCACTATGTAAGGGTTTCACAAATGGGAAAAAATGAATCGGTTTAAGTATTATTCATAGTTCACTGTATAAACGTTTATGTAATACTAATAATTTGCACATAATTTAATTGTTTCATGTATTCCTATATAATAATAATAATAATAATAATAATAATAATAATAATAATAATAATAATAATAATTACCAGGTTTTAAGTTGCTATTTCTGTTTAATCTAAGTGATTACTTTTAATACTGTAATCTAGTTTCAAGTTACTAATAATAGTCCTTATTAAACAGTTATAGCACCGAATAACTATTATCAATACAAATGATTTATATTTATATGGAATTGAGGGTTCTTCTCAAATACGAATGATTTTCAGACAGACTCATTTAACTCAAAGATGTGACCATATCACGTGTCAACTCTCCTAGTTATTGTGAACCAGGGAAGAATTAAAAGAATCAATACCAATCAACCCAGAGCCTCACGAAAGACGTAGATTATTGTCAAACTCAGGACTCTTTTTATTTCCTTATTTTGAGTGGAGGGCTTCACATTAGCGTATTCTAAGTTTCGGCAAAAAAGGTTCGATGCTTAAAAGATTATAAGACTGATTTTTTTTCCCACTACTTATATTACATGATCAGATTTTATGATTTTACTAATGCGTAAACCCATGCATATAAACATGTGAATTATCAGACGGAATATGTAAACGTTGCATGAAATTGATCAATATATCGATCACTCTCACTTTAAGTATAAAAACATAAGTACTTAAAGTAGACGTATGTACATATGAAATATCCACTGACAGAAACAGTAAGAGATAATTCCTAAAGTGGTATGTGTTTATATAAATACATATATGCGTACACCCACTCAAATACATATGTAAGTATACTATTTATTTGGAAAACATATTTTCTCTATATTTTTTTTTATTTTTATGCATTCGAGTAAAAATTTCAATCGGTTTTGTTGCGAAGAAGGTCAAAATGACTGATTATAGACTAGGTAAGCCAGACGGTCGATGTTGACTGCATAGCTACAACTGTTTTTATTATCTCTATAAATCAGTTGCATGGATGACAGTTATGATGAAAAGAAAGTTTATTTCTTTTACATTCTGTTCATTTTTTTTATAATTTTCCTTCTCATGATGTTATTGAATTATCTAAATAAATGTCTAAAAAAAAACATGTCAAAATGTTATGATGAAGACAAAATCTACATTCGTATTTTCATCCTGGGGAATGATTGTTTTTTTGTTTTTAGATTTTTATGTCTAGTTTTACTTATTTGCATTTGGCATTCGTTAGTTCCATTGTAATATATTTACAATTCTTAGACTTTTGTTCTTGGAATTAAATTATCGTTTATTTATAAGGTTTAATCTTTGTTTTGTTTCCTTCTTGTCTTGTCTATTTCCACATTTTATTGAAGTCCGGGTCATTTTTGCGCTCATTAATTTTCTAAATGCGATCTTCAGCTCAGTTAATTTAAAAGAATCTAACAACAAAGAAAAAGGAATAGAATATGACAAAAGCTACCACCTTTGCTATTTTGAATTTTATGGATGGCAGTTAGACGATTTTGTGAACAGCAATGTGGTCGTCAACACAGTAATTTACTGTTGTATAAGCATATACACAGATAATCATACAAATAAACATATTTGTATGTATAATATATACACGTATAAAAAATCGTACGCATTACTATAGACTTACATGTACATGAAAGTAACTGTGATTGACATACACATACAGAATGAAATCCATATATATATATATATATATATATATATATATATATATATATATATATATATAAACGTATATAAACGTATAGTTATCTATTAAAAGTAGTTTGTTTGTAGTAATCAGGAGGAATCGAACACGCAAACAATGATAAAAATAAGCCAGTTTACTAACCATTACGCCACCTATGGTACCATAGAATGGTAGGAGTAGACTGAGATAGGGAGAGAGACAATCAGGAACAAACTAAGATAGATACGCAGATATGATAAGACTGATATAGAGAGATAAAGAGACAGATGAATAGATATTATCTTTTAATGAGTTATGAAAATTGGTTATTTCCATGGAATATATAGATTATTTTAAATACGACTAAATATATTCCTTCCAAGTACATATACCTGTTTTTATTTGATATTTATAGGATATTTTCATAAGTTCACAGACGCACACGTTAATCACTCAGAAAAACAGACAGACAGACAGACAAACACACACACACACACACACACACACACACACACACACACACACACACACACACATATATATATATATATATATATATTAAAGAAAAAGTGAGTCTGAAGTTTTTTCCAAAATTTTGGAATTTTAAAGAAAATACTGCTGTATGCTTAGTTTATTACAAGCACCATTATAAAGAATATTACAGCCATTGTTATCAACATCTTGTTAAGTTTTTTCCAGTCGTGTATTTACGGCGTTTTGTTTCTGTATCGAATGTTTTCAGTTAAAACAAATTTTAATTAATTACAGCAGAGCAATTTCTTAAAAAATTTAGCTATTTTTTAGAAGATGAATACTATAATTTAGTAAAGAGAAAACTATTGCTGTAAATTACTGATTGCTTTTAATGCAAAAAATATATGTGTGGTGGGATTGAAATGCAGAGCGGATCTTAAAATGTAAACACAAAATAATAAAATAAGCGGTTTTGATAAACCAACTTCAACTTTTTCACCAAAGGAAATTAATTTTTACAAAATTATCAGCGCTATTCGTCGTAAACATATTGCACTTCTAGAAGTATTTTCGTAAATAATTAAAGATTACATATCCTTTGGTTGGTTGATTGGTTGTTTGGTTGGTTTTTATGGTATATCAGTCTCTCTTGGTTCTTTAAAGCCAAATCCTTTTTATAGAAATGATCAACATTATTTTAAACAATGCACTTTAGCATGAGTACGCAGTTTAATTGTCAAAAATATTTCTATTTCAAGCTATTCAGTTTGATCAAACAATTCAGTTTAGAATAAGTACACAGTTTGCGTGTTAAACATTTCTATTTCAAGTAGCTCAGTTTAGCATAAGTACGCAGTTTAGATATCAAAATTAAATTTGATTAGCATAAGAATGCAGTTTAGTTTCATTTAACACATAGAAAGGTCTCAATCAGGTGCTACCATAGTGGATCTGGGAGGGATAGCAATGAATAGGTGAACGGCATTCCCTTAAGCTCCAGCATACCTGGAACTTTACCATTAGATTCTTTAGTTTTATATCCTGGACACTAGTTGGAGGAGTCTTACTCTTCTCCAGAAGTGCAATTGGTATGTTCTACGGCCACAGGCAACTGGGCAATACATAGTTAAATTTAAAAACAAGTTTATTTCAGATAATTCAGTTTAGCATAAATTCGCACTTTAGATGTCAAAACTGCTCTATTTCGGGCAATAACAGTCAAAACAGTTCTTTTTCAAGCAACTCAGTTGAGCATAAATATGCAGTTTAGTTCTATTTGTCACAAAGACCGGACCCTATCAAATGCTACAACTTGGAGCCAGAGTAAACCTGCGAGCGATAGCAATAGATGGGTGTCCCACATTCCCCAAAGCTACCGCATTACTGTAAACTCACCATCAGATTTTTTAGTGTCATATCTAGAACACTCGTTGAGGGATTCTTACCCTTATGCAGAGTTTCAGTCGGTGTATTCTCCAGGCCTAGTCGACAGGACTAACAAATACTTTTGTTCGTTTTCTAACCCTCTAACTTATAGTTTCTCGGAAGATATATCACTGTTGTTATTGGGATTTTTCAGACATTTTCACTTTTCTTTTTCTTTCTTTACTTTTATTTCTGCATGAATTTCTCATATACGTATCATTATAAAAAATCTCTGTATAATCTGTTCCGCTTTTCTTTGATGACTGTGGTTGCCTTAGCATTAGACTTTAAGTTACAGAGAGAGAGAAATTGAGAATTGATGCTTTAGCATTTATTACGGCTTTGTACGTTGAATTTATTTCTGAACATATGTAAGAAGGGACACCAGAAAAGAGAAACTAAATCTTTTTTTTTTTTTTTTTAATAGCGACATTTCCAAAGAACTAATAATGCAGGAAGTTTAGGTTGTTCTTTGTCAGAAATAGAATGGTTATTTACAGAGCCAGAAAAATTAGGAAAGTGGCACAAATGGAATGATTGGTTGAAAATTTGATCCATTAACATTTGACCATAGTTAGTGACCGTAGTCGAGGGTGACCAAAGGCTCCTTTTTCAATATTTACTACATCGAGGTGTAGCGGAGGGCGCAACTTCTTTCGCTGGAGTACTTTATCCTTGAAACCTACCTTATAATGCTGACTTTCACCTGGAACTGGACCCGGGTTTTACGAGCCATTGGCGAACACTCTAACCACTTGGTCAACGGAAATCAGAATCTCCACCAAAAAAGGAAACACGCACGAACTTTCTGTGACTTTTATATTCTGCCGTATAATCCAGTCATATATAGAGTACTAAACCTTATTTTTTATCCATGTAAAAAGAAGTTTTCATCTGGTAGATTTTCTATTCCAGGCGACCACTGTTTGAGAATGAAAAATGATAATCTCACATTTGGATCTTGCTAAATATCTAAAAAGGGTGTGGAACATGAAGATAGCAATGATACTAAATTTAGTTGACGCTTTTGGAGAAGAGACTACTAGAATTGAAGAGCAAGTAGAGACTCGAAACCGTCTACACCACAAAACAGATAATTTCAGCTAGAAAACTTAGAATAATTCTTGAGGCCTGAAGAGCTTTGCTGTTATTCGGACTTTTGTGAAAATCCTCCAGTCAAACCTAGTGTAAAAAAACCTCATTGACTAATATATATATATATATATATATATATATATATATATATATATGTATTGACATAGTTTTTAAGGGAAACTGCAGCAGATATAGGGAAAACATTTTCTTGAAGAGACTGTTTTTCGTCCACATATATTCACACGCATACTTAAACGAAAAACGTATTTGTACGTGGTGCCTTCAATAAGATTCCATACTTTTTTTCGTATGGGCACTTTTATTGATAGTACACACATGAAACTCTAGTCCCCTTCAAAGTAATCTCCTCCGGCTGCAATGCACTTGTTGTACCGTTCCAACAACTTCTGGTAGGCCCCATGGAATTCTTCTTGTATGAGCGTGTCAGTGACCTTCGTTGCAGTGTCTTTCATCTCCTTAATTGTCTCATAACGACAGCCTCTAAGTTTTTCCTTGAGCTTAGGAAATAGCCAAAAGTCACAGAGAGCAAAGTCTGGACAATAGGGAGGGTGACGAACTGACTTGACGTCCATCTTGGTCAAATAGTCTGTGACAAGGATGGAGTTGTGGACTGGTGTATTGTCCTAGTGGAAATGCCACTGACCCGAAATTGAAGAGTGCTGGTCTCTTCCGACAGAATCTCCTCCTGAACTCCCCTAAAACCTCCACGTAATATTCCCTGTTGACTGTCTGTCCAGTGGGAACCCAATGAATGTAGAAATATGCTAGTGCTGTCAAAAAAAAAATGGATCATCAAAAGTTAGTGGGTGGATTAGCTCTGTCTGGTCTTCTTGGATCTGGGAGAGCCAGCAAGCTTTCACTGGCAACTCTTTCTCTTGGTCTCTGGGTCATAGCAGTAGATCCAGCTTTCATCGCGGGTCACCAGAGCATCAAGAACTGCGGGATCTAAATTGATTAGCTCGGCCACCTCCCTGCTCTCATGAAAACGTCTTCCTTTCTGATCTTCTCTGAGCAACGTTGGGACAGACTTCGTGCAAATCTTCCGTATCTTCGGTTCCTCGCGAATAATTGTGTGTACAGTTCCTACACTGACATCAAACTGTGCACTTATTGTCCCTATAGACACGACGGTCCTTATCCGTGAAATTATTTATTTGGCTAATCAACTCTGGTGTTCTGATTTCCTTACACCTCCCACACCTCTCATAATCCCTGCCTTCCTTGAATCTCTTTTGCCACTCAAAAACTGATGCTTGCTTCATGCAAGATGTTCCAAAAGCAGGCTGAAGCATTCTATACATTTCTATAGCCTGTTTTACAAGTTTAGAACAGGATTTTATTGCATATCGTTCTTCTAAAATGTCCTCAGGTCCAGATTGCATTTTTTTAAAAATCAGCAGCTGTGACAATCAGGCTTTAGTAGGGTGTATTCTAATTCCTGCTGTAGTTGCTCATTTGAACTAAAATCAGAAAAATAGGTCAGTCATAACATAAGGGGTATAGCAATAACATACTGGATTTTCAAGAGTCTATGCCCATTTTAAATGCCTGTACAAAAAATGGCTGGAAACTTTTTTGAACAATCTTCGTATGAACAACAAAAACTGGAAGTATTTGTGTTTACAACTATGCTATATGATAATTGTGATTACACAAATATAAACACGTATGCAAGTAATTATATACACCATAACACCCAGAAATATGTACTGATAGACGCATACAAATAGTTCTCGATTAATCTAACTTTGATTGTGGCACACTGTGTGAATCGAACACGAAAAGAATGGTCTGCTAATCTAGCTTGCTAGATATTACACCACTTGAGGTACCATAGAACAATAAGCAGTAGGCTGAGATAGTGCGATAGATAATCGGGAACAAACTGAGAAAGGTAAATTTAGTTTTTTTACTAAAATTTCGTAGCGACAAGATATTTTCGCACTGGATGAACACAAGCCTGCATTCAGTAGCGAGTGATTTATTTATTACAGTAAGACCAGAGACAAACCACTATTTATGGATGAGTTTATATGCAGAAAAACGCTGCATCACTGTTTATCTAATTTTACTTCCATAGTTATCAACTATTTTCTAATACTGGGGTTTGGCAGATACTTTTGGCAAATTTAGTAAATCATACAGTCAATGACTCTTGCCTATCTAGAAAATCTTATTCAATCCTAAACAGAATGCTTATCAAAACGTCTGCATCTTTGATTAAGTTACCTTTTAGTACTAACAATAGTCATTGAAACGATTTTGTATCAGTTCCTTTGGTTTTAATCATTCACATTCTTTATTGATCAGACATGTTTCATGACGAAATCAGCGTTCAGATTGTTGTGATTAACAGGCTCCGTTACTTGAGTATGCAGTAGATGACTTTCCCATAAAGATTTTGATCAAACATTGTCTAAAGTATGTAATCATGTTTAATCCACCCATGTTGTTCGCTTGGGTAGAGAAAGAATCAAACTCGTTCGGCAGGGGTAAATTACTGAATTCATCGGGTTCTATTTCATCTATTTTTCCTAAAGAAGTCTTTTAACTTTTCCATTTTCAGCTAATTCTAGCAATCAAGGAATTTTCAGAGATATATTTGGATTTACTGATGTAATTTAAAACCCTCTCCTGTGTGATACATTTCCCTTATCATTAATTGTATACTGTCACAATTTTGTGTGTATACCATTGCTTACAATGTAAAATTGGATAAGAAGGTAAAATCGATCACTAACTAAAATTAAGCAGGGAAATAACATTGAAAATCAGTAAACTGAGAAGAGACTTAATATTTAAATATGGAGGATCATGTGTGGAGGCATTGATGTAATTAAATAGAAGTAGGAAACTATCACTTTCTTTTGAGCAAAATTATCAACAGTTGCAAATTTTCAATATACTCAAATCTCTTTAGCTATTCCGGGCGAAAATCACCGAATGTTATTCCTTTTAATAATCATTTTCTTATTAATCTATTGCTTTTTATAGTAAGAATCTTCTGGAAAACTTAATTTATTCAGCCTCCTACCCAGAGTTTTGAACAGCGTACACCGTCTCATGATATGTATTGGTAGTCGCTGGATTCTGGGAACCATAAAAAAAAAACGGGGAGCCATAACTTTAGTGACCTTTGAAGACCCTGTAATGTTTTTTTATTTGTCAGTTGTCACACTTCCATTCATGAATACAGTATTGCTATAAGTTGGAATGTCAGTATATCTGCCAACTTTTTGACAACATGTGTCGATAAAAAATCCTTAAACTTTTAGCATATCAATTTTATGATAGTAGTGTACATTTTTCATCTTTTTTACATTTCTGAATTCCCTTCCTCAAAACTTATGAATTAACTTCCTCATTACTATTTCTTTAAGGCCAAATTTGAATACCCGTTGGAAATGTTTTCCACGCAGTTGAACTTGTTGCGTATATTTTCTTGTTATATCCCTACCTAAACAATAAACGAAGTAAGTAGAAGGAAGAGCACTGCCAAAACAAAATTGTAAGCTGCAAGCCAACAAGAAAGAGTAAAACTGTGGGAACAGCATTTCAAAAATCTACTAGCAAACCCACCGAAAATAACGGATGAACCGATCGCCAGAATTATCAGTAAGCAATTAGACATTAAACTAGGTCCTTTCAGCAAAGAAGAACTCGACTCGGTTCTAGGAAAAATTAAAATTAGGAAAGCTGCAGGGCTAGACGAGATCCCCCCAGAAGTGTGGAAGACTAGACAATTCGACGATATACTGCTCCGGCAATGCATCACAGTCTATAGTTAAAATAGGATAGAAAGATGGATGAAGGGATGCATCCTTCCTTTCCCTAAAAAAGGCGACATCGGATTAGCCAAGAACTACCGAGGGATAACACTTACATCCATAGCAGCCAAAATCTACAAGGCCTTACTACAAAACCGCATAGAACCCAAAATAGACAACATCCTTAGGAAAAACCAAAATGGTTTCCGGAGAAATAAATCCACAACCTCACAAACATTGACCATCCGTAGAATCCTTGAAGGCGTTCGGGCAAAAATCATTCAGGCGACATTGCTATTTGTCGACTTTACCAAGGCCTTCGATTCCATCCACAGAGGGAAGATGGAACAAATCCTACTAGCATACGGCCTACCAAAAGAAACCATAGCAGCAATAATGATTCTCTACAGAAACACCAAAGTGAAAGTACGTTCACCAGATGGAGACACGGAATACTTCGACATTGTTGCAGGAGTACTACAAGGAGACACGCTAGCTCCATACATCTTTATCATCTGTCTAGACGACGTGCTTAGAACTTCGATCGACAAAATCAGAGAAAATGATTTCGAGCTGACTAAGAAAAGAAGCAAAAGGTACCCCGCAAAAACAATCACAGATGCCGACTACGCTGATGACTTGGCGTTACTGGCGAATACGCCTAATCAAGCTGAGACACTACTGCATAGTTTGGAACGAGCTGCAGCAGGCATTGGCCTCCATGTCAATGCACACAAAACTGAATATATGTGTTATAACCAAACGGGCAACATTGCCACACTAGAGGGAGCCTCTCTGAAACTAGTAGACAAATTCACCTACCTAGGAAGTAGCGTCTCATCAACCGAAAAAGACATCGACAAACGACTGACGAAAGCATGGACGGCTATCGATAGGCTCTAGATCATATTGAAATCAGACCTGACCGATAAAATGAAACGCAGTTTCTTCCAGGCAGTGGTTGTATCGATACTGCTATATGGATGCACTACATGGACGCTAACTAAATTGCTGGAGAAGAAACTAGACGGCAATTACACAAGAATGTTGAGAGCAATATTGAACAAGTCCTGGCGACAACACCCTACGAGACACCAACTATACGACCACCTGCCTCCCATCTCAAAAACTATACATGTTAGACGAGCCAGACACGCAGGACACTGCTGGAGAAGCAACGACGAGCTCACAAGTGATGTACTCCTATGGACCTCCACATATGGCCAACCAAAAGCAGGACGATCAGCTCGAACTTACTTACAGCAGCTATGTGAGGACACAGGATGTAACCCTGAAGACCTGCCAGAGGCGATGAATGATAGGGAGAAGTGGCGAGAGAGGGTCAGGGATATCCGTGCTGGCGGCACGACATGATGATGATGATGATCCCTACCGGGTTCCTTTTTACATGTATTTTCTGATCACAATGAAATACCAAAAGTTTTCTTAGTTATTTCATCGGTAATTAAAGTTCCTTGTGTGTTGTGACTTGCCCTTGCCACTTATATACAACCAACCTTCCAGCTTGCTCCATTGAGTCAATATATGAAACTATGTTTATGTATGAAACGATGTATGGAACTATGTATAAGTACATATCGAAATAACCAAAAGTTACAATTGTCCACTCGGCTGGAGCAGTTGATTACGCCGACAGCCTCTTTGCAATGGAATACCACCCTCTCAGCGAGAATCCTAGATATGACACTAAACCATCTGACGAGGAGGCTTCGGCCATGACGTTCGGGGAATGTGGAGTACTTCATTGCAGTTACTCCCAGTTTAACTCTGACCTGGAGAGGTCGTAGCTATTAGTGTAACATCAACGGAACAATTAGCACTGTTTAACCGTTAAAGTAATAAGTACTATATTGAATTACCAGGCTAATTTTAAAATAATGTCACAGACAAAATATTCGTTTACAAATCCTATATATTTTTCTATAAGCATAAACTGGATTTGGAATTGAATAACCTACAAGTGTTTATATACCATAAAACACAACCAACCAACCTACTAATATATAGATGGATTTGTGGAGATAAGAGACGAGTGTTAAGTAGATTTACTTCCCAGAAATCTGAACCATTTACTATGAACACAGTTTTGGAAACATTGTATTTATGAAAGGATTTATACTCATTCACAATTCTAAGTTTCTTAAGTCCAGGCTTAAGGACTTTACAGATTGAAACTATTCCCTAATAATATGCAAAAAACTCAAGAGGATACACTTGAGCTAAAGAACGAAACACAATTAACATACTATGATCCTCGACTTGGCTCAAAGTTACTGAGAACTATCAAAGTAGAAATCAAGGACCTATTTATATTAATTGAAATATTATTACGTGATATATTTGGGAATTAGAATTTTCAAGATATATTAATTTCTTCATTTTCACAGACAAAACGTTCAGATTTATCTGTTGTAAGTTAGGTAAAACTGAAAAGCTTCAAATAAATCAAAGTCTCACACAACTAATTATCAAGGACAATAACTGGTAAATGGTTTGGTTTCTTTGTTTAATGGCATATCAACGCATGTAGGTTACTTAATGCCAAAGCCATTCTCCAAGAAGAACAGTAGTGGTACAATTTAACTAATAGATGGGAGGATAAGGGGTTCCTACATTTCCCAAGGTTATTTGCCCAAAAGTGAATGTAATAGCACGAGTGGAGTACGAACTCGCTTACTAAGATTCCGGAGTCCATCGCTTCAACCATTACACCACGAGGACAATTTCCCGGTAAAATAAAAGGAGGCCTGTCGTAACTTTCTAAATAATTGTACCTGAGAAAATAACCTGCACCACTATGATCCATAATGGTGAACTCATGTGATTTGTTTTCATTTATATACTCACAAGAATGTTTTTTTATTCATGTGTAATACTTTTCATTCAGAATCTATCTATCTATCTACCTATCTATCTATGTCTCGGCAAGGTATAGTTTTCAATTATTTAGTTTCGTCGTTTGCATAGAATGAACCTCTTGATTCAATAAATGTAGATATTAAAAAATTAAGCATCCAATATTGGGATCTAAATTTTAAAAAAGTACCGGTATTTAAAAGAATTAAACATTTTACTCTGATATGATCATGTAATGCAAAAGGTTCACATCCAAGCTTAATTATTATCTGGGCTGCATGCAGCTACTGAGTGTTAAATAAATGTTCTATTTCAATATCACATTTAGTTTGCTTTTATTATAAGGGTCTCGAGAACTTTACGCTTCTTTCTTTTAGTAATAAACACCGTATTAATGCCGGTGTGCAATAAACATTTAGATGAGATATTTGCTTTTATCACAAGTCAAAGTGAATACACAATCAGATCTCATATATTGAAATAAGAATAAAAAAGTTACTTTGTATAAATCAATTGCAGATGATAAAAATACAAACCTCAATATAATTTTATAAAAAATAGTTAATAAAACTGTCAATATATTATAACATTTTTCAAACTGTCTCTTTCATGTTTGCAGTTACCAAAATATCTCAGTCATACGCCGGATATTTTGATATTGATGCTGTATCCGATGAATATATAAACATTCTGAATATAGGCGTTGAACGCATCGGCTCTGCTGTGTATTACAACATTGCATTACCTGACGCTGTTTTATTGCATAGAGGTCTGGCCAGTGTCACAAAAGACAAAGAAAGGAAATGAAAATCCGATCTCAGTGTTTGAACGACTGATTTCGGTCACAAATGGAGGGATGGGTGCTTCTTCGGACTTTTCGTTCGCTCTGTTTCCTCCTATGTGTCCAGCGTTAATTCTACTTTGCCAGATCCTAGCTGATCACCTTAGCTTCAAGGGCTCCAGCAGACTTGAAGCGAATATCTGATTCCGTTTGCTTTCTCTGACCAAACGATTCCTGCGGGTTCCTCTGACCAACTGACTGCACTCAGGCCTTAGTCGCCCATCTCTAGAAACCGGAAGTATTTTGTCAGCTCCTGTTTCTTCACTTCCTTTTCCCGTGCAGGTAACCACACGCTTATTCAAGGTCACAAGGTCGCTTTCTTCAAACGTATAATGTCTCTCTAGCCGACCAGGCCGGCGGTCGTCGGGCAAACTGTCTTCTCCCTACTTATGATATACAGCATGGATAGATTTACACTCACATACACACGCACATATACGCATCTATGTATGTACCGATATCTACTCATATGCCCACCATTTTATACATACAGACACATACAGACACACACATATACTGAATTTTATACTAACTTGCTCAGGGTCCATAGTGTCACAATATAACTAATCTTCAGTATACTTGATTTCTCACTTCGGTGTCCATGTTAGATGATATATTTGGAGTATAACTTAATTTATCCAAGTTAATACGCTTGTTAGTTCTTTTAAAGTTAAATTAGAATCCCTCTGTTGGTTCTAGGGGTTGAATTCATAACCACTAATTAAAAATGCATAAAAGCTTATCGACTAAGGTACAGTTAGCGGAACGATTATCACGTTTGGACCAATTCTCCTTGGAAAAGCATGAGTATTTCTGCTCTCCTCTCCTCAACGATGGATAGGGCAGAATGGGTTTCTATAAGCTTGGAGAAAGAAAACTCTGAATAAAACCAGCTTTACTCTGTTTACAATTTAAATTATGATACATGTAGCTCATGGCAGAGTGGATAGATCCATACATACGCCTAAAGATTGTTTCTTTGTAATCAAAACCTGCATATAGTACTCAAAATAGACAAAAATACCAAAGAATCAGACATATATTGTTACAGTGGTCCGGGAGACCGGGATTCAATCCCAGGTCGAGTCATACCAAAAACTCAAAACATGGTACTTGATGACGCCTTGCTTAACACTCAGCATTATAAGGTACGCATCAACGGTAAAGTGGATCAATCCAGGGAATGGAGCAGCGCCCTTCTCTACACCTTAGTGTGGTAGCTATTGAAAGGGGAGCCTTCGGGTTACCCTCGAATATGGTCACCAACTTCCTTTTTTATGAGAAACAAATGTTAATGGAACCCCGCTGCCAGCAGGATCCAATTATATACGTTTATATATTCAAACTTTTTATATTTTCATAAGTGTGTAAATCATATATTTACTTTATATTTAAAAGCAGGATTTGGCATTAAATAACCAATATTGTTTGATATGCCATAAAACCAAACCAAATCACCAACATATTCTAGATGTTGATAATTTAAGTCTATTCTTTTGGATACCACCGATGAAATTACTTAAAACATTAACTGTCATTTGTTCCTATTAGAAATGTCACTACTTTCAGTAACAATCATTAATCATTATCATTTAGCAAGTTAATTTAAACAAAAAGAAAATAAGAATAGCTTTTCGAAGATGGAAGAGTGAAAATTTTTATCCCTGGTGTTTAGGAACTCTTGCGACATAACCTTTCTTGGCCCATAAGAGACCATGTCATTTACCTTCATCTGAATATCGTTAAAACCTATCATTGTTCGAAGGAATTTAAAAAAATACTGCAATTTTATTTAGTGCGGTATTCGTGAATAATATTTTGACCGCGGCAAGGAGAATGTAACACAATGGGGTAATAAGTTTATACAATGGAAAGAACATAGTCTGTATTTATCAACCCCTTCGTCATAGACAGTATGTGTTATAAGGTCAATATTTATGTGAAGTAAAGCTAATTTGAATTTAAGATCTTTCATTCTCCTAGACTGAATGCCTAATGAAGGCTAAATAAGTAAGCTTTCCTTAGTGTTTACCCATAGCTGGGGACAGAATAGTTGGATTCCTATTCTTTACTAGAGTGTTAGTGAGAAATAATTGACCAGCACCCTCCTACAGATTTGAACTAAAGTAATTGATTCCATTTCTAATAAGAAAGTATTTGAAGAAGATATACCAAACTCAGAACGAATTCTATAAAACTTACAAAAAAGTCAGACTGAGTAAAGGAAATGTAGTATTTGTTAAAGGATTTTTTAAATTTCTAGTTTTCTTTTTTTCAGTATGTTTTCATTTCTTTCTTCGCTCCTCCTTCCTTCTATCATTGAGAAATGTTGATGTCTACAATTTTTCTTTATAAAAATGTTTACTTACAAAAAATATGCACGTAATAGTTACAAGCTTTTACATCCTTTATCTACTGAAATCTCATGTTGATATGAAGCCGTCCAATTTAAAAGTAAAATTACTTTTATGATCGTAGTGAATATCACTTGCTCATTTATTCTATCTAGATACCGACTGACTAAATTAAAGTAATTCTAAGTGAACTAAATGACCTTATATTAACAACATGATCTTTCTTTATCATATTGATAGTCATTGACCAGTTTCTCATTTCTTGACATACTTTTTCACTGCTTCATCTAAATTTTCCTTATTAAGAAAATGTTGATAAAAACTATTATCTATCACACTTGCTAAGGTTATACCACAATTCATTCATTAAATGGAAAAATAGATTTCTGCTGGTAATTATAGTTATTTTTATCCGGGGAAGTACCAATCATCTCTTGTCTGGGAAAAAACCTGTATTAAGTAATATCAGCTCTTTTGATCAATTGAAACATTATTCCTTTCAGCTGAAAACCGATAAGGAATAACCCGAATGCTTTTAACTCAGTCACATCTATTATAACCATTTTGTACGAGACTAAAAGAGTAGGAATGGTGTATTTTTTAAAAATGTCTTAATGTTTTATCTTAATAGCTAAGGTAGTTTAACTTTCAGAGTGAAATAGATTCCTTGTTAAACAGCTTTAAAACCAAAAGCAAAACAAAAAGAGAAAATATTTGTAAATACTTCTGTGGGTTACGGAGATAAAATAGCTTGAAATTTTAAAATCTTTGGACCATGAAAAGTCAAAATATATACCTTTTGAACCAGTGAGTAGATCAAGAGAGAAAATTTAGGAAGCCGGTTACAGTATTTCAAGTGAGAATTCTAAATTCTAAATTTTCATTGTTAAAATGTTTTATTTTACAAAATCTATGAATGTGATTGGTTGAGGTTGATAAAATTCCATTTTATAATGGCAAACTGATTTGCTAGAAAGATAAAAATGTAAAGAATGATCCAATGAAATAAAGTGGTGCTTTGTAAAAAGTTGGGATTCTCATTTGCCCTCTTTTTGGTTTGCTATAATGTCTTGAAAAAATGCTTTTGCTGAAAAAAAAGTGTTGCTCAAGTTGCTTTTAATTCTTGAATGTGACGGGACTAACTTG
This sequence comes from Sepioteuthis lessoniana, assembly GCA_963585895.1. Lineage (NCBI taxonomy): Eukaryota > Metazoa > Mollusca > Cephalopoda > Myopsida > Loliginidae > Sepioteuthis > Sepioteuthis lessoniana. Next base: position 56,232,808 of record OY757911.1, on the reverse strand, counting down.
GTCAGGACAGTTATTGTTTTGGTGCACCCACTATGGATACCGGATTATAGGACAGAGATGAAATTTAGAGTTTATACAGTATTAATTTCGATTTTTGAAAATCCGTATCGTACAAATTCTGAAAGAGGTAATTCGTAGATTGTAGGATCCTGGATAAATATGTTTGCAATCATATTTTCGGATAGATATATGTTATAACAAGAGCTGCTACTGTTGCTGATCTGTAGAGCCGGCTTTTGTTTTGATTTTAGACATCCTGCTAGTTTCCAATTTTTAATAGTGACGTATTTTTTTAACAATCTATTCAATGTGAAGTTGAATCTCACCAACTTACTACATGACGGTTCGAGAATCTAAAACAAAAACTAAGGATTACCACTTAAATGGATCAAGTACATTCGACGAAGATAGAATTTTGCAAGGTTAGAAAGACATTCGTGCGCTTTGACCGGTAAAAAGATGCCTGAGTCTTAGAACCACAAACGGATTTGTAAGATGATTATTTTCGCAAGAGTCAGGTCGGAAAGAAGTCAAATATGGAAGAAGACAATAACTCACCCCTCAAAATATTCCTTAAGTAATATAATTAATTTAATGATTCTCTTAAATGGCGGAAATGTAGCTCACTTTGATCCAACCAACTACGTTCCGAGTTCTCTATATTTAAAGAAAAATATTCGAATACATTTTCTGAGTTCAAATGCACATAAGATGCTGTATCAGTCTAAGTATAACACTGCACAAGCGTGGATATTAGCATACTAATATAATTTAAAAACATAACTATCTGCAGCAGAAGGAACCATTCAGGAATGAATATGAAAGGATATACATCTGTCCTTTTTTTAACCAATGATTTATTAGCGTTATTCGTTTGATAATAAAATCAAGATAGGTTATTGCCAGTTATCACCGTTCAATATCAATGATAAACGGAAGTAGATGGCAGTTCATCAATCAAAATACATGTACATCAGATCTGATTTAATAAATGTTGCATAATAATGTTTAAAATGATGTTTTGTCAAAAGATGAGACAGTGGATATTAAAAAGGTAAAAGACTGAAAAAACACTAAATGAAAAATTAGAAAAAAAACCCACAAAATACAAAACAGAAAGAAAAATATACCAAATGATTTCAGTCCGAAAAAGATTAATGAAATATAAGAGAGAAAATAACGGAAGAAAAAGTTAATACAAATAATAACATAGAATTCAAGATCATAGGAATATCGAAAATGGATAAAATATCTTGAGTTTAGGAAAGAAAAGATTGTAATTAAGACACAACCAACAAGAAAAACATGTGGAACCAGCAAAGAATAAGTTAAGAAAACATAATGATATTTTTAGAATTAGAAGGAAAGCGTAACAAAAATTTTATAGAAGAAAAATATAATGAATGTACATCGGAGTAAATACTCGAATATATTGATGCAAGGTAAATAAAGGCGTTTATATTTGTTTATTTATTCATTTATCTTTTTAGAGATGATGTGTGAAACACACATCAAATCTTAATTTTCTCCAATCTTTTTGGGGTTTGGACACTAGCTATACACACAATTTGAACAGATATGTACATGTGCCTTTATTGTGTAGCATTATGGGTGGATACGGGAAACACCCAAAAGTTGGACATGGCATATAGCAGAAAATACTCCCCACACTACTTTATTTCAGCGTGAAAAAAAATTCCAGCGTAAATTGTAAACATTAAGCTGCTAAAAGAACAACAGAGTTTTCTCCTTCTTATGTGATATTTTGATGTTAATTTACACATATACAAACAAACGTAATCAGAAATCAAAACTTTCTAATCTGTGTCATATCAATATATATATATATATATATATATATATATATATATATATATATATTGGTATTATTCGGTCCAGTTAAACGAGAGTTGGGAGTAATTCCTTCAGGACAAGAAAATCATTCAGGAGCTGAACATTTAAATTTTCCTGGTAGAGAGCTCAATGTAATTTTTTTACAGAGCAATATTTCTTTAAGAAAAAAACCAAAGACCGTTTAATTTAGGATTATAAATTTATTTCCATCCTGTTAACTGAAATACAGGATGGAAGTAAATTTAAATCCTAAATTAACCAGTCTTTGGTTTTTTCTTAAAGATATATATATATATATATATATATATATATATATATATATAGAGAGAGAGAGAGAGAGAGAGAGAGAGAGACTGATAGATATCTAGATAGATTAGACAAAAATGTAAATAGATCCAATGACATCTAAATAAAAACATATGAAATGGTTATATATTCTAAGGATTAACTTATTCAAATAAGAATTGCAGTTTTGAGAAAAATTTCATATTCATTAGTGTTACATTATATTACAAAAAAATTCAATACCAATTTCTTCAGATACATTTTGAATCAGAACAGGTTTCTTTGCATGCTTTCTCATGGATGTTTTCCTTGGGTGTTTTGTGGATTTGGGTGCTTTGTTGCTTTGAGTGCTTTCATATAAAACTATTGCCTAAAATAGCTAGTTCAAGGTTTGTGTACTGCAATACATTGAATAATGCGATTTATTTGTACGTACTTTTCACAATCGTATGGTACAAAACCATACTCTACAAGAGCATACTGCACTCAACCGTATTTGCTTATTTCTGGAATTTCACGATTTTTGATTTTCATACATTTTGAAAAATTTTATGTACGCAAGAAAAAAAAATCTATCATATACAACAATATGTAAAATAATGTGAAACCGTGATGTTGACAACTGTACAGTACCTGAACAGTAATCTTAAACAGGGCTAATCAAAACCGAATTATCCTCACTAATACGCTTCCATGTTTGTGTATATCAATAAGTTTAATAATGTTGCTAATAGTACTGTTCAAACTGTAAAGTTTAAATCGTACGGTTCAAAATTTGTGTAACTTGAATGGCGTGGTAAATATGTTCAAGACTGTCGAGTTGAAAATCACACTTTTCAAGGTTTCAACTGTAGCATTACATTGAATTGTGCGATTCGAAACCGAATATATTTAATTGTATATCATAAGTTTTAATCACAATTAAGACTTCATTTTTATATAATTTACGATAGTATTTAGAACACTTACATCTTTTTTTTTCATTTTATAATTTGCTTAACTTAATTTTTTTTTTTTACAAATCTGCTATTTTGAAAAGCTTTACAAATTTTTGTAAGACTCTCTAAAATGACGTATTGTTATGTTTCAATAGCATCTTTAGAGTATCTGATTCTGATATTATCTATTCATTTTTCTAACATTTGTTGCTCCTACCGTAGTCACGGACAATGCTTTGTTCTTTAAGTCAAAAGAAGAATGTCCGTGGAGTATAATTCTTATTTTCATTCTCATATAAGGAAGTAACAAATAGATGGCCATTTTGTCACTTACTCTGTCGAGTGTAGCCATTATTAACAAAATATGGATAATGTCCTGTCGATCCATATGAAGAAAAACTTCTTCCTGGTTATTATCACGGACAATAGTATCATGACAGAGACATTTTCTATGTCTCAGATTCTTTTAAGAAAACAAGATGGTGGCGTCATTTCTACGCAGTTTCTTTTAATGAATTATTGCATGCATTTTCGTCGAGCGTTTTTCAAAAGGTATTCAGAAATATACGAAAAAACCATTATTTAAAATTTTATGAGTGAAAAATGGAATATTGCGTACACGTTATAATGTACAATGAGGATGTTGATGAGGATGTTGAAAGTTCTGTAGAAGTTGGACAAAAAACAAAATGAATAAACATTTTGCATAAGAGAAGTACATTAGCAAAAACAAAAGATAGTTTAAGAATGATGTTGGTGACAATGTTAATTATCAATATAATAAGCGTGATGATTTTTTTTAATCATAACAACAGAATAAAACAAATGAATTAAATTAATTTACAATATGCTAATATTGTTAAGAGTCACAAAAAGTAATATTAAAATCTGTTTATGTGAAATTGGGCAGATTGTCTTCTTAGCAATTTTGTCTGGAAGAAACAAAGTCAATTTTTTAAATTCCAACTTTCAAGAAAACTGGCGCCGCTTAAGCAGCACAAATATATGGCGTCTATTAAATTATTCCCTTACAATATACAATCAGAATTATATTTTTAATGAATTCGATTTGAAACTAATTTTGAAAGTTGTTGAAGACTCATTTTGTCCTATTTACAATTTTTCATTCTTCTTCTGCTCTTTATATTCATTTATTTATTTGGCTGAGAATGCAGTATCATTTCCTTCATTCTTATCTTTTTTTTCTAATTTTAGCTTGTGTACTTTTTTCCCTATTTCTTTTTACAATTGTTTTTATTCACATCCCAGGTGGTCTTCCGGTAAATTAAAGATAATTTATTAATTTGTTTACCGGCTGCCTAAGTTGATTAATATTTATTTTCTATATTGTGACTTATTTTCATTGATTGAACTGACGAGAAACGAAACTCCATCTTTGAAAACTGAAGAAGATTTTGCATAAACAGTCAATGTTACAATGACATATTTTTATTCATCCATTTTTCTCAAAATTATGATTTTTTTTCAGAAAAATAGAATAGACACATTTGTATCACATGTACTTAAACTAATGCAAAATTCTATTTCTCAAATATAGCAATATTTTACCAATGAGGTAAATGTATTTGCTTATATACACACACACACACACACACACACACACACACACACACACACGCACACACATATATCATCATCATCATATCGTGCTGGCAGCACGGATATCCCTGACCCTCTCTCGCCACTCCTCCCTATCGTTCATCGCCCTAGGCAGGTCTTCAGGACAACAACCTGTATCCTCACATAGCTGCTGAATGTACGTTCGTGCTGGTCGTCCTGCTTTTGCGCGGCCGTGTGTGGGGATCCATAAGAGTACATCTCTTATGAGTTCATCTCTGCTTCTCCAGCAATGTCCTGCATGTCTGGTTCGCCTAACTTGAATAGTTTTCGTGATAGGGGGCAGGTGGCCGTACAGTTGGTGTCTTGTGGGGTGTTGCTGCCAGGACTTGTTCAGGTTTGCACGCAGCATTCTTGTGTAATTGCCATCTAGTTTCTTCTCCAGCCGTTTTGTTAGCGTCCATGTAGTGCATCCATATAGCAGTATCGGTGTGACCGCTGCCTGGAAGAAACTGCGTTTCATTTTATCGGTTAGGTCTGATTTCCATATAGTCGATAGCCTATTGATAGCTGTCTATGCTTTTGTTAACCTCGTTTCGAATCGAAAGATAACCATGACCCACACTCAAACCACACACATATATATATATATATATATATATTTGATTTTCGTTTTTTCAGTTCGTTAAAATATCAGGTACTTGAGACATAAATACACCGACTGTATTCTTTGGAGAAAAATGTGTTTCCAGAGAATCCCCCCAAAAAACTGCATCTGATGGTGAGGTTCAAATCCTAGAGCAATAGGGAATCTAGAGTAACACTACTGTGTCATTACGACAAGGTTCAGTCTGATCAGGAGCGGTTGTACATCTGAGGGTTCCAATAATGGGTCAAATGTAACTGTTCAATCATTTAGCAAGCATTATTTTTATGAACTTGAAATAAACGACTTTATGCAAATTACTTTTATTTGATAAGTATTTTTAAAATCACATACAGAGAGAGAGAGAGAGAGAGAGAGAGAGAGAGAGAGAGAGAGAGAGAGAGAGAGAGAGCGAGAGAACCTTTGTATTTATTATTTAATCAAACCTCCTTAAACGAAGGACTGCAGCCCAACTACCTTAATAATACATGACTCTGCAGCTCTTGTTGATGCTGATGCCCAAAAGTATGGGTATAGTATTTTAAAAAGACAAATTAATAACAGTAAAGAAAAAAATACCCGAAATACTGAAGCAAAAAATAATAAACTTAATAAACTAAAAAGTTCCATCTCAAGTATGATGGCCTATGAAGGGTATGAAGGCGCGGGAAAATTTCGGTATATTGATCTACTAACTCCAAACTACAACCAAAGTACTTGTCATGAAAGAGGAAGATTCCTAATAAAATTATATAGACAACATAGGTCGAATTTTTCAATCAAACCTGCACAAATGAAGGACTGCTGCTCTACTACACACACACACACACACACACGTACTTATATATATATATGTGTGTGTTTGTGTGCGTATGTGTGTGTGTATGTGTGTGCGTATGCTATTGTATAAAGTTGACTGTACACCCGGCCTTGTCAAACACGGGGGTGATTTCACTTCCAAGTAGTTGAACGTTCCGCTGTTTGGATATATCTTTGGATGACACGATTAACTCGTATTCTGTGCGCGTTGCGATTTTTTTAGATTGACACAACAGATTAATCCCCAATCAGAGTCCCCTGTTATGAGTAAACGGATAAGACTGCACTATTTAGAAGTAAAAGAAAAAAAGCCTACGCCAACTAACATAACAAATACACTTTTGTAACAGTAATAATATTTAGTCAGAAAAATGCCTTTAACAATGGTATAAGCAATCACCCTTTTTAGAGGTCGGGGGGTTAAGTCAGAGCCCCGGTTAACAAAGTCGCAGTCGGTCGATTCTTTGTATAAGTTTTAACTTTTCTGTTGTAGCTGTCTTCAGCTTGGCGAAAAGCAAACTCAGTGTCGGTTATATTTGCTTTCTCTCAAACGTTGGGATTATTCTGCAATGTTTTAATTGGACAGGTTTTTCTAACTTTTCTTCATTTCATCAGACTAGCCCGATAGAAGGCCAAGATGTGGAATCTTAAGACAACTCGAAACACGGTATGTTTAAAGATATATTGAAGTAACAAGATAGAGAGAAAAGTGGCGGCGTATGCTAGGCTTCCCTGTCAATCAAATATCGGTAGTGTATCCAATCTCTTCGAGAGTACTTGGCTCTCGATTAATATAGAATTTGGAAGAGTCCATGAATGGGTAGGTAACGGTCCCATAACAATAAGGAATAAGAGAAATAATCTGTAATAAAGACGACATTAGGAGGCATTCATGGTCTAAAGATATTTATTCTTCTATTTTCACTCCCTTTCTGGGTATATGGAAGTACAACTGGGCTCCTAAACCATGCAATGACATCCTGTGAAAGAGAAAGAAAACCCTGAATTGAATCTTGATAAATTTAGCTTTAAAAAATTCCTTGTGTCACACCCAGCTCGAGTTATATATATATATATATATATATATATAAAGACAACATGCAAGTCGTATATAGCCGCGAAACTAGTGAAAAGAACGTTTATTTATAAAAATATACACTCTCTTCTTTATTACTACAAAATTCGAATGTTGCGTGCGAGAGAGTGAGAGAGAGTGAGAGAGAGACAGAGTCAGACAGACAGACAGACAGACAGAGGACTGTTATGATTGACACCACATGGAAGTACATATATTCAGAGCCTTGCTCCCTTTGGGAAGGGTTTATATATATCTGATTTTCAACCAACTGCTCACCTTCTGGACTAAAGCCTAGCCGGTGCAACTTGTCTATTCTGCTGACTACTCTCCTCGACTGACTGGCCGACTTACCGCCTCTGATTTGACTTACCACTGGGTTCGAAAACCTTCTCTCATTACGTAATTTTCTGGACGTTCTCACATTTTCCTTCAGGAGCAATATAAGTGATTCATTTCCTCTGTTCCTTGCATCACCTAAGGACACTGGTGCCGATTATGCTTGAGAAATCTTCCCTAACTGGCTGTCAAAGCTTAATATGTAACACATGCATCAGCTAGAATTAGTTTTACGCTTCTTTTTTCTTTGAGGAACTGACCCGTGGCTTAAACCATTTTGAGTAAAACCTACTGCAAATAGAACTCATCAACAAATATAGCAGAAATTGAATAAACTAGCCGGCGAAAGTGGGCTATCAGGGGGACAATAATTGTCACTGTTATTTGATTTTCCTCTGGCTCAGTCTTATAAGGTAATCTCTTTGGTATCACCAAAGAGTCGGTCGTTTACTTAAAATGCCAGGGAAAGATTTACATCCTTGAGGTATCGATCATATTCGATTATGCAATCATTTGTATGTTTTTTTTCAGCTGTCTTTATAGTTCACTGATTAAAAATTATGAATTACCTAAAGATAATTGTTTAACCTTCGCACACATAAAAATATTTACATACGATTTTCCGATGATAAAATGATTTTGAGACACCCAGCGTATTACAAATTATTGAGATTATCCATGAAATGTGAGTTGTTGGCTCATGAATTAAAACGGACTAAAAATGCCTTGCTATTAAACTAGCTGTAATACTTTCTTGTTGTTCAGCCACATTGAGCAATATTGTACAACGTTGACAGACTTTTCACTCCGCTACTAAATGTTGGTGTTAATCTTTTAAATAAATCATGAAGAGCTAATAGAATGATAGTTTTCTATATTTTCTTCTTCTTAAGATTTTAACAGAACAGGGGAAAAGTATGTATTTGACTGATGATCATATTTAAAAAAATATTTGATGATTATTCAAAATACATCCCAGCATGCGCATATGCTATTTAACAATCCAAAACTATATTCTCTTTATGATGTAGGGAAAATCTGTATTCACTGTTGGGTTATTTGCACGAGTAATATTCTTAGGTACAAACATACATGTCTAATATTTCATACATTCAAACAAAACCCCTTAGTTTCTATATATTTATATAGATATACTGCATCAGGATAGATTTATATGAACGGATCATCGCACAGATCAGTTTTAAAACAGGCTTAAGTCGCTTCGAGGCACCTCAAACACACACACACACACACACACACACACACACACACACACACACACACACACACAATAAACACGCAAATACACACATGCACACACACACATAGACACACATGCATACACATACTAACACACTTACACATATACCCACATGCACAGATACGTACAAATCAGCATAAACTCACGAACACATACAAATGCACGCGCTCACACATATATGATTAAAAATGTTTATGTGAAGAACTGATCTGTTTTAAAACAGGCTTAAGTCAATTTGTAAATTCAAACACACATATATACACACACACACACACACACACGCAAATACACATGTGCAATCACACGCACAATCGCACCTGCGTACACGTACTCACAGACTCAGATACATATACACGGATACGTACAAGACAGCGCAAAAACACAAACACGCACACAAATACACGCCCACACACATATATGATTAAATATGTGTGGAACTGATCAGTTTTAAACCAAGCTTAAGTCTATTCTTGGCAACGCGTACACACCACCACCATACACGCAAACGCAAATATAGATGCAAATACACACAGAAGGACACAAGCGTGCACATCCCACCCCATACTAATATATATATATATATATATATATATATAAACTTTGAAATAATCCCATTTGCTTGATATGTAATTTACAAAAAGAATGCATCGAGTTCTGAGTTAATAGATAAACAAATCTCTTCCTTCCATTGTTATATTTTCATCAAATTCGACCGTTATATCATTGAATTTTAGATATGACTGATATTTAATACACAAATTATAATATTCATAATAGACAAGTACTGTTTTTCTTACTTTGGATTTAAATTCCAGCAATGATTTTTCTTCAACTATTTTTTTTCATATCTTAAAATTATTTTTCCAATTTTTTTTCACGTTAAAGGGTATAATGAAAATGTGTGAAAGTGTGTTTTTTTTAGATAAATATTGAGATAATAACACAGTGCTTAAATATACATCGTATTTCCTCATCAAATAATAATTACAATAGTTGTGGTATCCTTGTGATTCATTGTATCTAATTATACGGCGCCTTTGGTGGTGTAATGGTTAGCAAGCTCGACTAGCAAACCGACATGAGTGAGTTCGAGTCTCATTGGGTGCCCCTTTCATATGGCCTTGTGCTACATCTAAGCAAAAAGCTTAGTAAATTACCATTGTATCTAAATATATATCCTACAGACAGATCATGTCCAATGAGAGTTTCAGGCACAGTTTCATGTTTTCCATGGGTGTGTTGTCCATGAAATTCTCAGATGTCGTTATTTCTCTTCGGCGACCCCAACATAGAAATTGCAGACGCTAATTTAACAATTTCACGTGCAATTGAGTGGTGCAATGGGGATGGCATGTTACTTCACGTTGTGCATTTTGTGTTCTTCAAAGCTTTATATTATCCGTCAATAGGTATTTTTCTATAGTGTTTTATGATTTCATATATTTTGAAGCTAATCTCTGGACTATATATATATATATATATATATATATATATATATATATATATATATATAAGAGGTATTTCTCGATATTTAGTATTTGGTCAATGAATAACAGTTATGTTTCTTACAATAATTGACTATTGGTTAGAGTTATCAGAGACTTTTGATTGTTAGCTTTTTTAGAATCGTCAATTTAGATTCATATTATCCCAATAATATTAGGTTGATAAAAAATTAATTATTTTTTTCTATTTTCACTTTTTTATGTATTTTGACACTTTTCAATATATAAGTTCCCCAGTTGATAGGGGCTGTAGAATACACCAACTGCTTCTCTGTAGAGTGGTAAGATCCCTCTCAAATGAGTGTCTTCGATATGACACTCAACGATCTGATGATGAAGTTCGCTTAATGCTAGAGCTTTGGGGAATGGGGAGTATCTGTTCATCGCCATCACTCTCATATCCTCTGTGGCCCAGTCTGGTAGCACCAGATTGGGTCATATCTATGGATCAAATTGAAGTAAACGTTGGTTTTGAGTTTAATTTTTTGGATTTAACCTGCGTATTTATGAGGGTCATTAAATAAGTTTCGAGACTTTTTTTTCGTATGGGCACTTTTATTAATAGTACACACATGAAACTCTCGTCCTCTTCAAAGTAATCTCCTCCAGCAGCAATTCACTTGTTATACTATTACAACAACTTCTGGAAGGCCCCATAGAAGTTCTCTTGTGTGAGCGTGTCAATGACCTTCTTCTCAGCCTCTTTCATATCCTCAATTGCCTCATAGCGACAGCCTCTGAGCTTTGGGAATAACCAAAAGTCACAGGGAGCAAGGTCTGGATTATAGGAAGGGTGGGGAACTGTCTTGATGACCATCTTGGTCAAATAGTCGGTGACAAGGATGTAGTTGTGAACTGGTGCATTGTCTTGGTGGAAATACCACTGACATGATTTGAAGAATGCGGGTCTCTTCCGACGGAATCTCTTCCTGAACTCCCTTAAAACCTCAACATAGCCACCCTTTGGCTAATCAACTCTGGTGTATTGACTTCCTTACTCCTTCAACACCTCTCATCATCCCTCACAGGCTTACTGCCTTCTTGAATGTCTTATGCAACTCAAAAACTGATGCTCAATTCATGCAAGATGGTCGAAAAGCGGTTTGAAACATTCCATACGTTTCTGTAGCATTTTTTCCAAGTTTCAAAAAGAATTTTATAGCATATCGTTCTTCTAAAGTGTCATATTGCAATTTTGAAATTCAGCAGCTGTGACAATCAGTCTTTTGTTGGATGTATTCCAATTCCTGCTGTTCATTTAAATCTGAAATCATAAAAATTGGTCAGTCATCTCATAAGATGTATAGCAATATGATACTGAATTTTCAAGAGTCTACGACAATTTTAAATGCCTGTACAAAAGAGTCTAGAAACTTATTGAATGCACTCCATATGTTATACTGAATGGTTTAAAATAGAATTGTTTTGTCCTTCAAACTGCGCACTTGTGATGGACTGAATTGTCTGAAATAAAACCGTTGATGATGAGACTCCAGTAATGCTGGAGCTTTAGGGAATGCGGAGTACTCCTTCATTGACATCTTTCCCAAGTTCATTCTGGTTCGATGTGTTAGCACCGAATAGGGTCCTATCTATGGATCAAATAGAACTAAACTGTACTTATACTAAACTGTATTGTTTGGAATCAAACTGTTTTTGACATTAGATCTGTGTACTTATGCTAAACTGGACAGTTTGAAATAGAATTGTTTTGGGCATTTATGCCTATACTAAATTGTTTCAAATAGAACAGTTCATAAGTATATAAATGGATTTGGCATTAATGATATACGAGTACAGTAGTTGATTTCCATGAAACAAAACCAAACCATCAATACGTAAGATTTTATAGTTTAATAAACATAAAAGGATAAAAACTAACATTATAGACTTGGTAACTATTCGATGCCTCACCACGCCAAAATGCGGTAAAAGGCCATTTTAAAATGGGGTTTTCAAACGAATCGAGACACATACGTGGCAGGAACAAAAATTATCTCCCCTGTCGGCATTTCCCTTGGGTGTTCGTCAGAAACAGTAAAACTTACAGTATTGACCAAGAAAATAATTTTAGTCGTATAAAAAAGAAAAAAACAGTTTTAAGTAAACTTATGTAAATAACAAGAGCGCAAATCTCTTTACTTTGTCTATTTTGCTTGCGTGTTTGTCGATTGCAAATATTTGATATTCTATATATCATAATTATTCAGCGATTTAGATTTTACATTTGAATAAACGGCAATATCTATTTGAATTCATGAGTTAAAGGAACACACATTGTTCTTTTCAATTCTATCCGTGAAGTAAAAATATAAAACATTTTGAACGAATCAACATTGTCAAATCCGCTTTTAATTAGTAAATTTTAAAAGATATATTCATTCTGTAGAGTTTTTAAGCTTGCAAAGGCCAATTCACGTATCTCCTTATCAAATTAAAATAAATATTAACAATCTTTCGACTCAGTAACTTAATTTAATGAAACAATTAACTTAGCGAAGTAGAAAACGTGTACACATTTGTTTTATAAATTACATTGGATTGATCGTAATATCGTATGATTATTGGATTTTTACTGTTTTTCATATATATATATATATATATATATATATATATATATGTGTGTATGTGTGTGTGTGTTATATGGAAATATATATCTTCGAGAGATTATTGTGTTATTATAATGATAATCGGGGATAAAATTACCTAATATGTTTCGGTATATTACGTAGCATTTTCAACTGTTAGATCGAAAAAGAATGTTAGTTTTTAGGTTATGTTGATAACAATGTAGCGTTTGCGTTTGATGTAACCTAAATGTTTGTCCATGTTATATTCTGAATTAGAGTTAGAGAAAATTAGACTTTCCAGATCTTTGTATTATTGCTTCTGTTGGAAGAATAACTGTCGAGTGTATGGCTCATCGTTTCTTTTTATTGGGCTTATGTTTCATAAATTTTGCTCCCTTTTAATCAAAATTACTTTTCTTTTTTTTAAACATCTTTTACACAAAAAATCCTCCTGGTTGCCATTAATTCTATATATATATATATATATATATATATATAATTTGTAGCAGTGTCAAAGAAAACTGTTTTATGCGTTTTCTTTCCCGGACACCAGTTGTTGTATAACTGTGGAACGATTTTTTTAATATTATCATTTTCGTTGGTTATATCTTATCTTTCGGTTTAGTTAGGCATAGAAATTTTCGACTTAGTGCAGGGGTAGGGGCACACACTGAGCGCAGGTGTTCACGCTCACGCAGGGAGGATGTAACAATCATAGATGTCATAATAAAAAACCCGGATAGAAAATGAACTGGGGATGTGAATGACGTCATGCCCGGAAGCGATGGGCTGGGATTCTTGGGTATTTTGAAAAGAAGCAGTTAGTTGAGATTTGGACCAAGACGAGTCGATTTGTTTGCTGCTGGGTGCGCGTTCGTTGGTTGGGTCAGTGAGTTGAGAGCTGACGCTGGACGAACAATCAGCATAGCAAAAATTGTGTGTCTCTCTCACCTCGTGTCGAAAGCCTAAAAGTCAAGAAGATAATAAAAGTTTCGTACCTGAACCAAGAGATTCGTCAGTGTTTCGGGATTCATATGCATGTGAACGTTTAACACATCCGTATATCTGGTATTCCATTGAGACCCATTATCAGTAACCGAGCTTCAGCATGTCACCCACTGAGCCGCTTCCTTGTAGAGATCATCAGCCCAGTACCTGGTAAATCCTCATCATATGTTAAGAATTCAACCAACTTTGTGGAGAGAATCTGTGGTGCCCCCATTCACTCTAACCAGATGATGATTTTAGATGTAGTGAGTCTGTTTACAAAGTTACCTACTGATGAGACATTTGCTGTAGTACGGGATAAACTGGCTGCGCACCCACTTGCTGTAAGAATGCACTTATATCCCGATAGATAATCGAATGAAAATGTTGATTTTCTGTGTGGAGACAACCTACTTCTGGATGGGATCTGATATATACCGACAAGAAAAAGGACTGGCTATGGGTTCGCCATTGTCAATAGTGTTGGCTAACATATACATGGAATACTTCGAAGAAATGGCATTAGGATCTACATCACTAAATCCATCTATGTGGCTTAGATGTGTAGATGACGCATTCATTCTCATCAGGAAGATGTTCAGATATTACTCAATAAAGGAGGTAGTTCGAAGTTCCGTGAAGGTTCCCGAGATCGACAAACATCTGAAGAAGGCCTGACGTTATATCGGCCGAAATGTTGTAGAAATAATAATAAAGATGAAGATAATAGTCCGAAAACCTTTAATGCTGAAAAGTCTTGGGTGGTGTAACGGTTAGCAATCTAGACAAGTAAAACTCCATGAGTGAGTTCGAGTCTTTTTGGGTTCCTCATTCGTACAGCTTCGTGCCACATCCTAGCAAAGGACTTTGCAAATTGAAACAAAAAGGAAACGGTCATCTCAATTAAAGCACAGTGCCTCATAAGGTCTAAAGAAATGTTAGATTACAGATAGCCTGAAGTAAATATTTTTCCGCAAAAGTCAATATAATCGTAACTTTCAATGTCTTTTATTTCTTCTTTAATCAAATATTATCTTAAATTAATATTACGTATTTTTCTATTTTTCTAAGACAATCTATTGAATAAATACTACAGACCATTTTAACTGTTCCTATTGTTTACTTTTACCCACCTATTTTCATATATAGTTTCACAAATTAATAGTTTAAAAAATTCATTTTATATAAGAGACTGATATTTCATAATTTAATTGTTACGACGTTGAAGGAATTAAATAAATATCGTGAAAAGGGTTGAACAATATATGGTTCAATTATATATTTTTATTTATTTTTATTTATAAATTCTTTTTCGTATGTGCTTTTTTATCTATTGATATTTTTTCTATGGAACTTTGTTTGCATAATAAATCCTTTAAAGAGAAATAATTCTTTTTAACTGGATAACTGATAAGACCTACGTATCATGTGCTACGAAAAAAAAGATGTCTGTCTACATTTCTTTGCGTATTCTATTTTTTAATTTAATTCTTTTTTTTTTTTTTTTGCAAGAAATACTTTTTTTTTCAAATTTAATTGAGAAGATATTCCGTTTACGAGGCCTAATCTTCAAACGCGAGACCAAAAATGCAATCGATATTGTTACTCTTGCGATCTCCATACTTTTGGAAGTAAGAAACGGTATAAACTGTCTAAGCCAAAGTATTGCCAAAATAATGTTAACAAAAAAGAAAATAATCAATAAACAGGCTACTTTGTGAAAAATCCTTGTATTATGACGGAAGAATTATTTTTCTAAACATTTTCTCTGAAATTTTGGATTGCTTTCTTCCTAGGGGACAAAAATGTATAGAATTGTTACATTTTCAATTTATTTTTTAAAAATAGTCTCTCAGTATTCCTACAAATATGTGTGTTTTTGTTCATTACTTTTTCTCATTGAACGTAGATAAAAAAAGGTGTAATGCAAGTGTTACCAGTTACTTGAGCTGAATGTATAACATTGTATAATTTTTTGCACTCAGGTGACGTGGGATTTTGAATTTAATCATCCAGTCGGCTTCAGCTGTAGAACAAAACCTTGAGGAAGGTGTGAATTCTTCTCTTATCCTCTCTGGCTATGTGTAAATACTTGGCCAGACTCTAAAGCATTGAAGGTGGAAAAAATGGTCAGGAATCAAAACTCAATCCCCAGTCCAACTTGACGGTGAGTAGGATAAGTTACTTCGTTGCGCCAATTCAGTCATCGGGAACATTTTGAGTCAGGTAAATGATCGTTTCTTGTACTGGCTCCCTGTAACCCATTAGGATAGAAAGATTCCGCTTAAATCATTCCAGTATACTGTGATTGCTGACCACATCTTCATCCCAGATGTTCGTGCTGAGACTATATTGTTGTAGGGATGCATAGCTGAGTGTTAGTGCAAACTATTAGAAACTAAGACTAAATGATGAGGGTGAATTCACACAAAAGGAAAATTAGACGCATGTTCGATATATCCGAAATTACAAGCGATTTGTCAGTTACTGACTGCTCCACCTCTTCTAAAATTACCAACACCCATGAGATCCTTTTTCGTACATACCGTGAGAGTTCTCTTGGTTAACTCATTGTTGGTCGACAGGTTCACCGCTTGTAAAAAGGCAGTCAAAAGTTTCATTGAAGGTTGGAAGGTAAAAAATGGTCCCTGGGTGTTCGAATCCTGCAGGAGATAATCCCTAATGGTATCTGTGAGAGAATGTTAAAGTAGTTCGACGTTTATCTGACACTTATGCGGAAACCGGAACTATTTTTGAATTTTTTTCACATGTACTCGCATATATACTTCTACTGGACTGAAAACATGGCGAAATTCTAACCAGCTAAGTCAATAATGGATAATCATTTCATCGCGATGATAAAACTTGAAAGAAAACCTGTCTTGAGCAGTTGCTTTTTCTTTCCATTCAGTCCCTGTGGCCATCGTAGAATGAAAAATTGGACAACGTACATCACGAGAAGACAGAATCTACTTTTATATACACAACGTTTCTTGTATCTTTAATTTGTTACTCGTTCACTATTCACTGTCTTCTCATACAGCAGCTACTAAAACAGAGGGAATTAAGAAATCTGTCGTCTTATATTGCGGTTCACAGAATATCATATCTCTATTTCTGCTTCCGCTACAACTTTAATAACCAATCTCTGCTGAACTTGGTAAGGTGTAATGTTGCATATTGACTTTTGATAGAGCCGTCAATCATGGCAGCATGTTCAAGCTGTGTAAACAAAGTGATTACAGCAAAAAAGAGGGATGTGAATGGGTAAGCAGATCACGTGGGTTGACTATTAGAAGAGTACATAGGTGTTATGAAATTATGTATGCATTGGTATCCACAGAGACACAGAAACGGCGTGATACAAACTAACAGTGTCATGGTCAGCAAGTGTCTTGAGCGAGTGGAGGCCAAGAGTGGTCAGGCCGAGGAGCAGAAGTGCTAAGTGTGTCCCTGAATATGAAAGCACAACGGGGCTAAAATGGAACGGTCAATATAGCAGTCCTCAACCAGTCTGTGTCCGCGTCCACCCTCTGTCTCTCTGGCACTTACGGCGGTTTCGACTCTTTTGAGAAATAATGATGAGAGATCTGTATTTTTGTAAATAAGTTTTATACTTTCTTCCTTCATCAGGCTACTCAACAACAGTTCGGGTTGCGACGTCAAACGTATCTTGTAATACGTAGCTGACTCGACGAGATATTTAAGCTTGATAACTTATCCCTTTTCTGGTTGCTGCCCTTTTTCATAACTATTCTATTCCCGTCCAGTATGATTTCCTTTTAATGTGACATTGTACATTTCTTGCTGCGAGAGGAAGTGGCCTTGTATTTAACATTCTAGACTGCGACATCATAGTAAGCGAGTTCGAACCCAAGTGGCGATATTACTTTCACTTTCGAACTTATACCTTTTAAAAAAAATAGAAATCTTCTCATCTCCCCAACTATGTGTGAAATTACTCTTTTACATGAATACTTTTGCCATTAAATACCCCGAGAAGTTTGATATGTCATTAAATAAAGAAGTCAAATGATACTTCGATAAAATATTGACTAAGCAATCTTTGCTTTATTAGAATATAAAACTCATCTATTATTTACGACTGAATCGTCAGATTAGTTGGACTTTTCTGTAATCCACCCATTCCACTGATAATTTATAATCCCCTTTTAAACTCTTTCATGCTTTTATTGATCAATAAATACTAAACCATTTATTCCTCGTTTTTATCATGGCGGTCTTTTTGATAGCTCGTGTTGGCTTTCTAACGAGACATAAATTTCCTGTGCATATTGTCCAGATAAACTGTTCCACATCAGAAACAGACAATTAATTGGCCTGTAATTACGTGTACTTCTTCCTTTGCTGCGTCATACTTAACTAGAACCGTCTTACTTTTGCAATTTAATAAGAGATTCTTGCTTCCATCAAACTATCGTGTAATTATTGTACTTGTCTTTGGTGTATCGGCGTAAAACATTAAAAGCAATATTCGTGGCTTATATCGTGGTCTGTCAAATACTAATTGGCTGTATTTAAGGGTTCTTCCACAAAGTATTTTATTGGCACTTATTATTTTCGTCTTCAATTTCCCGGAGCTGCTTTTGTCGATCTGTCAACCAGCCTGCCATTCTCTCGTATGTCTTTCTACACTCGTATAATATCTTCCAGGAATGATTTCATTTCATTTTCATCGGATTTTTTTTTTCATGTAAATTCCTAACATTTTGGCTAAAATATTTGATTCGTGTTTCAACCCAATTGTTGACGTTTATAATACACCGACAGTATCATTTTCAAAGGGAGTAGTTCCCTCTTACAACGAGGTGTTCTGAGTATGATTTTTGATGATAAGGATCCTATTTCGGAAATATGAGAAATGTGAAGTATCCATTCATTGCCATTACTCACAGGTACACTCTCTCCCTGATTGGTAATACTACGTACGGATCTCCAATGGGGAAGATCAAGCTACACACTGCTGATGAGACCTAGTATGGTCGAAATAGCTATCCAATGGTTCTGTACGTTGGGCGCAAGTTTTTTACCGGATATTCTGGTCATGGTAATTCAATTTACAATATAATTCCTCTATTAAAAAAAAGAAAATGTATATCCATTTCCTTGAGATTATAATAATTACGCGTATACATATTTACAATCAACTTGGGAAGACGTGGCCCTGGAGATGACCGTGTCCTCTGTAAAGTGAACAGATGTAACTTACAAGATACATTTAGGTTAATGTACCGCGCAATTTGACTAGTTAACTTGGCATCTTTTGTGTGCAATGTGGACCAGTGGTTCAGTGGTAAAGTTTCGGCTCTACATTCTGTGGTCGCTGGTTCGATCTCCAGCGGGGAAGATCGCTATATACACCTCTGATGAGAACTAATATGGCCGGAGCAACTGTCTAGGTGTTTGCCGGAATTTCTGGTCTTACAATGTAAAGGTTAGACACCCTCTAATACCCAGGCAAAGAATAACCCAAGATGATTTGACATGCCATTAAATTTGTTTTATCTTGCATTTATTTATTTTATCTTGGAGGATCTTTATCCTCTTATTAATATTCATTTAATTTTCACTTATGTTCTCCTTTCTTAACAAAGCTGATGTCTAGCGGAGAATAGACTCGGAGTCTCCGATCTTCCGCGTGACAGAAAAGGATGCTCACCACTTGGAACGTCGATAGATCTAATGAAAGAAAATGGCCTTACACTGGAAAAGGCAAGAAGCAGGAGATACCCAACAGGAACTATTATGGATGAGAACTACACAATTGACATCGCACTTCTGGCAAATACAACTGCCCTCGCCAAATACCTGCTGCATAGTCTAGAGCGATCAGAGCGATCATGTAAATGCAGACAAAACGCAGTATATGAGTTTTGACCAGTGGCGATATCTCCATACTAAATGGTGGATCAGTGAAACTAGTAGACAAGTTCTACTTTGGAATCAGCGACTTATCTGCCGAAAATGACATCAATACGTGACTAGTGAAGGCATGTACAATTATAGATAGGCTATCAGCCATGTGGAAGTCTGTCCTATCCGAGAAAATAAAACGAATTTTTTTCCAAGCAACTACTCTATAGATGCATCATTTGGATGTTGACTATGCGTATAAAGAAAAAGTTTGATAGCAATTGCACAAAGATAATACGAGTTATATTAAAAAAATACTGGCAGCAACATCCACCAAAACAGCAGCTGTACTGCTACCAATCCCCCATCTCGAAGACCATCCAAATTAGACGAACAAGATATGCGAAACACTACTGGAGGAGCAAGGACGAACTCATTAGCAATGTTCCCCGATGAACCTCTCCACACGGACGCGCAAGTGTAGGACGACCAGATAGAACTTATCTACAACAACTCTGCACAGACACGTGATGTAGCCTGTAAGGCCCACCGGAAGTAATGTATGATAGAGACTGATTCCGGGAAAGAGAGAGTTAAGGAAATCCATGCAGAGCAGCACAACTTGATGATAATCATGATTCGTTTAGAATTTGTATCGTTTAGCCTGGAAATAAATGTACAAAAAATGCATGACATTAAACAGAATGTTGTTCAATATGGAAAACTATATCTGAACATTGACAAAATCTTAAGAGCACACATCATTACAAAATAAAAACCAAAAAGACACTTTATCTTTTTTATATTGGATAATTTCTGTAAGCAGAATGTTTTTCAACCTTTTTAACATTTATTTCTAGCAGTATTTACGGTTAATATTTGTTTGGTTTGTTTCATTACATACCAAGCGTTGTAGGTTATTTAATGCCAAAGCTATCCTTGAAGTACATTAGTGGCATTATTTAATCCCTAGCTGGTAGGATAAAGGGTTCATATCATTTCCAAGGGTATTTGTTTGAAAGTGAACGTAATATCACGACTGGAGTTCGAACTCACTAAGATTTCCTAATCCAGCACTTTAAACATTACACCACGAGGACACTACTGTTAATGTTTATATTTGGTATAATAATAAAATTAAAACTATAGTAGTATAATGTAATTCATTTTAGTGCAAATTTATTCGCTATTGCGGTACCGATTGTAATCAATTATGGGTTCGTTGATAAAGAAAATCATAGATAAGCAAAAGTATATCTAGCAAAGGACGCTGCGCATATTTCTGTCAGTTTAATTTCATCCTTCTTCATGGGTATTTTTAGTATAATAACAGTATTCTTATTCGTGAATGAATATATTAACTGTTTGTTTCTATTTAGGAATGGATAAATATATGCACAACAAGAAAAATAAATATAACGAGAACACACCTCAAATGCAGAAAGAGTCAAAACAAAAGAAAGACATACAATATATACATACATACATATATATATATATATATATATATATATATATTATTTATTAAAAAAAACAAACAAACACTGGAATTGGAAGGTAAGGGGAAAATACAGATGGAAGGCAGGGACAAATAATGTAAATCAAAAATATAATAAAAAGAAAGGAACAAGAATTGAGTAAACCAAATGGAATATATGAATAAGGAAGAAAACAATTCTGAAAAAACAAAAATAGACGTTGAACGTGTAGAGGAAACGAAGTACTAAATGAAAAGAAAAGAAAAAATAATAAATATTTGTCCCCAGTAGAAAAAGGATTGACCGAATCTATGAACTATTGCGTCAAGGAAGCAAGCCATTAGGCTAGTCGGAATTATCTACCGAATGCTGTTATTCTTTCCTGTACAGAACATCTATACGTATAAAATGTCGAGAAACCCAAGAGACATGAAGCATTTCGTGAGGTTAGTTTCAGCTTTGCTCGTTTAGGGGCAATGAGAAAAAAATTATTGTTTGTGGAAAATCCAGATGTTTCCCTGCGTGCAACCTGAAATAAGGAACAAGTCTCAATTGACATCATCTTTATATAGAACTTGATTCTATCTAAATCATGTTTTCGATGGGGACTAGCAAGAGAAATATATTTAAAAAATGTCATCACGTTTCTGAATCGAGTTTGCAAGATGAAAAAAAAAAAAAAGAAGAAAAAAAAAAGAAAGAAAGAAAAAGACAAGGCAACTTACTCAATTTTCCCTCTCGCATTCTCTCTAAATCTGTCTCTGTCCGTTTATCTCACCCTGTCTCACTTCACACACACACATATATATATATATATATATATATATATATATATATATATATATAATGTGTGTGTGTCTGTCTGTGTCTGTGTGAGTACGAAATATTATATAATCGAAAGTATTCAGAGCAGCTACAACCATAACACATAGTGAATGTAATTGTGTATACTAAGAGCGTTACATAGCAAGAGTGTGTCCAATGGTTCTCAGAGCATTTTTTTCTAACTAGAATTTACTCCTGATTTCGTTTAAAATACATCCAATATATATATACATATATATATATATATATATATATATATATATATATATATATATATATATATATATATATATTTCCTCTTCGTCTTCTATTTTTTCTACGTTTGCGTGCTATCTATGTTTTATCAACAGAAATCAGATAGATTGCATCGATCTTTGACCAGAAACTAATGTTTATTTAATATTATTTTCTTAATACAATTTCCAGAACCAAAAACAACATGGCCATGCATGGAATAAGCCTATTATTGAACAATTTTAGAAGCCCTTGCGAAACGCACTTGATGAAAAATAACTCTTACACGAGGGATATGATTTTAAAAAAAATCAAATCTTTGAAATCTGGTGTTGTAGCACTTCTCTCGTTAGGCCAGCCTAATATATATAATGCTTTCATACGTACTTTATAAGGCACACACACGTACATTTGCATACTCATACAAGTGTGGATATATATATATATATATATATATATATATATATATAAAGTGATTACTTTTAATGCTATACCTGTAACTAATTTTCTTGCTGCAAAAGTGTTGCAAAAATAATCTAACAGGAGCTTCTATGATGTGGTTAATAGTATTGTAATGAATAATAGTATTGTAATGACTAAATTTTCTTTATCACTCTATTTACGTTCGTTGGAGCACGCAGATTTTTGACGTCAATTACTTTTTGAATCTTCTTCTTCTTCTTCTTCTTCTTCTTCTTCTTCTTCTTCTTCTTCTTCTTCTTCTTCTTCTTCTTTCACTCGCTATCTTTTGTTTATATGTATATATGAGTGATTTTCCAATTGATTAATTCACGTTGGCCGCACAGAGTTCCTTGACACTCTCTTGCCAACCGTCCTTATCGTTCATCACTTCTAGGTGATCTTTAGAACTGCATCCAGTGTCTACAAAGAGATGGTGTATTAAGCTGATTTCCATACTAATAAAAGTGTTAATTTTTGTGTAAAAATAGGCTGCAGTCACTATAATTTTTATATATGTATTTTGGCGCGTATTTTTGAGATGCTATTTTTTAAAATTTATTTTAGATCCAAGACGATAATATTTGATTCACCACGTAAAATTTGAAAAATTAAAACACTTTTTAATTTAAGAAAACTTTTCTTCCCTAGATTGTTAAAAATATTTTACCCAGTTCAAATCAATCCATTTCTATCAACTTTCGCGCCTACACCAATAAAGCGATGAATTTATAATTATTTTGTTGATAAAAGATTCATTTGTGTTCTGTACTCAAAACTCTTGTCTTTATTTCTCTTGAGGGAAAATCTAACATTCTGTTCTTTCAAATAAGTATTACATTTCAAAGTCACTTGATTATCTTTCATTGGCGAAAACTTCCTCTTGTTTAATCTTTTATTTGTAAACATATTTTTTGCTGGAAGTATTTATGCGAAAAAATTTTTAAAAATCTTCCACAATCTTCTATTGTCTTTGCTTACGAATTGACATTAAGGTGATATACTTACAAACACCCTAAACTCTGACATACGCACGCAAAAATCTTTTACATACATAAAATATATCAAATAAATATTGAAAGCATTAGCCACTACATTGAATGAATGGATTTCTATTTATTTTAATGTGATTATTCGAGTATATTGGGCCCTAATTATTACTCTTCTCACAACAAAAATGCTCCGTTGCTTTGGAGTTTCAAAAAATTCTCACTTCAAGAACAATAAATATACTATATTTAATACGTAGATCAGTGTTCTTTTCAACTATTTACGCACTTAACACACACACATACGCATATATATATATATATATAGAGAGAGAGAGAGAGAGAGAGAGTGAGAGAGAGAATATGTCAGTCATTGAAGCTCGGGCAACACCCGCTCACATATGTTCGGAATTCATAAGTGAACGTTAAATTGTCTTCGTCTTTACCTTTCCAAAAGTGCTCCGCATGTTTAGTTCGTCTTATTTTGATGGTTTTTGAGATATGAGGTAGGTGTCAATACAACTGAAGCTTTTAGCTCATGTTAAATTGGCAGTATGAAGAATGTATGATAAAGGTGTTGTGAACCAGAACTATTTAATTTGGTACACAGTTAATGTGTGTGAAATGCTATATTCCATTTCTTTCTCTTCACAAAATACCTTACCGCTATTTTTTTTACGCCTGTACAGATGCAATTAATGTCGAATTATGAATTGATTTATGCTATTGTTGGATGACTGTCATTTAAAAATAAAGCAAAAAGAAAAAAACAAAAAAAATCTTTTTTGTAATTATTAAACAGTGCTGACTTTTGGTTGTTTTAATTTCTGAATTGAAGCTAGATGATTTTTTTTTTCATTCCAGGTTTTTGGGCTATTATCATCATTGATATATTCACAACGTTTCGGCTAATGTGTTCTCCGACCCTATTCAGGTGTTTCTTTTTTTAACTCAGGAGTCTACAGGGACACATACGGAGCCTATAAGAATACAGAGCATAACAGTTATAGGTGTTGGTTCCCTAAGATTCTAAGTGACAGCCACCTGTAAGTTGCCGGTTAAATCCTGACTACTGGCGATTAACTATTCAGTAAATATTAAAACTTGTACCCGGATAAGGGTTACAGAATCAGAGCAAGTGATACCAATGGATTACATAGAGGGCTTCAGATTTCGACAAGGAACCCCTGAAGAAAGCCAGAGGACATATTGGCCGAAACGTTGTGAATATAGCAACTGTTGTTCGAAGACTGCGAATGATAAAATGAGCTTACTTGTGTCACTCATTTGGAATTGCTACTACCATTTGAAATAGTATCCATTTTAAAGACGCGCAACTTAATTTCAGTTTTCAAAATTAAATAAAAACTATGATAAGAAATTTTGAAGAGATTTGATTATAATATGAAGTGTATGAATTGACATTAAAGAGAAAATCCCTCTACTTTCAGCTTGTGGTTTGACATCAACATTCATGGGACCCATCTTGCAGGTCCCCAAAACCTGTTAAAACAGTGTTGACTAAATCATAACTTATGCTTATCGACTTAACGATCTCTTTCACACACACACACACAAACACACACACACACACACACACACACACACACACACACACACACACACACACACACACACACACACATATATATATATATAGGGTATTAAAAAAATGTAAAAAAAAAGGCTGCTGCTGCTGTTTCTAAAAGCAAAAATACCTTAAAATTCCCTTAGCCAACGTGGTCCGCTTGGTGGACGAGTGGTCTGAAACACAGTCTCAGGTAAAGTTGGACGGGTTTCGATCCCGGCTTCGAGCGTCCTGCGTGCTTAGCCACACTGAAGAGTTCTGATAGAACGAAACAGTCTGTCTGTGGATGACAATATATTCTCCCCCATGGGGGTTGAGCTCTCTGGTGAAGGAATTGCCGGCCACCGCTAGCGTAATGCAAAGCTCTTCGAAAGAATTGAGCACTCTGGTGGCCAATAGGGTATAAAAAATGTAAACAAAAGCTGCTGCTGCTGTTTCTAAAAATAAAAAAATATCTTAAAATTCTCTTAGCCAACGTGGTCTGCTTGGTGGACGAGTGGTCTGAAACACAGTCTAACGTAAAGTTGGACGGGTTTCGATCCCAGCTTCGAGGATCCTGCGTGTCTAGCCACACTGAAGAGTTCTGATAGAACGAAACAGTCTGTCTGTGGATGACACTATATATATATATATATTGGCTAACGTGCTGGACTGTGACGTCATTGTGAACAAGTGTGATCTCCAGTCGTGCTCTTACGTTCATATTCAAACTAACCTTTTTTTATAGGTATTAACTCCCCTACCGTTTGTGTGATAAGTAAAAAAAGTCAATTTCCATGTCGGAATGTTCATTTCATACTCTTATTTTTTAATCTTTAATATTAATTCAAATTGAACAAAATTTCGACTTTTCATTTTAAACTTAATCCTCAACAAAAACTTCAAAATGTTTTTTAAAAATAAAATCCGTATCTTTAAGTTGAGTTAAATGGGCTTGAGATTAAAAAATTATTTTCAAATATCAATAGATATCTGGCATGTTTTGCAAATTATTAAAATCATGAAAATATTCTTAATATAAAACATTTTTTCATCAGTTCTTGTTATCTTATTTCCACTTTCATTCTTAGATCTTATTAATTTCATTTGATTATGTTCAATGTATACCTATGTTTTTTTTCCTTATTCTTACTGCCACAGTGGAATAACCTGCCTTCACCTCAGCAGGCGGGAAGGGCTCCAGAACAAGGCAAACTATTGGCCTTGGTTGGCGATTTGTAATGCTTGAGTACGGCATCCTTGTTTCTGAGCAGTCCGTTTCTTGACAACTGAAGTAGCTACATTATTTGCAACTCTCCATTTCGGCACTTACTGGGCTGGACAGTTTTTTTTAGATTGACCCAATCCGATTTATCTGCTGGTCATGTAAAGCCCGAGTACTTATAGAATTGTCCGGACCGTATTCTTCAAGTTACGGTTGAGGCAAATAAGTAGCCAATGCTATGGATACTAAAAAGCTCTGTCTGAAGGTCAATCGTTCTGAGAAAGAAATCCTTGAAACTATGTAGATTGCATGATTAATAGTTAATATAATTATTTGTATTAGATTTAAATTGAAAGAAAACAAAAGATTACTATCAAATATAATGAATGGTCTAACGAGTAGAGTGTTCGCCAATGGTCTGGGAGTTGGGGGTTCAATCCCTGGTCGAGTCATACCACAGACTCAAAAAATGGTACTTGATGCCTCCGTGCTAAACATTCAGCATTATAAGATAAGGATCAAGAGTAAAGTGGAGCAATCCAGGGAATCGAGTGGCACCCTCGCCTACACCTCGAAAAGGGAGACTTTGGGATCCCCTCGACTACGGTCGCCAAATTCTCTATCTACTTTTATTATTAAGGGTAAAAAGTAATTGTTGAAGCCGTTTAACAGTAATCTAACAAATCAGCTCTATCTTGTTTAAAAATAAAACTACCAACAACAAATTATTCATTAACAAATCACACACACACACACACACACACATGGTTAAATAATCAGCATGTGTTGATATGCCATTTCAAATAGCCAACCAATCAAACTTTTCTTCATTTCGAACGTCAGTTCAAAATTAAGTACCATTATACCATAATAGTACCGTTATACATCATCACTGTGTTTATATATATTTGTAAATTAGTAAAATCGATCTGTTTAAATATCATCCTTGTTCAAAAGGACCGTGTGTAAGAAAATTTTAAAAAATCTCTTCCAATAAAACTATACAAAACATGTAAATATGAACGTAAGCTGAACACGAATCACTAACCTCAGATCATATTATAACATTAGAATAGCTGGCATGCCGTTGAAATAGATCAATCAACCAATCACTCAATCCATGAACACAAATAAAACATCGATTTATCTATTCTAGACTGTTATCATTTCTATGTTAATAGTTTTTCGGATATAATTCCACGGATTTTATTTGTTTTGACTTGATAAGAATTCACAATATGTAATTAGTTGCTTTGATTTTCTTTTATTTACATCCTTTTCCTTTATATTTTAATCTTCATCTTTTACGTTTGTAGTAGTACAATATTTGTCCGGATAGGATTCGTTCTGTCAATTGTAGTCAATTCTGAATCTATGTCTTTCAACTGTGTTAACGTTGTCAGCATCATTTCGGATTAGTTGATGTATCCATAATCTAATCGACTATACCATGGTTCGGAAACCTGGCCAGCATAATCCCATCACAAGGGTCCTATGCGGAAGTGAATGATGGGCACGTCACCGTTTAATCCGCTCCATTGTCAACTTTATGGTGATCCCACCAATTTACAAACAGGAAGCAAAAGTAAATCAACCTCGTTTCAATAATTCTTAACTCTATAGTGCAATTGCATATGCTGATACCATTTCTGTATTTAATATCCTGATTAACAAATCCTGTGGAAAATCCACGGAACGAAAAAAATGAGAGGAGATATCTAAGCAAAAGAATATCAACTGCAATTTTATTTCATGCAAATCTGCTTTTTGCCTTTGGAATAAATGTACATATTACTTAATAAACATATCATTTGTAAATATTTTAATTTGGTTTGGTTTCTTTATTTAATGGAATATCACATTTCGTAGGTTATTCAATACCAAGATGCTTCTTATAGCAATAGCTGGGCGAAGGTAACTGGGTTTATACTTTTACCAGTGGTGTCCGTCCAATAGTGAAAGTAATAGCGGGATTAGAATTCGAACACACTATGATGTCGGAATCCAACATGTTAACCAAAACACCATTGAATTTTTCTGTAAGCATTTAATTTTACCTCAAGTACAAGATCAATGTATATTCGCATATTCTATTTTGTGTTCACTGGTATTAATGGTAACGAGGGACATCCGTAGCTCTTTTTCTAATTTTTTAAATCTTCAACTGCATTTGGTTGGAGCCTATTATAATTCCAGAACTCTTCGTATCATCGAAGCTCTTCAAATCATCGAAGCTCTTCGGATTCACAGCTAAACAATGTACAACAATTAATATTTACTATGTTACATATTGAGGATAAATGGAGTTAGCACCCTGTAATTCAAGTGAGTTGAACAGTGTGGTTTATCAGAAGAAACAGCATCTATTTAGATGTAAACCCCACTTCATTGAAGGAAAGTGTACCAAAATATCCTATTGGTTGCACAGAGACTATGTGATTGAACGTAACGTACGAACGAGTGGATTATACACAAGCATAATATAATAACATATTTATTAATAATTGAAATAAGCGTGACCCAATACGCTTCCCTGTACCTGTGTGCACATATTTAGGTGTAATAATAGATATGAAAGAGTTAGAGGGTGTCAATACGAGCATATACGCATATATACGCATATATATATGAGCATATATTGGCCTGTTATGTATATTTACTCAATAACATATAAAAATCAATTCGAAAGTGGACCTGGCACAAGGTCAATTTAGAAGGGGATCTGCCATAAGGAAAATTGGAATGAGTATCTGGTATAAGATGAATTTGAAAGAAGAGTTTTAAAGAGCCTAGTTTTCTTAACTATTCATCCATACCTGGTGAATATAACAGATAAAGTTTTCGTTTTGTGTAGTGGAATGCGAACCTCTTCAGGATATGAACTCGGATCGATGATTCCATTTCCTACGACGATGATCGTTGCGTTAAGCCCGCTTCCTACTTATAAGTGCGGCATACATGTATGCATATGCATGTGGGTTCAAGCGTATTTGTATTGATATTTTGGGCAGAGATAGCGAATATGTATGCCTTTCCATTGGATGTAGGTCTATATTAGTATCAAAAGGAGAACTATATAGAGAGGTTTGTTGATTTTAATTGATGATAAAATAGAAAGAAATTGTTTCTTTATAGGATTTAAAGGGTTAGTTTTTGAATGCTTGTTACGAATAGAAATCTTCGGCGCTTATACGGCCAAAGTTAAGTTGGTACAGTTATCATTTTCTAAAGTAAATTACTTCTAGAGAGACCATGTTGGAAAAACAGTTTTCCTTTGGGGAAATCCGGGTCACATATATTCGCTGTCGCATTTTGGAGTCCGATCAGCGACAGCTCAACAATTAACTGTCATGTTGAATGTTATATCAAATCCCTTCCTCAGCATATCTTTGAAGTTGGGAGTAAACAGACCAGAGGGTGTTCCAGGCTAGGATCGTATACAGCTGTAGATTGCCAGTTGCTGTGGTTGTTTAACTGAGTTGCAACCTAAGGCAGTGGTGGTTGTCCTACCGAGCCAAATCCAGCCGGCCATTATAATAGGTTACAACGACTTACAACAACGTTAGGAGCAAGCTGTTTAACAGAATGAGATAGAAAATTGACTAAATCTATATTGTTAAGTGCCACCCAAATACGCAACCAGAATATATCAGAAGAGTAAGTAAAGAAATTCTAGAGCGAATTTTCGTTTATTTTTTGCTTCGTAGAGCTGGGTCTTTTTTATCATTTCTAATAATACCTGCAGCTGACTTACCGTTTTAACAACAAACGCTACGTGGATTCAGTCGTTTAGCCGGCGGGACTTTACATGTTGCGGATGATGCAATCACATCGTGCTTTTCTTATTTTGAGTAAATCAAAACGTATCTATTTAAATATTCCTAATGTCACAAATAATCAGAAAATATATTGTCAAAAAGAGAAAGCAATCAAACGTTGACTAAAAAAGCAGCATGGAATTCCTATCAACATGTACAACTATTAAAATAAAATTTATTGAGTTCCAATAATAAACAGATTTAGACATGCATGAGAAATTTACACAAAAAAGCATCTGATTGGATTCGTAAACATTGGTTCTTCCTAATTTAGCTATATTCATAAATCTGAAATCAATGTTATATACAGCAACTTACAATATGGCCACTTATAAAAACACAAAGAAAATTTCAATGACTTCAATAGCTAAAACTTTATTACATAATATATATTATTACATGCAAAAAGTATTGAGTCTCTTTAGGAAAGTAAATTATTTTGGCATAGTCTTTGTTCTTTTTTATATGAAATTCTCTAGACGTTGCGTGCAGACAGTCACGTGAGAGGCAGAGATATCATGAGAGATATCGAAGTAACTCTCTTTACCATATTTTATTCAGATTTCCTGTATTTGAAGTTGACGTTTTCCAATGCGTATCTTTAATCCTCTTCACAAATTTTCACTCTTCCGCCAATGTACCCGCAACTATTTTGCAAAGTAGGAGTAGAATTTAATGTATTTTTCATCAGATAGCCTTCACAAGACAGGTTGTCTACTGTTTTATATGCATAGCCTTGTTAAATATAGTTGGAAAAATTTAACCATATCATTATCACCATCATCATCATTAAGTCAATCAGACAACAAGGATTTTGCTAACTCTCTTTTTCTTTCTCTCTTTCTCTCTCCATTACTCCCTGGAGGTGTCCTCGCTGTGTAATGGTTAACGCGATGGACTGTGGAATGGTAGTACGCGAGTTCGTACTCCAGTCGCGCTATTACGTTCACTTTCGGGCAAATACCCTTGGGAAAGGTATGAACCCCCTTATCCTCCCAGCTATGGGTTAAATAGTACCACTACTGTTCTTCTAGGAGAATGGCTTTGGCATTAAATAACCTAAAAAGAGTTGATATGCCATTAAACAAAGAAACCAAACCAAACCATCCATTTCTCCCTATCATTCATTAATAGTGTAATTACTTTTCCTGATCATCACGCATTACTGATTTTTAATCTTTGCATAAAATGATATAAGTCATTCTAGTATATTTCATTTGTACTAAGTGAAGCAAGGATATCAATCATTGAGCGAATTGCGAGATCCAGTTTAGTATTTTTTCTCAATCGATGATGCTAAAGTAAAATGTTGGTGTCTCTATTTGCAATGGCAAGCAAGTAAAATGAAGATGATATAAATACTAAGAAAAATTATTGACGATCAACAACTTTACATAAAAATAAGAATAATGATATTGTTTTTAATACTAATCGAGAATGAATGTACAAATAAATGAAATAAAATATGTAGGCGCCAAATTATAATGTAACCTTTTGAAAATGTTGACTTGACTAGCTCAAAAAATATAGAACGTGTAATACTAGGCCCACAAATGTTAATCGGATGCCATTTTGAGATTCGGTTAGTGCTTATACTTGTTCATGTTTTAACTCTTCTCTAATGGCTATAGAATGATGTTCCTAGTAGTTGTAAGAATAAACAATTGGAATAATGATTAAAGATGCAGGAGTTAAAAGAAATCTTGTTAGAGTTATTTTAATTGTAAACTAAACAAACAAAATTAAGTCTAATGGAACAATAATGTATTTGCTGATTTGCCATCGAAGAAAACATAAAAGAACATGAAAAAAAAGGATAGACCTATGAATAACTTGTATTTAATGATTATTGAACTAAGCATTTAGGTGTAACCTTGTCTGTACAAAATTGGAATTCAGCCAGACACTGCTACTATATTTATGATACTGTTAAAAGAACATGGAAAACACCTCAATGCAAATTACCACGGCTCTTTCACAGTAAAATCATAGCATTTACACTCGATAAAAAAACTCAAGTCTTCTTTTTTAATTTAGTTGCCAATGTCTGTTGCAACGTTGACTATTTATCAATATTTCAATATCGTGTCTGTTTTGATTTGATTCTGTTGGAGAAGTAATAATATCGATTGTGTTGATGAATTCTTTCCTAATTAGATCTGGCCGTAAGTCTATTAAAATCGACAACACCCAGCTCTACTGAGGTTTTCATTCACTAGCATATCAGTCTCTCCATTTCAGTTATTTTGTCTGAGTGGGTGACCTAATTGTATGAAGAAACCACTCACGCTATGCATATTTCATTCTAATACGGTCACATGCACTTACCATACAGTAAATGACGTTTTCAAACACATCAGATAGACTCATGCACGAATACGTGGCTCTCTTTATTTTTGAAATATATATTATTCTGATACAAGAAAAAGAAGAGCATATTGGCAACACTTATTTTGCCAACAATTCTGTTTGATCTCTACTTGCATGTATATATATATATATATATATACTCTTGAGTCGCAAATTATTATTTTTTGTTTAGTCACTTTACTGAGAAAGAGTGTTCATTAAACCACATCTATCATTCATGAACGAAGGGAGATCAAAACATTCATCATTTATAATCACTTACAGGGGGCGGGAGATGTAACGGTAATCTTTGTAGGAAATGGATAATGCGCTAAGTAATGAAATCCAGTATGGTTCTGTTTGCATTTCTCTCCAAACCAATGCTCTTGAAAAAGCCATGAACTGATCTCTTCTCAACTACCTAATTACTGAAAAAATAGAAGAATAAACTGAGTTGTTTAACGGTGAAATGAAAATCAGTCTGGGATAATGAAAATTCTGGGTTTAAATCAATCATACAACGCATAAATATTGACTTTGTGTCCGATTTTACTTGTGGTGTAGAGGTTGCACGAATATATACATAAAGGAAATAATGTAAAGAAGTAAATATTTAGAATATACTTTCTTCCAAATTCTGCATTAATTTTATTGTATTTTCAATTTTATTAGAAAATCAAAGTTACTTTTTCTTAATTTCAAATTAAGCCCTTAGGACGTGTACTAGCGAACCTGTGAGTCAGGTTGATAAAAGTGTTTTCTTCATGCCCCCAATCTATCATGAAATAGATGACATATTGTGGAAACAAACGTATCAAACTGCGCAGAACCCAAAAAAAATGATCAACCTCTGATATATATATATATATATATATATATATATATATATATATATATATATATATATATATATATATATGTGTGTGTGTGTGTGTGTGTGTGTTTGTGTGTCTGTGTCTGTGTGTGTGCGTGTGTGTGTTAAAGTATTGAAGAAATAAACAAAATTTGTGTCGTAATTATTTATGATTTTATTCATTTATTTGAGTTGACATTTTCCTCAAAAAAGCTTTCTGAGAAAAAGAGTTCGAAGCTTTTTGAATTTAAGTAAGAAAAATTTTTTACATTTCATTATGTGATAAAGTTCTCAAAGAAAAGATGCCAAATTTCTTTTATTCTGCTGAACATCTTTTTCAACACACAGACACACACACACACACACACACACACATATATATGTATATATGGATATGACACTAAACAATCAGATGGTGAGCTTACAGTAATGGTGGAGTTTTGGAAAATGTGGAGTACTCCTTCATTGCCATCGATCCAACGTCCAATTTGGCGCGGAGTAATAGCGCTTGATAGGGTGAAATCGATGGGTTAAATAGAACTAAATTGCGTACTCATGCAAAACAGAATTGTTTGAATTAGAATCGTTTGAGTAAACTAAATAGATTGAAATAGAAATGTTTTTGACAATTAGACTGTGTACTCATACTAAACTGAATTGTTTGAAATAAAACTAATTGTATAAAAATGGATTTGAGCTTAAATAACCGACAAAGGTTGATATGCCATAAAACCCAAACGCCCCAACATAGTGGTGGAACCTGGTAGGGTCCTATCTATGTGTCTAATAGAACTAAACCGTGTTTTCGAGAATTCGCATAAAGGAAAAATCGTTAATTTTCATCGTGAGACGATTTTCTTTTTATGAAAGGAAATATTTCATTTTATGCATTGCCCAGAAATCATAATTTCTGTAAGTTTAGTAGGGTAAATAACATACAGCGATTGTATAAAAAACACACTTAATATTTTTAAAAGTGTTTTCTTGGTCAGTATTTTATTATTAATAGATATTGGCTTGATAAACGATGGCTGGTTTGGTTTTATAATTTCATGGTATGTCAAATTTCATAGGTTATTTAATGCTAAAGCAGTATTTGTAGGAGAACAGCAGTGATATTTTTAGCCCATAACTTTGGGAATTATGATGTTTCCTATTTTCCCGAGGTTATTAGTCCGAATGAGAACGTAATAACAAGACAAAGGTTCCAAATTCCTTTTTTCGAGGCCGTAGTCCAGCAGTTTACCAATTACGTAACGGACGTTTATTCTGAAAATAACGAAAGGTGCATAAAAGACGGTTATAATATCATCATTTGTATTAATGGTGGCTATTATCGCAAATGTTATTATGTTGTTATCAATATATCTCAGCTAATGAATATATATTATGTGACAATTGCACATTTTAAATGGCTTTCAGAAATATATAGTCACACAAGGCTCCAAGAACCATGCTGAATACTTATTGTCAAATAGCAATATGATTAAAAGCGTTTACTATTATTTATCACATGCTTATTTCATTAAAACTTTGATTGAGCAAACTATATCTTTACCTGCATTCATATTTCTGCATAAATATTGTTTGTTCGGCTCCTGTTTCCACGTTTGATGATATTCATGGTGTATTTAATGACAAACGAATCTTAATCGGAGAGTATTAGAGGTACCATTTAACCCATAGCTATAGGGTAGATGGAGGTTCCTCACTTTTCAAGGGTATTTATTAATACGAAGTGTTCGTAATGGCATAACTGGAATAAACATATAGAACCGGTGTGTATGAATATATATATATATATATATATATATATATATATATATGTGTGTGTGTGTGTGTGTGTGTATGTGTGTGTGTGTGTGTGTTATGTAATTACAATTAGAGATAAATGAAAAATGAACATGATATTGTTCATAAAATGTATATTTCAAAGGCTATTTATCAAGAAAGGCCTTGTATGTTTTTAGTTTTTGAAACAATTATACTCATCCAGACAGATCAGGTGTTCTAGTTAGATGTTTTTTCATGGGTTATCACCTTTGTCGATTATTTAATGCCTAATCCTGTTTATATATATATATATATATATATATATACGTTGACTTGTTGAAGGTATAGTGCAAAGAACCTAGAGGCAACAATATTATTTGTCGACTTCACCAAGGCCTTTGACTCCATACACAGAGGAAAGATGGAGCAAATACTACTCGCCTACGGCCTACCCAAAGAAAGAGTCACATGCCATATGTAGAAACACGAAAGTAAAATCCGCTTCTCGGATTAAGACAAAGACTATTTTGACATTGTAGCAGCTGTGCTGCAAGAAGATACATTAGCCCCATACCTCTTTAGGATCTTTCTAGATTATGTGCTTAGAGCGTCTATTGATAAAATGAAAGACAACGTTTTCAAACTGACAAAGGAAAGAAGCCGAAGATATCACACACATACAATTATGGACGCAGGCATAGCGCTTCTGGCAAATACACCTGCCCAAGCCGAAACCCTGCTTCATAGTCTGGAACGAGCTGCTGCTGGCATAAGCTTCCATGTCAACATACACAAGACGGAATACATGTGCTTTATTCAAAGAGGTAACATCTCCACACTAAGTGGTAGTTCTCTCAAACGTGTTGACAAGTTAACCTACCTAAGAAATAGTGTCTCATCAACCAAGACAGACATCAGTACGCAACTAGCATTGGTATCGTTAGGCTATCAGTCATATAGAAGTCAGACCAGACCGATAAAATGAAATGTAGTTTTCTCCAAGCAGCGGTCGTATCCATACTGCTGTACTACATGGAGGCTAACTAACCGTACGGAGAAAAAAATTGACTGTAATTACACAAGAATGCTGCGAGCAATATCAAACAAGTCCTGGAGGCAGTACCCTACAAAGCGGTAGCTGCACGGTCACTTATCATCCATCCGGAAAACTATCGAAGTTAGACGAACCAGACAAGTGGGACACTGCTGGAGAAGTAGGAATGAACTTATAAGATATATACTCCTGTGGAACTCTTCACATGGACAAGCAAAGGCAGAACGACCAGCTGGAACCTACCCACAATCGTTCTGTGCCGATACAGGATGTGGCCTTGAATACCTACCGGGAACGATAGAGAAGGGTGGCAAATGAGGGTCAGGGAGATCCATGCTGGTGGCGTGAAATTATATATATATATGTATATATGATGTCACGCCACCAGTGTTGGGGAAGTAGTGTCTCATCAACCGAAAAAAATATCGACACACGGCTAACGAAGGCATGGACAGCTATCGATAAGCTATCGATCATATGGAAGTCAGACCTGACCGATGAAATGAAACGCAGTTTCTTCCAAGCAGCTATATGGATGCACTACTTGGACGCTAAGAAACGGCAGGAGAAAAAGCTACACGGCAATTACACAAGAATGCTGCAAGCAATATTGAACAAGTCCTGGAGCAACACCCAGCAAAGCGCCAACTATAAGGCCACCTACCTCCCATCACGAAAACTATCCAAGTTAGACGAACCAGACATGCAGGACACTACTGGAGAAGCAGGGACGAACTCATTAGTGATGTACATCTATAGACCCCCGCATATTGCCGAGCAAAAGCAGGACGACCAGCTCGAACATACATACAGCAACTATGTGAAGATACGAGATGTAGCCCTGAAAACCAGCCAGAAGCGATGGACGATTGGGAGAAGTGGCGAGAGAGGGTCAGGGATATCCGTGCTGGTTGCACGACATGATGATATATATATATATATATATATATATATATATATATATATATATATATATATAATTTAAGATATGCATATTTTGGCAGCATTTCTTCGTTGATACAAATTTCATTAAATATAATAGACATTTTATGTCTACATATTTTCTTCTGGATCCGTTCGAATCCCCGTATTACTTTCATCGTATTCGGGGGAAATTGATTTATATATTGTCCATAGTTGTATGTATCCCTAGTACTTTCTGTCCGACTTTGGGCCATCATCAGGGGAGGATCTATTACAAAAGTGATGTAACTTTTGTTTTAGCATATTACCACTATGTAAGAGCGGCTTTACCGTTGAAGATTATGACGTTTGTTTTTAAACGTGTTTCTATAATTAGTGTCAGTAGATAAAGACATTAAAATACATTAGCACTGGTTTGAAAATTAATTCTATTACGGGTCGGTAGCATCTTTCTTATATGTAGTGCTTCGAGAATCTGTATTTTTTGTTTATTATTTTGATGTTCCAATATTGTTACAGTTATTGTTATAATATTGTCATAGTTACATTACTTTTGTAATAGATCTTCCCCTG
Source organism: Sepioteuthis lessoniana (assembly GCA_963585895.1). Lineage (NCBI taxonomy): Eukaryota > Metazoa > Mollusca > Cephalopoda > Myopsida > Loliginidae > Sepioteuthis > Sepioteuthis lessoniana. Next base: position 56,194,956 of record OY757911.1, on the reverse strand, counting down.
ATGATGGCCCAAAATCGGGCAGAAAGTACTAGGGATACATACAACTATGGATAATACATAGATCAATTCCCCCCGAATACGATAAAAGTAATACGGGAATTCGAACGGATCCAGAAGAAAATATGTAGACATAAAATGTCTATTATGTTTAATGAAATATATAAAATTTGTGAGTAATGTTTTTAGTAACGTTATTTTTAACAAGTTCTTAGAGCTTATTTATTTGTACACAATTAAATGATTTCAAGCTATCCAACCAAACTAAGTATTCTAAAAATTATCAATCATTTACTTACACTGCATTAAATGATTACAAGAATTTCTCTTTGATATTTGCTATTCTTTTTGATAAATATTTCTTCGCAATATGAATTATTTGCACACAGCTTTATGGCTTGCTATAACTAATAATGATAATCCTTAGTAAATTATTGAACAGGTTCTATTTGACCGATAGTTACGGCCTCAACAGGTATTACAAGTCCGATTCACAATGGACTTATGTGTAGTTGCAATCAAAATGTACTCCATGTTCCACAAACTCCTAGACTGGAACGTAAACATCAGATGCGTTTTAGTATCATAACCAGGCTACATTTTTTTTTTTTTTTTTTTTTTTGTGAAGATTATGACGCTTTTTTGAAGTTTTATTCCTCTGCAAAAATCTCAGTAAAGGGAGGTTACTTTTTAGCATTTTGGACATAATCATCCTGATTGAAAAACCAAAGAAAATGGTTCAGATATTTTCGGGCTGTTTGTACAGAAAGATAATGCTAATTTTTTTTAGGCGCATCTCAATTCCTTGGATTGCTCCAAGTAAACCTTATAAGAAAACTAAAGAAAACTATGAAACATGAAGGTGACGGTGATATAAAATGGTGGTTCACGAACTTGGAACAAAGGGACTGGAGGACATTTAGATAAGAAGAGAAATAGGGGTCAGCCAGACTACACCTTTACTATGATCGGCCAGAATACAGAGAAGAATGTTGGAGACATGGGGAAACAGCTGTCACTAAAACTCCAGTGAGAATCTCTCAGCCAACGCTGGTGTGAAAAATTGTAATAATGACAATAATAATTTTATTAATTTTTGTTGACGAATTTTTAAGCAAGCTCGAAATCTTCAATAAAAAAGAAAAAGATGACAATAATTTTCAAATTCTAAAATATATTAAACTGTTCCTAATTCTTCTTATTGAATGAAATGTCGGTAGAAAGATGGATTTTATGTTCGTAAGTCTATATGCCTTAATCACCACTGGAATGTATTCCTGTATAATAGACATTAGTGTATGATAGCCTAAGACCAAAAACAGTGGAGATTAATGATATATTAATAAAACTAATTTACCAATAATTGTGTGTCACTTTGTTTTCACACACACACACACACACACACACACACACACACACACACACACATATATATATATATATATATATATATATATATATATATATATATATAAGCGTGGCCGTACGCATATGCGTACGTCAGTGCGTTAAAAATTTAGTTTTCAAGGATGAACCAGTAATTTTTTAAACTGAAATGAATTACAGTTAATGTGTGATTTTCAACCAATTAAATCCGGTTAGCCCATTCACTAAAATTCAATTATTTTATTTCTCTGAAATGCGGCTGATAATTTTCAAAATGGCTTATGAATTTTCGAGAATAATATTCAGCGAAGTGCAAGAAGAAATGAGACAGTCACTTCAAGAAGCCGCAGAAAGAAAATATTCGTGAAACAATGAAGTTCTGCTGAAATCATTGACATGTAAAATAATTCCAATAAAATGCTGCTTTTTTTTTATTTATGCTTATTTTTACGAATCGATCGTTGAATCAGTAGCGTTTTGTATTAAAGGTTCTTTTCATGTCGGCAGTAGTATGTGTGTGTGTGTGTGTGCACGCACGCACGCGCATGTGTGTTTGTGTGTGTGTGCACGCACGCGCATGTGTGTGTGTGTGTGTGTGTATGTGTGTCTATGTGTCTCTGCGCAATGAAAATTTCGACTGAAACAACTAATTCCATTTATCCATATACACTGTTTGCGTATTTCTGTAGCAATATCTAAGAACCACATTACCGCAGATATAACACAACCTGTTAGGATTATTCTTACAGTTGCGATCTATTCTTACAGGAATAAAAATGTCACGCTGAAAAGAGAAAAAAAGCAGCACTCTGTTCGTCGTTTACACTTGAGAGAATACATTAATATAATTTTAAGCAAAGGGATAAGCCCTACCTCCTCTAGGTGTGTTAGTGTGAGCGTTTTGGGTGATACCCTGTAGTATGTTATACTAAACATCAGGCACTCACAATCATCAGTAACAAGCCAAATCAACAGGCTTTTTAATAAGTGTTATTATTGTATACAACTTGTGAAGTATTCAAACACGTTAAAAAGCAAACCTAGTCACACACAAGAAATGTTATTTTTAGTTCAGCATAAAATGACGATCATGAATCACTAGATAAACCTTTAGATTTTGGAAAATAGACAATGCAGGCCAACGTTATCAATAATATAGTTTTGGGTGAAACATAGCAACAAGGGTTGGTCAAATGTTTTGAAATATTTCAGAAACCCAAGATACGATTAAGCAACTCCAGATACTTTTGCCTGGTTTTCAAGTTAACGCCCCTAGTCTCCTGGTGAGATACGGAACTGGCCTGATGCTCTGTGTTTACCAGATGCACGGCCTCGGAGTCCATGGAATTAGACATACCTGACTTTTCCTAATTGCTGAGGTTCTTACGTCCCGAAAAACATTCCTTTAACAATCTGGTTACTCTATTTTTATCGACTGCTCCTTTACGAAATGTTTTTGTTGTTGTTTCACCAACTTCATGATCTAGTTTGGACTCGTAGAAAATAAATGTTTGAATTAGATTATTTGCACGTTCCTCTAAATGAGCTTTAAATAAAAGATGGTGTGAAACAATACACAACCTGTCAGCGCACCAACTATCACTCGACTATCAATAAAACAGTGCGTACCCACCACGGCTTAAAGTGCCCAGTTATTTACCCAACAAACTTGCATATACTAGAATATGCAAACTTTTTGTCTGATTCTGGTATTTATATATTCGAAAATTCTAACAATTGAATGTAAAATTCACTAATATATGCTTCAGTACAAAGGATTATCGATGTTTTTTTTTTTCATATCAAACGCTTAAATGAGAAATGAGACAATCACTTCTTGTATAGTTTTTTTAGGCGGATGCTGATATGGAATCTTTAAATCAGTGTTTAAAAAATATATTTTTATGATTGGAGTTTACAAATTTCTTATGAGTGTTCACCAACGTAATATCTCTCACGTGCTATAATAAATACATATACATTGAAGCTATTACACAAAAATGTGATTTTTAAATCTAAAATGAACGTAAATCCGTCATCTCTAATCGTAAAATATCCCCAAAATGCTAAATATGCCTTTAAGATAAATAATTTATCTTACCATGATTTACTGGTAGAAAATATAAGGCATTTCATGTGTGGGATCTAAATTATTTTCTAGGAATTATTTGCTAAGGATATCTTAATTAGTGCATCTTAAAACAATTTATAAATACATAGCAAGCACCATTGCAATTTGTGAATTACTTCAAAATACTACCATAATCGAAGAGATACCAATAGCACACTGCATTGATAAACAATCCATGATTCCGAAACAAGAAGCAATATTCTTCTGATGTAACAAAATTCTGAAACTAAGTCTAAAAATATTAAAATCTATCGACTTTTCCTTTAAAAATAATGGGTCACCTTCAAGAATAGTTATCAAATATATATATATATATATATATGGAGAGAGAGAGAGAGAGAGAGAGAGAGAGAGAGAGAGAGAGAGAGAGAGAGAATAAAAAATACATACGGTAATAATGCATAAATAATTTCACTCCGTTTTTATCTCATTGGATGAAGTCCTTGCATAAATCACCAAAAAATCACGACCTTTTTGAAAGACACTTCAATACTGAATTATTCATGTATTCTTTCCTTTTTGGTTTTTCCTGACTATCTATGTATTTGTACATTCAATCAATAGTGTCGACAAAATTTGAAATATTGTGTAGCGTCGATATCTTAAGAGGAAAGTTTAACTTTCTTAAATGGGTTAGAACGTGATTCTGTAAATATTTTAATGAGGATTGAAAACCAAATAAAGACACATTGAATTAATTACATATGGATATATATCAATTAATTTTAAATTTGATTTGGATTGCTCATTTTTTTAAAAATTAAAATAAGTAACTAACTAGATTATACTAAATATTATTTAACATGAAATGAATTATTTATTTCAATAATACTCGACAAGGTATATCTCAAGGAATTCTTAAAATGTTCCACAAATTTACATCTGCGTTTATGGGGAAATTATGTAAAAAAAAATTATGGAGGAAAATTATATAAAAAAAAATCAATTAATTCACTCCGTTCTTCCTGAATTCCCTTATAACAGGGCAACGGATGCCTTGTCAAAATAGGTTGAGCTTATTAAATGACTTCGTGAATATAACAAGCGACGACTTTCTTTCCTGGAGTAGATGTATACATGAGGTAGATTTCTATAACCATCATGAGCACGTCGACATGAATTATTGAAATGGATATATATATATATATATATATATATATATATATATATATATATATATATATATATAGTGAGTGAGTGAGTGAGTGAGAGAGAGAGAGAGAGAAAAACAGAGTGAGAGAGTTAGAGAGAGTGAGAGAGTTAGAGAGAGTGAGAGAGAGTTAGAGAGAGTGAGAGAAAGAGAACAAAACCTGTATCATAATATAATTATAAACCAAATACATTGAAGCGCGTAGATGCATATGTCTATCAAGAACTTTCATTTTACATTCACACAAACACAGTCAAAGGCGTACACACACACACATACACACACACACACACACACACACACACACACACACACACACACACACACACACACACACACACAGTACATATTTTATCACCGTCTTTAATGTGGTTTGCATTTTCGTTTACTGACACTGGAACTCAATTTATTTTTTGAAATGTTCTTTTATTAATTTTCCCATTTACTTTTAAATCTATTATTAAATAAAATAGATAAAATATTAAAAAAAAATGAATGATTTCAAGTTTCGAGTTTTCTGTCTGCTTTTACTCAAAAAAAGTTATGTGACAAAATTTAATTAAATTAGAATATTTCCCCTACTTTCTGCAACAAAAACACACAGGAATAAAAGTTACGAAAATTGTGGGTGAGTGTATGAGGGAGTAAGTGACAGTATACCCATGTGTGTGTGTTTGTCTGTGTGTGGGAGTCCATGTGTGTATGTGTCCGTGTGTGCGTCTGTATGTGTATGCGTATGTTTGAATCTGTGCTTCCATATAAAATTTAACTAAATCGCATAACCGTATACAAATTGAAATAAGAACTATATTTTACATTTTTTTTTCATAGATGTATAAAATGAAAGGAACGTATATCATATTTAAAGAATTCAGTTATTGTGAAAAGTTATGAAAATCTGATATTCTTTGCGATGGTGACCATCTTAAAAAATGTCATGAAGCAGATTCGGATCATAGGAATCTTATTGAAAAATGAAATTTATGCCGCTTAGAAATTAAATGTGGTTGCCATTACTTAAGCTACACTCTCAAATCTTTCTTTCTGATAATAATTTTAGAATCTTTTTCCCAAAGAAAGAAACACTCGATTCAGCCATTTATAAAAATGATATTAAATGCATCTAAGATAAATTTATTTTACTCATTTGAAAAATATATTCACTCTCTTCATTTTATTTTTTTTAAATCTTAATTTGTCTATTGGTTTTTATGATTTTTCAAATAGTTCCATTTAGCTCTTTTAACTACCTCGATTCATTTTTATATATTTTTTGAAACAGCTGTATGCACTTTTCTGATTGAAACCGACTTTCTTTAAGAAAGTTAACTAAATTGATTACTGATAAAATTAAACCTAACTTTAAAATATGTAAATCATCATATATTGTATATTTAGATTATGGTTTTTAAGTAACATTGAGTAAAAATGATACAGAAATCAAAGTAATTTATTCATCATCTAAAATATGATAATATGCTATTATGTCGGTATATATGATTTGAGCAGAATGTTTCTTTTAGATAAATCACTGGAATGTTTCCATACTCAAAGCGAACAATTTTCGAATGGACTTTATTTTACTGGATTACTTAAACCGGCAGACACCTTTTTTTATTCGTTTCTATTCATGGAATACTTTCTGCATAAAAAAAAATGTTACAGGAAACCATTATAAAGCGAGTGATAAGCCTCGAACCGATGCCAGTTTTATTTGCTCTTTAAGTTGAATTAGACCTTACAAAGCTAAATGTTACAGGAGTTGACAGTTTTTTTTAAACTATTCACGATATTAAGCAATTTCACGTGCCGAGCTTCAAGAAGGTTAGGGTATCAGCCTCAGAGTGAAAAAGTAATAATCACACACGCACACACACGCACACACACACTTACATATATATATATATATATATATATATATATATATATATATATATATATATATATATATATATTGTCACCAGCACACAGATACACACACACACACACACTTAAACGCACACAAACCCACACATCCCCACACGCGCGTGCGTGTGTGTAGGGGGTAGTGTAAATTGAAAGAGGATAAAAGAAATTGAAAAGTTCATAAAAATGCTATATCTGAGAAGGTCTGCAAGATAGCAAATTCTTTTGCATATAAATCCATAACTTGAAAAACTCTATATTTATCACACAATTTTCAGACAGAAAGTATATATATATATATATATATATATATATATATATATATATATATGCGTTGTGCCTTCAATAAGTTTCCAGACATTTTTGTACAAGCATTTCAAATTGTCGTAGACTCTTGAAAATTCAGTATGTTATTGCTTTACAACTTATGAGATGACTGACCAAGTTTTATTATTTCAATTCAAATGAACAGCTACAGCAAGAATTGGAATACACCCTACTAAAGCCTTATTGTCAAAGTTGATGAATTTAAAAAATGTAATCTGGATGTGAGGACACTTTAAAAGAACGATATGCAATACAATTCTGTTTTAAACTTAGAAAATATGCCAAAGAAACGTATAGAATGCTTCACACTGCTTTTCGACCATCTTGCATGAATTGAACATCAGTTTTTGAGGAGCGTAATAGATTCAATGAAGGCAGGGAGTCTGTGAGGGATGATGAGAGGTGTGGAAAGTGTACGGAAGTCAATACACTTGAGTTGATTGGCCTGTGGGTTAGGGTTAGGGTTACTATGTACAGGTTTCAAGGGAGTTCAGGAAGAGATTCCGTCGGAAGAGGCCAGCACTCTTCAAATCGGGTCAGTGGCATTTCCATCTGGACAATGCACCAGTCCCCAACTCCATCCTTGTCACAGACTATTTGACCAAGATGGGCATCAAGACGGTTCCTCACCCTCCTTATAGTCCAGACCTTGCTCCCTATGACTTTTGGAAATTCTCTAAGCTCAGAGCCTGTCGTTATGAGACAATTGAGGAGATGGAACAGGCTGTGACGAAAGTCAGTGACACGCTCACACAAGAGGACTTCCATTAAGCCTTCCAGAATTTGTTGGAACGGTACATCAAGTGAATTACAGCCGGAGGAGATTATTTCGAAATGGACTAGATTTTGATGTGTGTACTATCAATAAAATTGTCATACGAAAAAAGTCTGGAAACTTATCTAATGAAGCTAGTAAATATATATATATATATATATATATATATGTATATATATATATATATATATATATATGTGTGTGTTTGTGTGTGTGTGTATATATATATATATATATATATATATATATATATATATATATATATATATTCTTCTGATCTCTTACTCACCGATTACCATTTATTTTCAAGCATCTTTACACCAAATTTCTATGCCAAATTGCATTTTTTAAAGGAGAGAAAGAAAATACATATTTTGCATCAACACCTTTTTTTCTTTCATTTTTATCAATTGAAGAAATGCATAGCAATTCATGGATCATATTTTGATTGATAAGAACATTGTTTTAATTCTTTAATTCCTGAATAGATTTTTATTCAAAAATCAAATAGTATTTTCCGAAAAACTTAATATTTGAGGCACTTGCAAGGAAGTTTAATATTCTTCTCATTCCTCTTACCGCGACGTAAGTTTTTAAAAAGTTTTCTATTGTTTCTACTCACTCTGTTATTGTCATTAGAACACTTTCATGTTCCAAATATCCATGCCTTCCAAATATGAAAAAATTTAGCGTAATAATTATTAATGATTGTAATAGTTATAATTCAAGCACGTCTCCTTGAAAAATAGCTTTCAAATTTTACATTATATAAAGAATACATATCTCATAGAATATTTTAACAAATCACAATATTCCATTTAAGCGGATCCCGTACATTATAGTCTTTATATGACTGAGTGAGTTTTCAGTTTTGCTTGTTCTTTTTCATGATATTTAATCATTATTTTCTCATTTCTGCATCTTTTTTTAAGCCATGGGGTAGAACAATAAGCAAGTAAGTAAAGTTAGCGACTGTAGCCGAGGGTGACCAGAAGGTTCCCTTTTCAATAGCTACTAAACCGAGGTGTATGGGAGGGCGGTACTCCTCTCCTTGGATTGCTCCACTTTACCCTTGATACGCACTTTTTAGTGCAAAGCAAGGAAGTATCAAGTACCATTTTTAAAGATTTTGTACGACGTGACCTGGGATTGAACCTAGGTCTCGTGGACCATTGGCGAACACTCTACCTATTTGACCAATGAGCCGGTTAACACGATAATAAACCTTTGGTGTAAGGTTATTTTTAGAATGCTAATTGCAATGTGTTTTAATTATGCTTTCAATTGCCGCTAAAACCAGTTTAAATTATTTGGTTTGTTTTCTCTGTTTATATCATATCAACCTTTATGGGCTATTCAATGCCACATCTATCTTTGTTGAAGAACATTAATAGTACTATTTAACTTATAGCTGACAGATACTGTTGTTTAAAACTGTCTTAAGCGTTTTTGTCCAATATTGAACGTAACTGCATGACTGGTGTCAGAACTAAGTTACTTTTTTATCGTTTTTCCCCTGGAATATGTATTCCCTCAGGCAGTTAGATACTTATGAAATAAGTTATTCATGTGGCATGTAATAAGATTGAATAGACTTTTCACTTTTGGGGGTTGGTCCCCTGTTCTATTTAGTGAGGAGCCGGATTGCCACATCATAGTAAGCGAGTTCTAAGTCCATTCTCAAAATTGCATTCACTTTCGAACTTATCTTATTTACTGACCCCTCCGCTGGGGGGGGGGATATGACTCAAGGTCAGTTTTTTTAAGCGGCGTTTAACATGTTTTAATATAGAGTTTTCCTTCTCCTTGGCTAGTTGTGTAATATAATCGCCGAGGGATTTCGTTTTATGTTTTTGGGTTTAGTTAGGCTGAGAGCCTTTCGGCTTAGTGCATGGGTTACTTAGGTACAACATTAACACAGGTGTGTGGAGGTGCCCGTGGTGTAATGGCTATCGACGTAGGAAATGGACACGGTGACACGAGTTCAAATCCTGGACGAGACTGATTGCATTTCACGTAGCACTAATACCCTTGTGAAAGGTATGAATCCAATTATTCTCCCTCCAGCTATTGGTGAATAGTAGGATAGACTGTTATTCAGCCTTGTTGAGGCAATTGGTCTAGGAGAAGGAAAACTCTGAATTCAAACCTGCTAAACTCCGCTCAAAAATTGACCTTGTGTCATATCCTGCCCGAGTGGGGGAGTTGGTAAATAGGATTAACACAGGTGTTCACGCACGCGCGGGTGGAGCGGACGTGTCACTCAGAGATGTCACAATAGCCCGAGATGAGAAACGGGGCTAGGGAGTGCGAATGACGTCACGCACCGGAAGCGTGCGGAGGATTGTGGTGATTTTGAAAAAAAGTCAGTTAGTTGAGGTGAGTTGAGACCTACCTCGGGAGAAGACGGTTGACTTTCGCTTGCTCACGGAGGCGTTGGGCAGGTGTTGCATGAGATGGTAAGGGAGATAAAAAAAAAGCCAGAATAGAAAGAATATGTATCTCTCTCTCCTTGTGTCGAAGAACATTTAAACTCAAAGGTAATAAAAAGTTTCGTACCTGAACTAAGAAGTCGTAAGTGTTTTTCGTGTTTAGAGATTCCTATGTTTTATATATATATATATATATATATATATATATATATATATATATATATATATATGAACATTATATGTCCATTTCCCATATCCGTATCTGGCTATGGTACAGTTGCCTTACCAAGACTGAAGAACCTAGTCTGCCCTACTATTTACCCATAGCTGGAGAGAGGATAATTGGATTCATACCTTTGCCAAGGGTATTAGTTCTATGTGAAATGAAATCAGTCTCATCCAGGGTTTGAACTCGTGTCGCTGTGTCCATTTCCTGCGACGATAAACAATACACCACGGGCACCTCCTAACTTATACCCTTGGAAAATGTATAAAACACCTCATATCTCCGGCTATGGGTTTAATAGCACCACAATTATTCTCCTACAAAAAAGTATTCTGCATTACATAACCCAGGAATGATGATATACCATTAGACAAAGAAACCAAACCAATGTAAATCTTTGCAGTTTCTAGCAGTTTGCACTAAATATGCAAACTTTCCTCAATTTTCTGACTTCGAAAAGGAAGAATTAAGATAAATATTTGTCGAAATTATCTTGTTTACTTTTAATAATAACAACAAAAATTAGAAAGAGATGGGTCGGAAATCCCATTATCGTAAACTTAAGATAAGGAAGTTTTTAATTTGAACATAAATCGTGTATGTAGCACTTGCAAAGATCCAAAGCCGCATAATGTATTCTATCAAGAGAAAACTTATTAAATGTTCTTCATGTAACAAAGCTGTAATTCATACTATATTTTTAGCCGACAAAATTTAATTCTGAAGTGTCTTGAGAATCATATGTACCTGTTAAATTTCTGCATAGAAATTGATTAAGAACAAAATAATTTTAATATCATCTACCTTTACTGAAATAATATTTTATTATTATATACTATTTCCATTTCATTCTCTGCAATAACATTTATAATAAGAGAAACTTTTCTGAATATCATAATACTTATTCAACACTGAACATTACCTTAATCTTCTTCTTATGATTATTGTTGCATGATTTACATTTAAAAATTCCATTTCTCTTTAAGACTATAAGTTTGCAGTAAAATATTCGGAAAAAAAGTGGCAGCAAATTTTTATTCTTGCCTTCGAGGTATTTTACCTTAGCTGTTGTTTTGAACTATTTATTTTGCCATTGTATTTTGAACTCAAGGAAATTGTGAACAAAATACAATACGAATCTCCGCCAAATTTGCGCCCTAATTCTCCTTCACACAAGAACACAATTTATTTTCCAATTGCTCTGCTATTCACTCTCGGACACTTTCCACTGAATGATATAAAACTTAGTTTGATTAACAAAATTCTTTTAATTGGATTTGTTTAGTCGATATATTTGTTAATTCATTAAACTTAATTTGATAACTTTAGGGAGAAATCGAATTTAGCAATTTATCATTGGTAACTAAATTCAAATTACTAGTTCACAAATAAAATGCACAGCGAAAATTTGAGGCCAGTTGAATAGCTGAAAAGACCTTATCTAAATTAAAAATCATTGGCAATTAGAATATTTATAGATCACTTTCTTGATAAAATTATAAATACACGTGTTGATGAAAATACAAGCAACACATACATTCAATTTCGTATTTCTTAAATACGTGTTAATGTCTGCAAATAGCAATGGATATGAGCACACACCTACACACTGATACGCCGTAATCATTTACATAATGTATTCTCTATGTGAGTATAAAACAGCTATTACACTTCGAATCAACATGCTCTCTAAATAAGTTATGTCTGATTTGGTGCCAGGATTTTAATAGTACGAGAGTTCCCGGAGAAGTATATTTTTAGACTTTTATTCCTTTTCGGTAAGAGAATTTTAAAAATAGAACAATAGTACAATAAAAATTTGATGGGATGTTATAAAACCAATTTCCTTTTTAAAAGAGTTTGACAGGCGTCCATTCACGGTATATGGACGTCAGATTTGAAGTCAAGCTCAAAGGGTGATCTAGACTAAGATATAAAGGTTGAAATCACTGAGAACAAATAATTAGCATATGGAAATTAAAACTTTATGTTCCCAGCCAGGAGAAAGTTGATTGGAAAACAGTGATGAAAGTAAAGTCCTCCTGGCCTATTGACCAATGAAATTTAGTGAGGTGTAAACACGGGTATCGAAGGAAACCTTCCAAGTTTTTGGCATTACACGTTTCGGGAGATTAGACTTGTTTGATGAAGTTTCTCCACGGACAACCCAAGTGTCTAGACCTCTCCAAAAGTATCTTGTTTGACTCATAGAGTCTAGAAATGAGTATAAAGAGGAAGGAAACGAGATTTAATTTTACTCTTTTCTCTTTCTCAAGATATGAAGTTAAATTGAACTTTACAAAATTAAACCAAATAAATATCTTTATTAAATTAACTTAGCCAAATTGTTCCCCTTGTCTGTTTCTCCGTAATAATCGAATTTTACCCCTGATTAGATAACATCTTGAGACGAATCAGTTCAACAAGAGGTTGCTTGATCTGGAAATTTCCGTCATCTTGTTCGAATAAAACTAAAATTGCAGAACGTAGGCATACAAATGGTCATATCGCAGATACAAGATTTTTTAATTCAACGAAGGCACATACGACATATAACTGCTATTCATATATCGGATAGTTTTAAATATTGCAAAAATATTAACTATACTGACTGCAGTACTTATGGAGTGAGTCCTGATTTGTTTGATGGTAGTTAAAATGAACAGTCCATCATTCCGCATTTTGTAACAGGTACTTTAACTTATCTAGTTTAATCTAGTTTAATCTTAGAGCAGCTGTGAATTAATTCATTCAACTTGATTTGATAACTTCGGGGATAAATTGAATTAAACAATATATTATTGGTAACTAAATTTAAAATACTCGTTCACAAATAAGATCCACTGTGAAAATTTGAAGCCAGTGGAGTAGCTGATTGGATGATCGCGACCACAATATCTAACTCTTAGTGGAAAAGCCTTCGATAACTTTGGCAAGTTATGGTGTTTAAGGTCTGCAGAACTAAAATGTTGGTCTAACGCATTCTCTAAAATTAACTCAGTGTAAATAACACAGTGGGGCTTGGAGCATATGCTGGACGACAAACCTGCCATATTAGATATCGGAATTCACTTAGAGTAGTGGTTTTCAAAGTGGGCGGTACTGCCCTCCGGGGTGGGGGGGGGGCGATAGGAACTTTCAGAGGGGCGCTGAAATTGTGAAGAGGTGTTGGAGCAATTACAGAAAAATGTGACGTTGGTGTTGGTAGAAAGGCCGGAAAAACGGGGTGATTTAATTAAACGTCCCCCAGTCGCTGCAACTTGACGTACGTGTCCCGTCTGTATCCAGTACTCTCCTTGTAAGGGACAATTTTCCCGTGATCACCGCTTTCCCCTTTGTTTACTTCCCGATCTCGCTGCGACGTCAAACATTCTGCCCCTTTTTAACTCCGTTACTTTTATTTCTCATTTCTTCTCCCCTTCTTAATTTCTCTTGGGAGTTTATCCTCTCTTTATTAATTAATCCCAAACTCTCGGCATCGCGAAAGCTACGAGACTTATTCTTCTCGGTGGGACTTTCAACCATTCCACAATCCATTTTTCTTCCCTACCACACGCATTCTTTCCTTGTCGCTTAAGTCACCCCTTCAACATGATTGTGGTATGTTTCATTTGCCTCATCTCACCATGTTTACTTCCTACTTGTTGGCTTCAATTTAAATATTATCGGAATATTATTCTTATTTGCCATGCTACTCGGCTCGCTTTATTACTTAGTAGTAAACTAAAATTCTACTTGTTAAAGTCGCCTTACTTTCCCTCTCTTTCTTCTTTGCCTTTCTCTTTATTCCCTGAAATTTCTACTTATTTCTTCCCCTTCGTCGCAGTGAAAACTTCTTTGTTTTTATTTATCTTTCAGAAATTTAGCTGTCTCACGTTGGAATAAATTTCTCCTTCATAATTTTGGAATTAGTTAGTCTTCCTTTATGCATGAGTCCGAGTTTATTCTGGCAGTCTAAGCAAGATGTTTATTAATATTTGGCGAGGGCGGCATACATACATGCCAACCGCAGGAGCACCGAAAAGAAGTGTAGGCAACACTCTGTGATGTACTTGAAGTATGGATTTATACAATCACCGACCAATCAATAACAACCCATGTGCTTGGTTTGTGAAAAAAACAACTTTTCTAATGAAGCAATAAAGCCGTCTTGGCTCCTTGAACATTTGCAGAAGATTCATCCCGATAAATCTGGTAAAACACTGGCGTTCTTTCATTCTCTTCGATATCAATTTTTGAAGCGAAAAACAATGAATATTTTTACTTCCTCATCGAAAAATTCAGATGACGGTCTGAAGGCTTCTTATAACATTTCTTTGCTGATAGCGAAAGCTGGTAAGCCCCACACTATTGGAGAAGAACTGATTCTGTCTGCAGTTAAAGCGGTTATTAAAACAGTCTTGCACAAATCTCCCGAACAAGTCATAAAATCAATTTCTTTCAGTGACAACTCGGTTCAACGAAGAGTAGACAAAATCGCTGAAAAGGTCGAAGAGGCCCTCAGTAAGATGTTGATGACAACTGAGTTCAGTTTGCAATTAGACGAATCCACTTTTCCCGGAAACGAATCGCTACTTCTCGCTTCATCGAGGGTGGGTCACTGCGTCACGAATTATTGTTTGCACGTCTCCTGGAAACAGATACCAAAGGAGAATCAATGTATCGAGCTGTGGAGGACTATTTCCAGGAAAAAGCATTCCACTTACAAACATGATCTCATGTGCTACAGATGGCGCCCCGTTCATGGTTGGTCGCCCCCGTGGATTTCTAAGTTATTTGAAAAAAGCTGTTCCGAAAGTCCCCTCAGTTCACTGTGTGATCCATCGACAATACTTAGTGCCAAAGAATTTGAGTGAGAAACTACATGAATCCATATCGACTGTGATTACTGCAGTCAACAAAGCGAATGCTCTCAATTCTCGACTGTTCGATCAGCTGTGTATTGAAAATGACGAAGATTTTCAATGTCTGCTTCTCTAGGTGGTTGTCGAAAGGTAACTGTTTAAAAAAGGTTTTACTCACTGTTTAACTGTGTTCTGGATTTTTTTCAAGAATCCAGCCCAAAGGATTACGACAAACTGAAATCGAGTAAGACAGATATTGCTTACCTCACTGAAATGTTTTCCAAATTCAATGAAGTGAATTTGCAGCTGCAAAGTGATGAGACTTCATCAATCAAAGCCAATCTGGCCTCTCAGCATTCCTCTCAAAATGACAGCTCTACAACAGGAACCTTGAACGCCGCGAATTCCGTCAGTTTCCCTGTTTGTCTGACTTGGAAAAGAAAACAGGAGTGAAGGACAATGGCATTGCCGTGTACTGTGTTCGTTTAGCGGAACTCTACAGGCATATGTCAGTCAGATTCAACGACCTATTTTCTCTTGAAATCCCTGGTTGGGTGATCCATCCGTTTACTGAACCCAGCACAGAGGTGCCAACCCATCTAGAAGAGGAACTTGTAATTTTGCAAAATGACGAGGATCTGAAACCAAAGTTCAAAACCTCTTAGGAAGCCTTTTGGATGCAAACAGACATCCCAAAACGCTACCCAACATTGTGAAAAGTCATGAAGTTGTTTTTCATTGCTTTTCTGACTCTCTACCTGGTTGAATTGGGATTCAGCGCTGTGTTCAGGCTCCTCACTAAACAAAGAAACAAACTCAACATAACAGACCGTGGTGATCTGAGACTGCTCCTGACAAACCTTCTTCTTATGCTGTTTGTTTGATTGCAATGCACCAAACCCACCCATCTCATTAACCAGGGTAGTTGTTAATGATTACTCGTTCATTTTTACAATTTATTTCATGTTCAGTTCAAGGTGTTTGTGATTGAAAAATAAATGTTAACCATTTTTGTTTGTTAAAATTGTTTTTTATACTCTTCAAACTGTTTGTGATTGAAGAATCAACCAATTCTTAAGGCATTTAACATTACCGTCGTTCTGGCGTTCGTTGGAAGAGTGGGGCGCTGGCATTTTGGTCCGGCAGTGAAGTGGGGGTGGCAAAAAAAGTTTGAAAACTACTGACTTAGTGGCATCGCTGATCTTCAATTATTTCTTACAAGTTAAAAGTCGCCATGAATTATCACCTATTTTCGATGTCAACTTTGTCCAAACAATCAAATTGTCTATCCAAGTTGTTTTTATGTTCATTGAGTGGATCCTCGTGCAAGTTATAACACAGAATAACAAGACAATTATATTCTGCTGTTTATCTTATTCTAAAAGAAACAAAACAAAAACTGTGATTCTAATTGAAACGGGCAAACTTTTCTCTTCATTGATACAGTATTCGATTCTGCTGTTCGAGTAATCAAGGAAGACAATTAAAAATTTGATAGCAGATTAAGAGAATTTCTGTTTCAGTTGATGTTTATGCTTAAGATAGATTCAATCACTCATAACTTGAGCCCTGCAGATGCGTCTTCTAATTCTCTGACTGTATACTCTGTTGAAAGGAAAGAGCCGTTCTGAAAAGGGATATCCTGTGTACAACACTAAACTTCATACAATGGTAAGGCTTAATTCTGGAGACCTGGAAAATTTTGAGCACCACTTCATTCTAATTATTCCAAACCTTTTTTTGACCAGTTGGTGTCCACTCTATGAATCAGTGAGATGTTTAAAATGTATGAGTATTCTATATGACCATGTACAAAATTTCATCTTACGAGACAAGTACATAAGGAACCCTTATATGAAGATCCAACAAACGGGATTCCGTTGGGTAGAGACACAAAATAATGCTAACAGGTTGACATGCTGTTGAAATTAATCAGTTGGTATTTTAAAATGTTACTCATAATATGTACCATGATTCTAAATGGATATCGGGTTTTGCATGTGAGCGAATTAAGTCGACCTCACCTTGTACCAAGTGATCATTTGGAATAAGAATTTTCTAAGGCAATTAACGAGAGAACTTAAATGTATTGGTAGGCTTGATAAATGTCTTTTCGGTTGATTCGACTGTCTTAGGAAAGCATTTAAGGGAATTTTGTGAGTAAAAGAAAATCGTTCAAACTGAAGATAAATAAAGAATAATCGTAACATGTGAGTTAAAAAATGATTTTGTGTTTATGAATGCTATAAAAATCAATATTGTATTAAGAGCTTAATAAATTGCACACTTCTTCAGGCTTATCATTTATCTGACTCTCTTTTTCTCTCTTTATATATATATATATATATATATGACTCTATCTCTTTCTTTATATATATACGTATATATATATATGTATATATATATATGTGTGTGTGTGAGTGTGTGTGTTGTGAGATATGAAACATTTTCTGTCGTGTCTGAAAAAAAAGAATACACTAATAAGTACAGATTAATAATTATATTGGTTCATAATTTCTCTCTATCTCTCACTCTCTCTGTCTCTCTGTCTCTCTCTATAAATATATATAATAACACTCCGTTGATAAGACGTAAGATAAACTGCAGTAGAATAAAACACCTCTCATAAAAAGAGATGTCCTAGATATGATACAAACATGGGAAATGGGAGTATACCTAAAATGCCATTATTTCCAATATCTCCCTAACCCACAGATCAGTTTGTAAATTGATTTAAATTGGAATACCTGATTCCATGTAACTGTGTGAAAAAAAAGCATTTAGGAACTTACCATTTACGCAATTTACTCCCGACGGAAAATAAGCCAAGACAAGTTGACATGCCTTTAAAATCAATCAATCATATTTATCTGAGATGATTTTTTAGGCGTAGCTTGAAGGAAAGGATATACGGATTAGATATATAAATAACTTTATTTGTCAACAAAACAAATTGAATGAATAAAATTATGACATTAACGAAGAATTTTTTTAAAAGTACCATTTCAAAAATACTTATTCAATGTTCAAATTAAAGCAAAAATTCTATAGTTGATTAGCTTCTTTAAAGGATGAATCGTTGATTTTAAAACGGACAAGGTCGTTACGAGTTTCAAGGCATAACACTACATTATTTGAATGATGAAGTAATTTAATTGCAGCTAACAACAATAATTCGATTTTTATACAGAAAAAATACAAAATTAGAAACGAATTACCATACATTTCTATAAATTATATTTTTATGTATGTTTCAAGTTTCCTTCAGGAAAATTATATTT
The DNA here is from genome assembly GCA_963585895.1 of Sepioteuthis lessoniana. Lineage (NCBI taxonomy): Eukaryota > Metazoa > Mollusca > Cephalopoda > Myopsida > Loliginidae > Sepioteuthis > Sepioteuthis lessoniana. The sequence goes on along the minus strand of OY757911.1, from coordinate 56,176,502 downwards.
GCATTATGTGTCTTTCTTAATATGAATTTTCTAACATTATTGTGGCAATAATTGTAAAGAAAATAGAGAAAATTCTAGAATGGGAATATAGTCGAAGATGGCTCTTATAGTTTGTAATCGATTTCAGGTGAAGTATTCAACAAACCAAGAATAAACGATCACTATGAGAATCAGTCACGTATATATAATGCATTTTCATTTCTTTTGCTGCAATGGATAAGATGCTTTGAGGCAGACCTAGAGCTACAAGAGCCTCTTATACTAGTTGCCGCTGGGAATGATCGTGACATTTGTTTAGCAGACATTTTTTTTGGTAAAACACACAGTCGTTTTCTTTTTCTATCCAATTTGTTTATATCATGGAAGTAATCATTTTTATTCCCAATTAAAAGTAAGGTCAGTGCGGAAATGTGTAAGATTTAATGTTCACCTTTACCAAAATGATGTAAATCTGTGGAATAAAACACAATTTACCGAAATTTCTGATACAAATTATATATTTTAAATAAGCAATTTTAATAGTGTGTGTGCTTTTTTTTTCTTGATGGATTTCTAAATCGATCGATTGAGTCTACCAGCAATAAATCTATTGATTAACATAATCACGCTCGATATTCAGAACTCACTGGTATAATGAAAGGAGTTCTACAGACTTAGGTCTCTAAATATCTTTGTAGTTTGCTTAAATAGGAAAATATTAATTAAAATGACCTACTTATTCACGAACATTTAACTAAAAAATGTATATAACATTTTCTTTCATGGAAAGTCCCACCTCCCTCTTTAGAGTACGTATGCTTATATATATATATATATATATATATATATGTATAAATTGGTAGTTTGCTGACCGGAGTCAAGGGTGACTGAAATGCTTCCTTTTTAATAGTTACTGCCCAGAAGTGTAGGGTAAGACAACTTAAAAAATGCATCTAATTGTAAAATGAAAAAAAAATGAATGCCCTCTGGGAAAGGAATGTAACAGTAATTATAGTGTATATCAAGCCAACATTTCAGCTTATGAGAATAATAATATCGTAAAAGCTTACATAGTTATGACAAGCTCAAACTGGGTATTTAGATATTATAACCACCTACAGTCATTTAGAAACCCAACATTAAGAAACCAAACTACCCTATAGGTATTACTGAGAAGTAATAGAACTAGTTCTAACACCTGTTATGAGTTGGAAAATAATAAAAAGATCTTCCTTGACAAAACGTTTACATGGTAAGTGTAATTAATGCTTAGAAGAGAGAACATGTATATAAAATTTACTTAATTGTAGAAAAGAAATGATTGCGGCATCTAAACATAAAGGAAAATTATTAGTATGATTTAATTTGATATATCATTAAAATTAAAAATTCAACTACCATAAATTAAGAAATAAAAAAATAATAATAAACAAAAATATGACTAAGAGACTTATAATATATAGGAATTATCCCAATATTGCACTGTTCCTTTTTATTACGCCGTTTTTTGCTATAGATATACAAAAGGTTAAAAATCGAATACAATAGTTTTTATATATTATAAATTATCGGTTACAGATTAATTCTTTACTTAGTACGATAACTTAACGTTTAGTATGTAGAGTACTTATTATTTCTTGGTTTATTAACATTAGATATTTTAAATCAATATTAATATAAATAAAATGAATTGTTATGAAAATTTGAATAATTAAAACTAGCGTTTGTAAATCAAGAAAGAATTTAATCATTTTTTTCATGATAAAACAAATTATATTTTCTAATATTGATAAAACATAATAGTCTCAATGAAAGTAGAAGATAAATTTATCTAAAGATTTAAAAAAGGACCGTACAACATGTTACTTTTTCTGGCATTACGTTTTGTTTTTTTTTAATTTTCTGTAGTCAGTAAATAAGTTATAACGGTGTTTTTTTTCCATAGGATTGTGTAAACATTTAATAAATGAAAAATAATAATATCTTCAACTTGAAAAAAAATATTGATTAAAACTCATAATGAATATATTAAGAATTATTTAATTAAAAATCATTCTAATTTTAAAAAATGAAAATAAGGAATTTTGTTCAATTCCCATTTTGGCCGGAAGCAGTATGAAGACAATAAAGTAAAAATTTTGAATTATTCATCTGAGGAAGGTTTTTAAAAAGACCTGAAATAAATTGATAATGATACCTAGAAAGTGATTTTTAAAAAATTTCTCTTTATATATATATATATATATATATATATATATATATATATATATATATATATATATATATATTTGATGAAAATAAATCCGACATTATGAAGAAAATAGAAAAACAAAAGCAAACATAGGATAATCTATTTTCATTCAAGCAACATTTGTCAACATCCTAATGTCCTGATAAGGACTTATCAAAACCAAAACATTTTACCGTTGACTTACCGTCATAATAAACTAATTCCATTTGCAATATTTTCTTAATCTATATATATATATATATATATATATATATATATATATATATTCACTTTTGATTGTATCAAAACATATATCTGCTTAGAAGCCAAAAAAATGAGTCTCGAAACGACGATTTTTGGGAAATATATATTTCAGACGTTAGTATTTGGTGACGAAAAATCTAACAAGTTATCGAGATGCATGCTAATGACGTAACTGTTGGCAAAAAAATATTTCCCTTATTTTAAATAAGGAAGTTTGAAAATCATGTCAGATATATATTAGGATATCTTATTAAAATCCTGATATTACCAAATGCGCTTGCGCACACACGCACATTTCGATGTACTCAGCGTTACTTACAAATGATCATAGACGGTAGCATATATAATATGCATACATACATATATATGTATACATATATATATATATATATATATATATATATATATATATATATATATATATATATATATATAGCCCAGTCGGCTGGAATTGTAGAATACATCAACTGCATCGCTGCTGAGGGGTAACAACCCTCTCCAAAACTAATGTTCTGGATATGACATTAAAAAATCTGATGATGTAATAGTGGAGATTTGGGGAATTTGGAGATACCCTTCATTACCATCGCTACAATGTCCACTCTGGCCCGCAGTGGAAGCATCAGCTAGGGTCCCATCTTTGGGTCAAATGGGACTGTTTGATATTTATACACTGCGTAAACAAAGTATTTATGTTAAATTGAATTGCAAGAAATATAACTTTTTGACCATTTAACTGTGTGTAAACAGAAGACTGATGTTTAATTGAATTTTTTGAGGTATATTGCATTAGATGAAAGCATTTGACTTTGTTGACTTATTCTAAACTGAAGTATGCGAAATAGATTTGTTTCATCATTTAACTTTTTGTATATACAAAACGTGTTTACAAATCATATATTTAATATATATGGAAAACAGTATTTAGCATTAACACTGCTTGATATGACATAAACCCAAACCAATCCAAACCACACACACACACACACACACACACACACATACATATACATATATATATATATATATATATATATATATATATATATATATATATATTTCATATGTTGCCTTACAAGGGCGCATTTTCAAAGAATCAAAGACGCATCATCATATCATATGTTTTCGTGTGATTTTCTTGATATAAATGCATATAAATCCCTCTTACACATGCCTACACAAAGACATAGACACACACAGACACACACATGTATACATGTGTGGAGAAATCGTCGATTTAGGTAAATTTGACAAGATGCTAAAATTATATATATATATATATATATATATATATATATATATTGAGTGTGTTATCTAGTCCTTTTAAATATTAGTGAACTTTTCTTAAGCAGCAATAAAGAGCGCAACATACATTTGGGCTTCTACACCACGGCTTTTTGAAATATTTGTATTATCGCTTGTCTTTGTTTTTTTGTTTTTTTTTGTTGTTGTTTAATCGAATGCTAATTAAATATGAATTTGCTATGCTTTTTTGGATGAACTTTTTTAACTGCGTCGACTTGAGGAAAATACAAAGAGGCTGATGGGCATTGAGCTCTGTAGTTTGGATCTCTAAATCATCTTCGTATTTTTTCACACACTGTTTGTCACGAATTTCATTCTTTCTGATGTGGATGCTACAAAAATGTACGCTGAAACAAATATTCTTGAGCAGCGTCAAAGTCTCCATGTTGTAAGTTAGTTTGTTTATGTTAAAATAATAATCTCACTAGGTAGATATTTGATCAGTGAAATCTCCCTCAGTATGGAATGGTATGAACCTTCTGAGAATAAATGATACGTTTAACACAAAACAACTATTTTACAGTTAATTTCAAGTTGTAAATCAATCCCTATGTATGTCAAAAGTGAATAACAAGAATTATCTAAAATAGTCATTTGGGAAAGCAGTAAATTAATGAATGACTCAGAGACTCTAGTACATGTCAGAACATACTGCTTTAAATGAGCTGAATTGAGCACGAAAAACTAAACTTTGTTACTTGTGAATATGAAATATTTTGCATGCCGAATAATGACTATCAGACCTGAAATAAAACTGATAATATACATCAGTAATACAAGAGTATGTAGTCTGAGATCACACAGGCTAATCGAATCCGTGAAATGGTACAAAATACCCCGAATGAAAGAAAATGCAATGAGCACCTTCTCCCAACATGCTTATTGCTTAATTTGTTTGGTTTTAAGCATTTCTAGAATACCGAGCTGACTAAGAGCGTACATATACTGAAAGGTGTTTTTTTTTTAACTCATGCATCAAAACCTTGAAACGGTATTGAAATGAGTTATCTATAGACATATCTAAACATATTTAATATACTGAAAATTATAACAAACGTTTTGTTGAAGACTGCTGAAGATTATTACCTTGACTCAATACTGACAATTACTATGCCTATATTTATTTCATCCTCACAAAACTACTGCAGAAACTATGATTATGTTGGGTTAAATAGTACCACTACTGTTCTTCTAGAAGAACGGATTTGGCATTAAATAACCTCCAAAGGTTGGCATTCCATTAAACATAAAACTACTGCAGAAACTATGATTATGTTGGGTTAAATAGTACCACTACTGTTCTTCTAGAAGAACGGATTTGGCATTAAATAACCTCCAAAGGTTGGCATTCCATTAAACAAAGAACCCAAACACAAACATTGGAGCTTCACATATTTTTCTTATAAATTTCTGTGGACGAAGGTAACTAGCTCGCATAAACACCTAAGATTGCTTTTTGAATACCGATGATACTCTTGATTATTCTCTCTATAAACAAACGTGCTGATGTCACAAATAAATCATCCAGTACTAGATCGATTGTGACAACACGAAATGTGTTCTCTGACGCCGTAAAAGAATTCGTTTTGTTTTCACAGAATGATATATCCATGGATATAGCAATTGGCAACCTGACAAGAGAACCTCATCGTTCGACGGGAGTTTGGACACGCTTTCTAGGATGTCATTGTCCAATACATTAGATCAACATGACGCCCTCTTATAATATTGGACGAGGTTGTAAACTTTTCACTTTGCGCTAATGCCCTTTTGAAATCCAGCAGTTCTTCGCTTGATGGGATGGAGTAAATAACATGATATCTTTATTTTACTTTAAGCAACTGTTCTAGAAGAAGGAAAAAACTCTGAATCCAAAATCCAAGGAGAGTTGTTCAGGTAAATATGTAGCAGACTCGTGCGCCATTATTCTGTTATCCATTCCACTAAAAGAGTCGGTGGTCCCTAAACAGAAATTTACTGAAGAGGTTGACCGTATTTTAACGGTCATCGTCATAACAAATGAAAACGGTGGCCCAAGTTCAAGTCCTAGACGAAACTTTTCTCATTTCAAATAGATCTCATACCCTTGGAAAAGTATGAATCCAACTATTCAAAATAGGTTGGTATAGTAACCTGTCAAGAAGAAAGAAAGCTCTGAATTCCAACTTGTTAAATTTCAATTAAAATTGACCTTTTGTCACATCCTGCTCATCGCGGAAGTTTTAGGTAACTATGTACATATAACATCAACCCTATAAAAAATAGTCAGTTGATTAAAAAATGAAGCGGTTCACATCAGTATTGATTCCTAATGGATCTGTGTATCGTAATTAATAGTTTATTAAGGTTATTGTGGACAATCTTTACATATCTAGCGTGAGTCAAAGATTTTCAATATTTTGTTTATGTGACGTCAAATTCAGCAGGTCCTTATTCATTTGCAGAGGTCGTTGAGGGATGAACCAAAATGAACTGCACAATCATCAGTTACTTTCTGGGCGCTACTCGCCGGATTTAACTCTATGGTTGGATCACTGCCACGAAATACATGATTGTAGACTTAACTTACTTTGCCAGACCGTTCATGTAACCAGGGCGAAATTTCTTTTATCATTCGGTAATTTCACTATGTTCCTTTCGCACAATAATTATTTTCGGTAGCTTTCATTGCGTTATGACCCAGTTCGAAGTCGTAAAGCCATTTCCTGAATGAGACTACGCTGCACGTTAATGTGTGCGGCTTTTAAATCACACATGGAATAAAGCAATGAATAAAGTGTCAGCATAAAAATTGCCACGATACTACTAACCACAGCGAGTACATTCTTCGGTTTTAAATGTTTCAATCCTTTTATATTCGTGCTGCAAACTAATACGTGTCAAATTATGGCAATTTTTTTTTTAATCACGAAAATGTAGATATTTTAACCAAGTGTTTTCTTTGTTCACATATCTCTCTCATTTATCAATTAATAAGTTACGGTAATTCAGACTGTTTTTTACTCATAATCTTACTCGGTTTTAATTCCTTTTTTCAATTTTTTACTAGTTATTTTAAATAACAAATATAAAGTAAAAATCAACTTAGATGGAGACGAAATAAATTAGATAAAAAGTATACATAAATTCAAAATAATAATCTTTAATGAAGTTTGTGGAAAATAAACAACGGACTTTTGATTCACACAGCATTTAGCAATTTCAATAAAACTGATGCTTTTGTTGTTTTTTAAGTCTTTTTAGGCAGTGTTTGAAAGATTATAACATATGCTGTATATAAATTTAATTTATTTTTCCAAAGAAATTCTCATCTTAAAAGTGAAAGGTCATGGTTTAGGGTGAACGCGTGGTGTAATAGTTAAAACGCTGGACTGAAAAATGGTAGTTTGCATGTTCGAACTCTACCCCCACTGTTATATTCAGTTTCGGAGAAATGCGTTTGGAAAAGGTATGAACCCCCTTATCCCCCAAGCTATGGGTTAAATACTACCGCAATTGTTCTTCTATAAGAAAGGATTCGGCTTTAAATTACCCTAGAAGGTGGTGGTGATGTAGATATAGTAGTTTGCACATTACATAAACCTATATATTTGAAAAAAAATCCTTGTAAAATGATAGAGAGGTTTTCTTTACTTAATTAAGATTTTAGCAAATGTATTTTCTTAGGGAAACAATTAACAAATACATTCTGGCTGGCATTGTGTCTGGGGTGAAAATTTTTCTCTGGGACTGTATGTGTGAACGTAAGGCAGCGAAAAATGAAGTCAAATAAGAATTGTCATTGGGCTAGTTTAAATTTGGTGATTGGATTATGAGTGGCTGTATACATGCGTGAATACCTCTGTGTGTGTGTGTGTGTGTGTGTGTGTGTGTGTGTGTGTGTGTGTGTGTGTGCGTGTGTGTGTGTGTGAGTGAGAGAGAGAGATAGAGATAGAGAGAGAGAGAGAGAGAGAGTCTATTCATGCACATGTATAAAAAAATTTGAATACTGATCTGAAAAGCAACCTTATATATTGGCAGTTTGATTATTTATTGATATATCGCGATATCAGCCACTTTTACGACATTTATGACTTGTGAAGTAATTACTGATTGTTTCCAATGCGTGAGTAAAAACGTCAAACTATTCATATAGAATCTCACTCTTAAATTCCAAATATAGGCCATCCGAAAAATAGAGTATTTGCTATTTTAAATACATTTCTATATTTATCATAATGTGTACTGTGTATGTGCAGTACATTTGAATTACACTGGCACTGCGTCAAAATATGTTGGTATAGTTGAAATGATTATAATTATGTCTGATTACTCATACCTTATCAAGTTAATAACAAACTAAAATAATTTATCCACTAGTGTTACATATCCTTACATAATTCTAGATTATCCGTGGGATAGCTCTAACTCTAACTCTAACAAGATCACTTAAACACATCAGCTTACACACACACACACACACACACACACACACACACACACACACACACACACACACACACACACACACACAAACAATACCCCACCACCATCATCCCAACGGCTGGATTTGAAATAAGCTGATTAAATCCCCAGTAGAGAGGTAAAATACCCCCAAAAAAACTCTGTCCTGTATAAGACATTGCATCTGACGACAAGGCTTCTTTTCTGGCGATGTGAGGACTATGCAGTACACATTCTTTGCTATCATTCCCAGGCCTACGTTGAACCAGAAGGATAACATCTGCTAGCGTCCCGTATGTGGGTTGAATATATATATATATATATATATATATATATATATCGTATTTGATACGATTAGACGGATATAACTGTAAATTATTAGAACGGAAAATAGTTAATGGAATCTATGATTGTTTACAAGATATAATTATTGATTACGTAAAACCATAGAAGAGAGTGCAAAAATTATTGTTATAGAACGTACATAATTATTTGAAACCGTATAACTATATATAAGAACTTAAAATTAGATAAGGATATTTGGAGACGTATAACTGTTAATTACTGTATTAAGTAGAGTTTATGGAAGCTGTTATTATTTTCTAAGGATTGTTATTATCAGTTACTTAAAAAATGTGTACGAAAAATAAGATAGGAATTCTTGAAACTATACAACTGTGTGTAGATAATTATTATTAGAGAGGAATATAATGGTGTGCAAAATATCTAGGGAAAAATACTCAAGTATTGATTGACAATAACATGATGCCCTAACCTGTGGGGATATAACAACCTTTAAATCAATAAGCATAAGCACATAGAAATATATATATATATATATATATATATATATATATAGGTAATAATTTATATATGATAAAAAATACGCACATGCATACACACATATATACAAATAGGATTATAATCATGATTCCGTAAATCCATTACTCTAAGTAAGATATACAGACGGAAGGATGTACAGACAGATAGACCTGTAAATAGATAGGTTGACAGAAGGTGACTGAGGCAGATAGATAGATAGAAAAAAACTGTACGAGCGCATTATTTTGAGTATTTAAGTAACGTATAATTTAACAATGAAGAAACACACAGATGAAACATATTATATGTCTGATAAGCAATTGTCTCAAAAAGAGTGTTAAATGTCTAATGCCTGAGTGTGTAAGTGTTCATCTTTATAACATTATTAGATTAGCAAGGGACGTTCTGCAGAACGAATTTCTTGATATAACTCTATTTCAAAGGTTTTTACTCCGCTCTAAACGTGTGTATCCGGCCTACAATTATATGGAGTTGAATTGTGTACATTCTGCATAAATGATATGACCGAGTACTTCCCAACAGACGTTGCTTGATATATCACGCTTCCTCAATCATCATGTTTTCCGACAATGCATCTGGATAAGATTGAATACCCACAAACCATGCAGTCTACGATAACACAGTAAAAGCGAAACTTATAAAACTCTCAGGGATTTAACATATTGAAACAAATCCGGTTCCACGGGTGCATAATGTGGCGACGTCATCGATGGTCACTGAGAGCGATTTATTCCAACGAGGATTAGTTGCAGCTATGCTGATGATCATCATCGAATAGATCTTGAGAAAAGACACACACACAAACACACACACACAGACACACACACACACACACACACACAGACATAGAAACTGCAACAAATCGAATAAAATATAAGATATTCCATTATTTTTTTTTCTGAATTCAGTCTCTGAAGCTGCAGACATATGTGGGAACGTGTGGCGGTCTCTAAGAATTCCCGATTTGTGAGTCTTTTGCTTTGAAGCAGGTATTTCTTTGTTGATGGGGTAGGCTTTTGTGGAATTTCCGTCACAGACTTGGCTACAAATTCTTTCACTCAATTTTGTTCTGCCACAAAGTCTCTGATTTAGAAAACCGATTTTCTTTAATGGATGTCCTCATAACAGGCCACCTTGACTTCTGTTTGTGTTCAAGTGTGGGTCGAAAAGTTCATTGGTTGAAAACTTTTTACGATGATGTCATATCTGTGGCTGATGACTTTTGTGATCAATGGTATTCAAGCATATCAACACCGATCGATGAAATTTGTGGACCGAAAGGGAGAGTCTGCTGAAAAATAAACCTCATTTAGTTAAATTTATGAGTATATTGGTTATCATATGAACTTTTCTGTCGACACTCAGATGAAAGATTTTCATTCACTCTCACTAACACTTAGATGACAGACGGCGTTTGTGTAATTTCATCGACAGTATGTTAATTGATTTTTACTTCAGGTTCTTAAATATAGTACATAAAAATCACAATAACGACTATAGTGATTTTCATAGCATTTCGCCTTTCAGTTATATCTGTAATTTTGTCATCTCGTCTCCCTTCTGGCTAATAACTTTAAAAAAATGCCGATAAATTCGCTCAACGCAACTGTTTCCTTTTAGCGGTCATTATTTTCAGTTTTCCTTCTCACAAAATTACAATACACGTTGATTATGCTTTCTGTGATTGGTATCGATTTGCATAAATACATTACATTTTCGTCTTTACAGCTTGATGCATAAGAAAAAAAAAAACAACGAGGGGACAAACTATTGGTTTGGAGTTTTTTTCCTAGGATAATTGCCTTATTAAGGCAAAAGATCATAGTCTGATCAATTATTATCTTTTAATTCTGAGAAGAAATAGAATCATGCATTTATCATGGGTATTAACGTGAATTGAAATGCCTGTATTTCCCTCTAGGATTTGAACTAGAGACGCCGATTCTATTTCCAACGTCGATAATATTTACCACAAGGGCGCTTCAAAAGACCTCTGGACGCATTATTCACCTTATAATGACTCAAAGGTAACAACAGTGTATGTTAAAGAATCCTTTCTTGTGTTTTTAACCTAAAAGGTAAGCCTCACTTTACGTAACGATCGAGAAATGTTACAAGGTAATACATAATCGGTGGTAGGTAGTTTTTCTACTTTTTTGTTTCGCTGTCGAAAAGTACTAACTACGCCTGACTACGCCTGACATGAAGGAACTACACAACTTCATTTCAGAAAGGCGTCTAACTTCTATTCTGGTCATATCAATATGATATTTATCATACAAACATATATTTTTCTAAATATCTCTAGCTCTTAATAGATCGAAATGAAGCACTTGAGACCGGATCACTAAGTAATATAACAGCTCTTGACAAAAATATTATTTATCAAACAGTACCGGGGGTTCTTTTCACTTATTACTGGGGCGTAGCGGCTAACGTACGGGAGTATAACGTCAGTTGAAGTGAGTTCCATGTCCTGTCACGTTATTTCAATCATTTTCGAACGACAAATTGCGTAGATTAATTGACCTGTATCCATATTTTCCCTTCAAAAGGAAATAAAACTAATGACATGGATACTTGAGACAGTACGCCTTATACCAATAAAATCTGTCCTGTTTTTGACGCTAAACTACTTCCGTTAATTATTAATGCACTATAAAACCTAAACGCTAATTTTCTGGTGGTCAAATGATTGCATTAATTACAGCAGGATTAACAGTCTAAAATTGTTACTAGTAGGTATCCAAACAGCGATTGCCGATATTTCATCAAGTAATTTACAAATTTCTTCTAAAGCAAATGTCTAATTTTTAAGCAATAGTATGATATCTTTTTTTGACTGTACTAACGATAAAACTTTTTTAACATCGGTGGCTTTCAGTTCAGTGGATTATAATTTGTTTTACAGTATTTTTAACAACATATAACAGACCATTTATTATCCCATCGTCGTAAATATTCGGCTTCTTTTATATTTTAGATACAATGTCCGGTAATGGCATTAAAGATGAGAGGCAAAAATATAACAATGGGATTTCCTTTCTCTCATCATCATCATCACCATTTGAAGATGAATTTTTGTTTTATATTTTTCTATTCTATTTTTGTTGTCGACTTAGTTATATTTGTTAGCTTTTTTCTCTCTCTGCCGTTTTTAATTTTTTTTTTTTTCATTTTAAAGTGTCTGCGATGCAAATGTATAACAATATCGGTATTGAATGAAACTGTCTGGAAGAAGTATTGTTAGGAAAAGCATTATAGGTGTTATTGTTTGTGCAAAATTATCGTGCGTCAGGACAAAAGCAGGAGTTAATTTGATGAGAAATCTATTGCTGCTTCTACGGCCATTGCGAGTAAAGATTTTACTTTGAATGAAGAAAGTAACAAGAATATTCATGATAATGAAGATGTAAAGAAAGAATGGTGATAATATTATTAACAAAACAGTTTCTTTTTAATATTTCTAACGATAAAATTACGAATAGTTATTTATTTTTTTAATAAACAATGGACAAATTGTTATGGGGAAAATGCAGTATTGTACCCATATCAGAATGCACTGTCTTACCAGGAAAAAAATGCAGTCTTGTTATTTACATAATATGGAAACGAAGAGTATAATTTTAATGTAAATATTACCTTAATATATATATATTGTTAATGGTCCGTTAATTTTTACTTGAACTGTTTAACGCGTATAGAGAAATACTTCTATTTCCTGTTCAATTATTCCCACCAGATCCTGATTAGCATACATTCACAGGTAATGATAAGTACTAATTAAAATACGATGCCATAAATAAACATAAATAAAAAACAAGATTGCCAGCCTCGTCAGCTGGGGCTGTAAAATACACCGACTGAATTTCAGCAGGGGTTCCAGTCTCAAAGAATTGGGGAATGTGGGGTACACCTTCATTGCTATTACTTTTCTCTGACCTGGAGTGGTACAACCTTATAGCGTCCTATCTCAGGGTGAAACAGAAAAGATTATGTGCAACCAAAGATTTATGTTAAATCGTAATTGCTTTAAAGCAATACTTAAAACTATTTAAGTGTGCGCGTAAAAGCACTCCGGCTCATTTAAGAATGTTATCTAGAAAATGATTTTTACAAGATATATATATATATATATATATATATATATATATATATATATATATATATATATATATATTTCTGTCTAATTGTTTCTCAAGAGTTTATTGCTCAGAGATATATGATTTCAAGTAGTCCTATCTAACGTCAGTAATTTAGAAGCAGTTTTATGGTTTCAGGTGCGTAATAATAATTATTCATAAGCAATGATAGTTTCGAGGAACTATTCTATGCCCTCAGTTATATGATATCAATAATTCATATCTAATGCGAATAATTTTTAAAAAGATCTATTTAGGCCATAGATGAGACCTTAACATGTCCTATCAAACCGAGTCACATTGGACCTGACAGTAATAACAATGGATACCGTTAACTGCAAAGACAAGCATCGAGAGTTGCAGTTTCATTTCATACGTATATGACACTTAAATTGATTAATATCAACCTGTTTTTGTAACTACATTTTCAATTTCATTCTGGCATGTTAAACAATGCAGCTGGTCTCTCTAGACTTAAAATGCAAATTCAAGATAATAAATAATACACATCTGACACTTATAACCTGGTGTAATAGGTAGTCCATTTATCCACGGAAGGATAAGCAACAGGGGTGTGCATCAAGAATAATTTGATATCAGGCAAATATATTTCTTACCGAATATACCTTACTGATGCATGTCTTAGTGGTCATTATCATTTTTATTCTTAACTTACGTTGATACCAGGCCGAATGTATGGGTAGAAAGCTGTGAGAATTGAAATAAGTAACAATATATTGGTAACTTAGATTACTATTAGACCACATGAGGTGCTATGTCTTACAAATTAGAGTTGTCATTCTTGAATTACGTCCCTTTGCTTTTGTGTCCTTGTTTCATGGCATATAAGCATTCAGGGATCATTTAGTGCCAAATCCATTCTGGTAGAAACACAGTAAGGGTTCTATTTAACTTAAGACATTGGAAAATAATGAGTCTATACTTCTCCCAAGTGTATGTGTCTGAATGTGTACGTTATAGCATGACTGGAATTCGAACTCACCTTCTATGATGTAACAATCGAACGAGTCAGTCAAAACTTACTGTGATTCCTAACTTTCTTGCATTACAAAATTGATTGTATTTAAAAATCTGAAATAATTCATTCATTGCATTTGATATAAATGACTCTATTATCTAAAGACTAACTATAGAGATATTCCGGAACTTTTGAAGTTATATTCCTTTTCTTTTTTTAATTTTTTTCGGAAAAGTTCTTCCGATTGCAATATATTACCATTTAGCTGGGATGGTAGAGATCAATATGAAAATGACGTTCAAATATCACTAAATAGTATAGGCATACCCGATTGCATCATTTCATTATTTATAACATTGTAATTTGGTCACTATATCGAGCTTTTTATTATGAATTTTGACATAATTTGTCATCGCCTTTATAATAAAATTTAGGTTGTATTAAAAACTAGTGGCCAGTTTGAAGTATTTTGGTTAGGGAATAAAACGGTGGATTTGAATCATTAACTAACGTTTTATGTATTTGAAATACAAGAGAACTCTTTTCCATCTGATTTATGTTATATATATATATATATATATATATATATATATATATATATATATATATATATGTATATATATATATATATATATATATATATGGTGTGAATTCACATATAGGTTTGAAAATCTAAAAGTAAAAAAATCCTGCTCAAAATACTTTGACAACACTTGATATCGTAGAAAAACTCTCCCTTCATATGTAGATCAGTTTCATGAATTTTATACAATCATCAGATTCAATATATACTTTTTTTCAAAGTCGAATTCACTTTATATCTTACTGACTCCAAATTTTCCAAGCAGTCATTAATTATATAAGAGAATAGAAAATTGCTCATAGCGCTTGCAAAATATAATAAATTGAGCAGTTGACTATATATATTCATTTATCTACATATCTACGTATATATCTCAGTTTATTTTATTCTTTTAAATCTAGTCAAAAAAACAAAACTTCTGGGCATTTGTTAGTGGGCTTGTATGTGTTTATTTACACTATATATTCACTATCACTCTCTCCTTCTCTCGGTCTCCCTATATATATATATAAATATATATATATATATATATATATATATATATATATATATATATCAACTATTTCGAACGATAAGAATGTATCAGATGTTCTTGCGCGTATGTGTGATTATATTTGCGTATATGCATAAAAAGTCTATCTATCTATCTATCTATCCAAACATGTGTCCGTATATATATTTATATATATATATGCATCTAAGAATTTTCATGAATACATATATGTATACTAAGGTGGGCATATGTTTATGTACGTATCAGCAGATATATATATATATATATATATATATATATATATATATATATAGTATAATTAAATGGAGACTCAAACTCGGTTAAGCCGTCATAATAAATTTATTTCGGTGGAGAATATTGTTGGTATATTCTCCGTCTCGTCGGATGACTTTTTACATGCTCTGTATTGTCCCAGAGATGTGATGCGAATGAGGAGTTACAGTTCGTATTCAGAAGATAAATAGGAAAATTAAAGAAATTAAAAATAAATTAAAAATCAGAAAACAAGGATAGAGATAAGAATAAAACAAAAATAAAAAACATAAAAATAAAATTAAAAAACAAAGTGGAACTCATTCGTTCTTCGGTGTGAGCAGAGGGTGTGAACATATTATATGTTAGAACGATTAAGAAATAGGAGTGGAATTAATCTACTGGTCAGTCTCTTTTGATTTTATGTTCTGTTTGTGTGTTCTCCTACTTGGCAGGTGTGCTATTCTAAACAGACTCAGATCGTTTAACTAATGGCTATCTCATATATGATATATATTTATTTCTGATAATTCTGTTAATTAACCCAGCTGTTGTCATCTTAGGTGTTTCTCTAGTTTCAATTACGATCGAGATACATGAACCAGATAAGGTGGGGACATTCATTATAATCGTCAAGTGTGTATTTTTTTTTTTTTATAAATTACCCTAAAATTGGTCAAGGGGAATTAACCACTCTAGAATCCCAGGCCTTATTTTGGATTAATATTCCTTGTTCATCTGGCCCTTATCTACCTTTGTTTTTCCTTGTCTCGGTGATATCTGCTGTTGTGTTGATCTCTATTATTTACTAATGTTACTTTATTATTTAAGATAATTTAAATTTTCCTCTATGTCTACACTTAAAGACAAGTTCATTTCTCCCGTTCAATAAAAGTTCTCTATTCTTGAAATTAATTATGCTAATTTTTTCGTCTAAGCATAGGTTACATCTACCGTTGAAGCTGTTGGCGGCAGATGAGTGCCTTAATATTTTCCACTTAATTTGTGGAGATAGCCCCTGATCCTTCAGGCCCCAGAAGTATTTCGATAAAGCAGTCTGGTACCTAAGTTTCGGGTTGGAAAATGAGTGTCTATGGCTGTACCATCTTTGCTTCCAGTTTCCCGCGGAGATCCCAATATAGATTCTTTCCCCGTCCCTTTGCCGTTCCGTAGGAGAAATGCATGCTTGGTATACGACATTCCTCGTGGTGCAGCGTCCGCCCAAGGGGCATTCTTCCCTATTCCTACAGTTACAAGGCTCCACGTTTGGATTCCTATCTCTCGTGGTAAGCTCATTGAGTAGCCTCCTATTATGGTTGCTTAGTATATTGTACATGTTCTTAGTGCAGGAGTAGCTAATTTTCACTGTATTTCTGTTAAAAATCCTACTCAATGGGTTGCCTCTATTAAAATGTTTATCTAGTAGGTGTAGAAAGTGTCTACCTATGTTAATGTTAGTGAGCTTACAAAATGGCGGATTGAACCAGACTACTTTTCTATTTCTATTCTTTCCTCGTCTATTTCCGTGACTACTATTATTAACAGTCTCACCTACCTTGAGGGGTTCACTCCCATACACACATGAATATATGCATAATGATAATATATATATATATATATATATATGTGTGTGTGTGTGTGTGTGCGTGTGTGTGTGTGTGTGTGTGAATTGAGAACCACATGTCGCTAACTGAATAAATAAGACATTTTGAAATATGTTGCTGGTTAAATATTTCTATATAAATAAATTTTTAACATAATTCTAACATAATTATCACACTTTATTGAACATCTAGTCTATGCATTTACATTAGGCTTGCTTTGAATGACGAAAACGTGAAATATTTATAAATGTATTCATGAGAAAAATCAACATTTTTCTATCGTTTCAAAGTCATTCTTTTCTTCGAATACTTTTACTAATGTTACAACCTTACCGACAACAACACAAGTCTCTAACTAAAATTTTCTTAGGAATTAATTTCCTTATTATTTTGTTCTATATTGTGAGACATCACCATTGTTAGAAGCCATTTATTCAGCTATTGTTCACACTCTTAGGCTAGGTTTACTGCATAATACAATTGTTAGCCTATTCTTTCCTTGCTAATTCTATAACAGAATCTGGCATCCCACTATTTTCACTCGTCTTCATCGGCGCTAAAATCAACACATTTCATTAATTTAAATTTTTTAATGCATTCGGTTGGCCCAGATTAATGTTCCTCGTTGGCCTTAGGAATGTTTAGTTTTAAATAACTTTATACACATGAATCACTTCTTTATTTCTATCTTTTAATGTCATGTTTTCAATCACACTTTTCTTTTTTAGAAATAGACTTGTTAATCAACTAATTTAAACTGTTGTTCTTTCGTCTTTAATCTTGTATCTTTCCACATTTTCTTTAATTTCTTAACTGCAGAATCTTTCCTAACACTCGCTACATTCCAAGTAGATTCGTATTTCCCCTTAAAAAAATAGAATCCACTTTTTCCGCTTACTTCTTTTCTTCCTTTTTCTTACCTTTCTCATAATTACCTATTGAGCTCCGCATCGATTTTTGTATATACTTTTCTCTATTTACTCATTCTATCCCTATTGAATTATAGTTTTTCATGACCTACTTGTAGCACTTTCATTTGAACATAATGATTCGCACACCCTTTCCGTCCTTATTCAGTCTATTCAAATGTTACAATGAAATGTAGAATATGAGATGACTTGTTCATTATTGCGTCAAAATTTCATTCACTCTCGCATTCATATAAGCTTTACTGTTTTGATATGTTATAATTGCAGAGCACAGACACATTTAAATCTCACGATAAACAAGTTTGAATAAATATGCATATCCACATATACGCACACGTACAGATATGGATTTAAGTGCTCAAGTATGTTAAACTCGTCCTAGCACTTTGGTTGTTGGAAAATAACTCTGCGAACATTATCTCAGGAGAAATTGTTTCCATCTGTGAAATTCCTATCGTTTTCGTCTCATTAATATACTCTCTTTTCAGTTAATGGCACTAAATGTTTTCCTGTTTTCTTCATTCTTTCCATTTTTTTCGTAGTTTTTGTTTTCCTTTTTCGTTCTTGTATTCATCACTATTTTCGTTGATCCTGTTGCAGGACCGATAAACACTTCGATCTAGCAAAATTTAAGAATTGATCTGGTGATCTGACATTGACTAGGCAAGGATGACTAAAACAAGAGCGTTAAGTATGAAATGCAGAGTTTTTATTTGGTGCATCGTACTCGAAGAATGTGTGCGTGCAGACGAACCAGACACGCAGGACACAGCTGGAGAAGCAGGGACGAGCTCATAAGTGATGTACTCCAATGGACCCCCACATATGGCCAGGCAAAATCAGGACGATCAGTTCGAACATACATTCAGCAGCTATGTGAGGATACGGGATGTAGCCCTGAAGACTTGCCAGAGGCGATGAGCGATAGGGAGAAGTGGCGACAGAGGGTCAGGGATATCCATGCTAACGGTACGACATGATGATGATGATGATGATGATGATGAATGCCGTCTATGCTTCTGAGTATATAGTACTTGCGATTACAAATACACATACTGTCTAATACAGTTCAGGTTGCTATCAAAAGTGTAGAAACGGCTGCCTAATAGTTATTGAACAAATCTAGCTGCTCCGGGGAGGTTATAATGATAACTGTGAGGCAAGATATATGTAGACGGTCAGAGTGTCGAACGTGGCAGGTCGCTGAAATCAATTCATATATGTTCAGATTGCTGATTCGGTGGTTAACGAAGAGTATAGTCGATGTTAGCCACGAAGAGTCGACGATAGTACGGGCGGTGTCTATTCGTGAACCGGTCTTTTTCTCGGTGTGTCCGTAGCATCTAACTGGCTTTTGCATCATCTTCCTTGTGTTGGTAATAAATCTTAATATCCTGAAAAGGACTGTACGTAAGACTATAAAGACTTTCGATTTACTTCTGAAAAAAAAAGTATATCGGAGTTCTAACTACTGGAAAAGAGGAAGCTCATGTAAAGACTCGATCGCTGCTAGCTAGTTAACAGTCTAAACCTATGTATTTGCGGCTATGGCAAGGTTAAGGCGAAAAGTCGTTTCGGTACTGGTTTTAATTTATCGGCAAAATGGAGTTCCGTTGTTTCAGCAGCAATGCTGCATTGATCATTGATGGCTGAGGTATGACGGTTGGTCGGGCTGCGAAAAGTTGCAATTTCTTTTCACTTTAAGGCTCTTGGCGCCCCCTGACTCATCTAGCCGTTAATGATTGGAATCGTATACTCGTTGGTCTAACATGTGGTTGACCTTGGATAGGAAGCTTCTCATTTAAGTATGATAATGAAATAAGTATATATCGTTAAGAAAAGTTTGCAAATACCACCCGCCCCGCTCTACGGTTACAAGCTAGTTTTGATCTGATTGCAGAATTAATTTGTCTTGAAAATAGCCATAGTGTTGGTACTGGAAAATTCCACTCACTGATAAACTTGGTGGTTTTATCAATGTTGATACTAGGGCTTATTTCCAGTAGCGGTGAAAAGATTCCTACACTGGCCACATTGATGATTTCCGTTTTTCAAACAAGGTTTTCCGATTCTAGTAAGGTGGTAAGCTACGTTAATCCTATTGTTTTATCTTACAATGTTTCATTTTCATTTTCAGTTATAATTATTACTGGACTCCTTGAGATTTTTTCACATCAGCGTTAGCTGATGGTCGTTTACTTGAGTTTGAGTGGCAGAAAGTCTCCTCAAGTCTCAAGGACTCTTTTCATTATTCTGGCCGATCTCAATAATGCTACAGTTTGGACACCCGTTCCGTTATTTTCAAGTCTTCCAGTTCTTGTACCTATCCTTAGATGACTGTACAGAGTGTACCAATTACAATTGGTATCACAGTGATTTTCATGTTCATTATGATATGGCACATTTCCTTTGCTTCTCATTTGACTGTGTTACATCATGATTTGTAATTTTTTTCAAGATTCTTTTCAAATGTTTTCTTTGTCGCAGCCTAATGCTACTTCCTCTATTTATCATTAACTCGTTTTTTCGCAACATGAAGTTTAACAAAACTCAGCGCTGTTATTTTCCCAACTCCGTATAAATAGGCAACCAAAATCAAACTCGCCAGTGGCGCTGCCTTGGACGAAGAGATCCTGAATATGGCACCGTTTCAACAGTTCCAGTCTCTTCAAAACTGCTCCCGCCGATTTCCAGGTGCTGTCGCCTGTCCACTATTACTTCTATCCTTTTTATGACACTCCATTTATCATTACAACTGGTCTTTTCAAGGAACTTGTCTTACCACGACTACAACTACCCTTTTTAGGGCAAGTCACCTATCCCATGCCCTAGACCAACGACGACGTTAACCGATTAACAGCTCTATCACTCAGAGTAGTAGACTAGTCCACCCAATGTGAGAATACTGGTTGTTAAAGACTCGATCAGCCAAGAGCAGTGACGCCTACCAATATATGCTGTATTCTCTGGCCAACGGAACGCTAACTTCATAAACTGACGATAACAGTAAGTGAGTGATGAATACCACTCCGATTACCAACGACATCACAAGTAGTTCAGATGCACCGTTTACAAACTGCTAGTCTTACTCACCGATGACACTGGTCCGTGAGTGAACATCATCACTGATGGCGACAATATCTGCTCGTTCGTAGAAAACTTCGACCAAACCTCAGGTTAGCTGGCGTTTTAAAAACTGATATGTCTATCTAACCATATTTACCAACCCCTCCGCTCGGGCAGGATATGACACAAGGTCAATTTTTAAGCGGAGTTTAATAGGTTTGAATTCAGAGTTTTCTTTCTCCTAGACTAGTTGCCTCACCAAGGCTGAAGAACCTAGTCTGCCCTACTATTTATCCATAGCTGGAGGGAGAATAATTGGATTCATACCTTTCCCAACGGTATTATGCTATGTGAATGCTATGTGAAATGCAGTCTCGTCCAGGATTTGAACTCGTGTCCCTGTGTCCATTTACTACGACGATAACCATTACACCACGGGCACCTCCGTCTATCTAACTATCGACCCGACAACACATAAGTGAGTTTAGTTGAAATTCGGATACAGTTTCGTCAAAAACTACGAAAAACTTGAGTCTACACTTTCGATGAGCAGGGTTTTCGCTCAAACATTATTTTCGTTATTTCTTGCTAAATAAAGATAGTCTGTTTTAATATAAACACCTAAACTTTTGTTATGCTTGCCTTTCCCATGTCACTTCACTTATATTAAAAAGTTTGCAGGATCAACTACCATA
This sequence comes from Sepioteuthis lessoniana, assembly GCA_963585895.1. Lineage (NCBI taxonomy): Eukaryota > Metazoa > Mollusca > Cephalopoda > Myopsida > Loliginidae > Sepioteuthis > Sepioteuthis lessoniana. Next base: position 56,154,674 of record OY757911.1, on the reverse strand, counting down.
ATCAACTACCATAGCAGAACCTTCATTTCCTCTGTTTTCTTCTGTGTGATCTCCATCTAAACTCTTCTTACTGTATGTATTGGACTGCTTGTTGTTAAGGAATATAAAGAATCCAATCCCTACTCACTAAGGCTTCACATTAGAAACATTTAATATACTCATAGCATGCATACAACAACAAAAAAAAAAAACTATACTCGTACGTGTCTCAATATAAGAAAAATATGCATATTGTTTTATGAACAAGCCATATGTAAAAGGGACACAAAAACCGGAAAAAGTTTAATATTGATAGACAGTAAAATGTTCACAGTCATTTCGATTTTACGCACAAGTGACGATATCACTTATAAACTGCTTAAAGAATTGCGCCCCCCCCCAAAAAAAATACATCGAGAAAGCCCTTACTCTCTTGCAATCGGAGAATCCCTTGTCCTCCTAATGAACAGGATCCTTGACGAATATAAACATTTTTTTCGTAAATACTCATTTGTCCACCACATTAATTTTCTTTCTGAAAATAAATTCACATTAAACCAAAGAAAAAAATCAAAGAAAAACGTTCTAACAACTATATTCGTTCCTTGATATCTTATATAATTGATTAATTGATCAATTTATAACAGAATGTCAATCCATCTACGGTTATTATTCCTCTGTAGATGAGACACACTGCATTAATTTGCAGTGGACTTTGCCCCAGTCTGCTGTTCAGTCGGGCCATCTGGCATTCTTTTCAGACGGGTCATTGTACATCAAAGGCAGATTGTGGCCAGAAGGCTCCCTGCTTCGGCTGGGCCACCTTCAGGTGGGGGAGCTGCATTATTGACTCATTTTTATAGCACTGGACACCGTGGTCCAGTTTAAGATGCAATCTGGCATCCGTACCTGTTCTCATATATGGTTCAATGTCCAGCAAGGCTCATTGAACCAAGTGAGCCGATGACCAGCATAGATCTGCAAGGCTCGAGCCTCGGCTCGGGTCTGATCTTTCCTTCCATTAACCTCCACTAGAATTGGACCTTCAAGTCATCTGACCTTGTGTCAAGCCCTGACTGGTAGGAAGCAGAGACAAATAACCGTCTACAGTTTCTTTTTTTTTTTTTTTTTGGTTACTACTTACGGAACCAGGTTCATTGAATATTTATATTTATATTTTTGTGCTCTTTCTTTAGATTTTTTTTTTTTTTTTTGCATACGGTATAATCGAATCTGAATAATTTCAAACGTATATTTCACCCATTGATGAGCCTCTAAAAGTACTTCAACTTCGAATCAGAGGGATGACAATGAAAATGTACACTATATTACTCAGATTTTCTGGACTGGCGTTTTATCGTCTGATGAAATTGAGTATCACACCCATGAGACCCTTTTTCTTACTGCTGTTACACCTGCCTATCTTAATTTTGTATCGTTTTAAAATATTTGATATCTTACGCTATTTGATATCTGACACTATTTGATATTTTACAATATTTGGTATCTTAAAATAGTTGGTATTTGATTATAATATTTGTAATATAATAAGATTTGGTATCCTATCATATTATTTAGTATCTGATTAAATATTTGGTATCTGATGATAATTTCTGGTATCTTATGATATGTTATAGTTTACAATGATATTTGGCATTTTATTATAGTATTTTGTATCTTATAATATTGTGTATCTTATGATAATTTTTAGTATCTTATATTCGGCATCTTATATTATTTCCCATCTTTTAATAAAATTTGTTACCATGCTGAGTTATTTGGTATCATAATATGAGGTTTGGTATCTCATGAGATTGCGTTTCTTACATTATTTGGTATTAGTATCTCATTATAATATTTGGTATCTTATAACATTTGGTATCTTATGATTATAATTGACTGGGAAATTATACCGGAAACAGCTCTTTTACATTAAAACTTTTTCCAATTAATTGTCTAATTAAAAAGTTTGATTCGTGATTATAGGACTAACATGCATCTGATGCTTGGGCTCTAGATTTGAAATTCTCGGAAATTTTGAGTCACCATAATTTTTAAAACTTCCATGTCCACCTTAACGTGATAATTCGTTCAAAGGACAAATTGATCTGCTTTGAATATATTCCTCTTTGCTATGACACCTAATGCCCTACGACTGTAAATCATTTGAATTAAAAATAGTTATTTGTTACTGTAATTGTTTACTAAGAATTATTATCTGTTTCTTCAAATCATATAACTGCGTTGTAAAAGAAGAACGATTATTGAATAGAAAGTATTATTTGAATCCACTAATGTGTGGGTAAATTGTTTGCATTAGATGGAAAGGCTTGACAACGTACCATTGCGTTCCAGAAAAGCTCTTAAAAATAACCAACACAAAATATCTATCTATCTATCTATCTATATATATATATATATATATATTTATATATATATATATATATATATATATGTCCAGGTAACATAGTTCCCTAACATACCAACATAAAAGAACACTAGACGTGTTGATATGCCATTAAAATCGATCCATCAATCAACAAGCACACATACGCATATATATATATATATATATATATATATATATATATATATATATATATATATACGTGTAAGTCTATCAGCGTGTGAGCTTATGTGTGCGAGCTTGTGTGTGTATGTGTATTAATAAGGATAAATTGACAAAATCATTTATTAGATATGCTTCGAGAAGAATTTGTGATTATATAATGTATTATTTCCCGTTTTCTGATAAATACTTTTTAATCACTGTCTTCGTTTCTTTCCGTTTATTGGCCATTAATGTCTTCCGATCGACGCAGCAGTGGTTCAATTAATGTTAGACACTTTGCATTGGTTTCATGAATCCTTGCCAACAGATTTTTCTTCCGAAACACTTTGCCTCAAGAAATAGATGATAATTTTTTCCCCTATTTTTTCTTTCCTCTATTTGAGTGATTTATCAGCAAGCGTGATTTTTTTTTAAACAATGATTAAAAAAGTAGCATGGCGTTTTTGTACTAGAACTTTGAGAAGCCATTGACAATAATGTCTTCAAACGGGGTAATAATGTTTTAAATGTATTGCAAATGCAAAGAGCTCTGAAAAAAAAAACAGTCGGATTTTGTTATATTCTATACATAATCGCCAAAATATAAAATGTCAGTTTGTAAGTGCAAATTTGATAAGAATTTCATCAATCAAAAGAACAATAAGTAAACACCTAATAGAAAATAGTCAAAAAGATTGCAAGGAATTTCCTTGTATACATTAACAATGCGCGCTTACGTATTGATAATTATCGTTAGAACTGGATTCGGTGATTTGTGTTCAGATCCTGGATTAAGCTACTTGCACCTCTCTTAACACTAATTCAATTGAGAAAAGCATCACTCAATATTTTTTTCTCCCAGCAACATGTTAATCATAGGACATGCTTAGTTTTTCAGTATTATTTAGGTAACTAGTCTAGGAGGAACAGAATGAATTCAAAGCGATAATACTTCCCTTAAAAATTAACTATCCTGCCTGTGGAGACTCGTTGGATAAATACACAATATCAATAAAAAAAAGTCAACTGAAAGAGGGAAATACAATCTTAGTTAATCAGAATTGATACGTTTAAATTTGTATGGCAGAAATGATTACCAAAACCATAAGTACCTGTTTGAGAAATAATGTCACATGTAACATTTGAATGTGAAATAAAGACATATATATAAATATCTAGTATCTATTTATCATAAGCAATATCCCTTCCCCATTAGACAGACTCTCCCAACTCAATATAACTATCTAAAAAAACGCTACAATCTAATCAAAGAAAGAACGCTACAACTCAATCAAAGATAAAGACGACAACTAACAATAAGGAGGACCCCTTAAGACGATCAAAGTATATTTGGAAGCGGTTGGGAAAAACATGGGACAATTTTTACACCAACTTGATAATGATATTCGGAAAAAAAAGAAGTCGAGAAACTACAATCAAAATCTAAGAATAAAATATGTTCTATCCTGTTTAACAAAACATGGTTTCCCAATAAGTTGCTGCAAAACTATATATATATATATATATATATATATATATATATATATATATATATATATATATATATATATTCTAGTCTCATCTGATACTTTTTTGTTTTTGTTTTGTAAATGATCTACAAAACTAGCAATAATGACAATGTCACAAGCAGCGCCTTAGCATTCATTTAATATTTTATCCTAATCTACTGTTTGATATTTAGAAATTTTTATTATTTATGAAAAAAAAGGTTTTTAGAGCGATTTTTATCAATCTATATATCTATCTGATCAAAAGAGATCATGAAAGTAGAAATATCTCTTGAGGTCATCTGGAGAAAGATTTTTATTTTTTTAATAAACTGATATGCTGAATGAGAAGCAAAAATCACGTCGCATATCCATTCGTTTAATAGGAATTATCTTCTGGTATCCAAATGTCTTCATTTGCCGTGGTATTATGTCTGCTAATACGGACACCTGTCACTGAGATCTCAATTTTGGAACCTTATGTTAAGTATGGGCGAGGAGCGTTTCAAATAACGTATGACTTTTGTTTATTTAGGTGTTTATATGTCAAACGAAATATTTCCATCCACTTTCGAAGCAATCCTTTGAGGACCGTTTGGTTTGTTATTAAATCTATTTTGGTCAATTTCTTGTGACTTTTCATCTCCTTATCTTTATGCTTTTGTTTGAAATATATTCAAATGTTTTATTTTTCAATTATTTCTATGATGATGGACTCTCTTTCTTTCTCTCTCTCTCTCTCTCTATACATATATATATATATATATATATATATATATATATATATATATATCATTCATCAACAGAAAGTCCCGGTGACAGTAAGGAACTCCTCAACTCTCTTTCTCTATTCGTCCCCATCATCCATCACTCCCAGCATGTCGTCCAATCTGTACCAAATAAGTCCTACTAGTCGGCCATCATTGGCACGTTTTCGTGTAGGGTCCATAGATATAATTATGTTTCTTTATACGATCCAAGGCCGCTATCCAAAGTGTAGAAGTATCAATTATGAGTGCTCAATACTACCGACTCTTGATGTAAAATTAACTTGGGATTAACGATTTATCTGCACTCAACGTGTAGAACTAAAAACATATTTTATATAAAGACAAAAGAAAAAAAATTATCTTTCCAGTTATCATTATAAATTCATTTCAAACTCCTACAGATGCTTGTCAGTTAAAAGTTTAACTTGTAAGCTTTATAAAAACTATCTTCGGATTAAATATTTAGAATTATAATTAGATTTTATCATATCTCTTCAAATAGAATTGATCATTTTTATTAAAAAAATATATAGAGAGAATTTTTTATTTCGAAATCCATTTTCGTGTTAAGTAATAGGATAATATCTAATTATAATTGTAAATATTTCATCTGAAGTTGATTTTTATAAAGCTTATAAGTTAAAATTTTAACATATAAGAATTTGTAAGAGCCTAAAATAAATCTATAATGATACTAAGAAAGTAATTTTTCCTTTTGATTTATGTAAGATATATATACATATATATGTATGTGTGTGTGTGTGTGTGTGTGTGTGGTTGGCAGTTTGATTTTGTCTCTCAGTTCGTTCGTTCGTTTGTACGTGTTTTAGTGTCAACGTTTACGATATACATTCGTAATAAAAGAGTTAACCTTAGTTCTTTAGTAATCATGACAACTTATGTAAAAGTTACATTTAGCATGAAAAATGCTAATTATTTTACCATTACGGAGCGAAAATTTTCAAAATTCATTTCTTTATCTATCCAACACCCCCTCGATTGCTTGGGGAGAAAAATGGAGTCATACCTTCCTCAAGGTCGTTATCGGGAATAGAAACGCAAAGTGACTTATCCAGTATTTGATACAGAGTTGCCGATTCCATTTCATAAGACGTTGACGTTTAGGCTCAAAGCTCATCTCCACATATCCTTGCATACACTGAATTATATACAAATACATTTTCATAAGTAGATATGCATCCTTTTGCAGTCACACATATACTAATTTTACATATCAGATATATGCTTAGATGTACAAAATTATACACGAAATATGGATTGACACCTATACATAAATATGCATGTGTATAGTGATATACAATGTGTTTTTTTCGTAATTGTATAAGTATGTACATACATAAATAATATATTTTATACGTCTATATTGTTGGGTAAAAGCTGTTGTGTATATCTCATTGTTATACGTATTTTTCATCCATGACCCCTTTTTTTGGAATTACTGCCGTATTTATTCCTTTCGTATCCAGTGAATACTTCTCAGCTGCATGTCTATCTTGCAGGCGCTATTACCACAAACTTCCGTAACTCCATTTTGCATTTTTAGGCATTTCTTTGTTGCTATTAAACCCCTGCTGGCTGGGAAAAGGCACAAAAGCCTCAGTAGGAGTGTTGGGCGGACACTCTATCACCGATCCTAGTAATCGCGTTCTTGGGCCAGCTTATCAAGTTCAACTCCAAGCGATGATAGCATGTTATTTTAGCGTGCGCTTGAAAGAATTCCGTTCGGGTAGAAGAAGCAGTCAAAGGAAAGAGATAGATAGAAGTAAGTGAAGAAATGAAAGAAGAAAGCATCGCTTTTCGAAAGTTCATCTGATCTGTATGCCTGCCACTAGCGTTCTGTCTTTAATTTTCAAGACATTTAAAGACCGCATCTTGTCAGTAATGGTCATCACAGCGCCCATCAAAGTCATTTCGTTGGATTAGCTTTCCGGGTGTTCGGTGCAGATTATGACAGCATTAGGTATTAGAAAAGTTTCTATTAGCGATAATTATACGGGGATAGCCGGAGATTCAAGAAGAAACAAAAGAGAAAAAAAAAAAAGATGGAAAGAATGAGAAACCATACAATCCGCTGCTGGCATAGAGATTTGTTATTCGCTGTTTTATACTACTCAGTGAATGTGTGGGTGAAAATCGCGAAAATGTTAGCCAGAAACTTGTATGGTACACAATATTGTATTTGGTAAGTGTTTTCGTTTTTGCCCCACAAATTTTACTGCCATGTATTTTTTAGTTTGATAAGCAGAAATTATATTAATTAAATGATAAATTAATTAATCTATTTTTACAAATGTTATGAACCAGTGAGATTATCTGCTATAATTTTCAAGTTAAAAATTGAACTATTTGAATTTTTAAAAATTTAAAAATAGATATATAAATATATAAATTCGTAGATAAATAGATAAAGAATCTTATATTCCTGATAGTATTTTATTTAATCTCTCTGCCACAAGCTGGAAGTCACATAAAGCCATTTTATAAAGCCCAGCCCCCTGGTTTGAATTCAGTATTTTTCCTTCTCCTATACGGATTGCCAAAGCTAAAGAATATTTTCTTTCAACTTATTAATCCATTGCTGAGGAGAGACCAGGTGTATTCATGCATTTAACGATGGTATTAGCAGGAAGTTAAAAGAAAACAGCCTCGTTCTTGATTTTTACTTGAGTCACTGATTCTATTTGTAACTACGATAACTATTAAGATATTATCCCATGTATTTACAAATGAATTTACAATGAATCCCAAATTGGATCATATTGCTTTAATCCATCTTAGATGTCCAGTTACGAGTAAAACAGTTTCTTTTCCTGATTTCGCATATGATCTACTCCATGATTCTAGGACAGCAAATTGACAGAGTCGTTGCCTTTTAAGGTTTCATAGGGCTGAACTGCTGGGCATAGCACCATATTCTCTGGGAAACATCCACTCTTAAATATTTATCAGCAAAACCAAAATTGCTATAATTATTTCAATAATTTATTAATAACCAATCCAAGTAGGAATATTTCTATGTCTTTACCATCTCAAGAGGATTATTTACTTTTCAAATGTTCTCCTTTTCTAATAATGGCAAATGTTATGATGTGCTAAATATTGTAGTCATATTTAAGTTTCACTGTGTTTTTCCATCATGAACAGCGCTGATGCTTTAATCATAAATATATTCATTTAAAAAAAATCAATTGTTAATTCTTACTGTAAAATTGGTTTATTCATTGTAGTGTTTCATAGAGTAATGCCTACTATTGGTGATCAATGGAGACATTCGGTACAACTTACAAACTAATACGTGTTCCCGTCGAACATCTCAATGAATTATATATATATATATATATATTCTTACAAAAGTAAAGTTGCCGTTGATATTCGAGGGTGATTCAAAGGCTGACTTTTCATTAAAAACTTCAACAAAGTGTTGGGGCGGCCGCTGCTTTCTTTCTCTAGATTGCTCCACTTTACCCTCGATAGTGTCTTATAATGCTGAGTATTCCGCAAGACTGTGTCAAATAACATCTTTTGAGTAATTGGTATGACTCGGCCTAGCATTAAACCCTGGTCGCCTGCACCATTGGCGGGCACTCTACCTACTAAGCCATTTGCTAAATGAAAATATGTTTACGGAAAGGTATAAACCGCTATTTGCAGATAAAAAAGCTAAATCGAAATCTGATCCCTCATGGAAAAAAGGGGATTCTTACAAGCCGTAGTTGCGTCATATCACTGTAGCTTTGCAACAGTTGAACTTCAACAATATACCTAGACAAAAGCTTACACAGGAAATAAACAAGAATGATGTGTACTGTTCTGAATAAAACTGGAAGCAGCACTCGATTATACCGCATTTATTTCCTATCGTAAAACCCTTTTGAAGGAGGACAAACAAAGAAGTTTAAAACTGCTTGAGAAGTAAGGAAGAACACACAAACGACGTTTTCAGAGGTATCCTTACACATAAGGCACATTAGAGTTGGACGAATAGCCATAACTTATATTCATCATCATTTCGCACGGACTAGATGTCGTCTAGATTACATGCTCAGGCGATGAAAAATAGTGATATGTGTAAAGAGAAAGACAACGAAATGAATGTATATATATATATATATATATATATATATATATATATATATATATATATATATATATATGAACATTTCTAATTAAATAAAATCGATTCCTTATTGTTTGGAGTTTACTATTTTTCTTTCGGGCGTCCTTATGGTTTTTGGGATGTTACAATCTTGACATTTGTTGATCGTATCTCAAAAGGAGCAATTTGTGTGAGAACCATTATCAGGTTAATATGTATGCTATTTGTAAATTAAATTTTAGTATGTAGCTTGAAGTATTTTTTTAGTTTTTGCTTTTATTACTAAAATGAGGCTTGTTTTTATCACCGAGGTAGTGGCAGTTTATTTTTATATATTTCTAATACGTGAAGTAGAAAAAAAATTGTTCTGTCTTTTTTTAAAATGGATTACTGTATCTATTTTAAATATTTCAGAATATATATATATATATATATATATATATATATATATATACACGAGGATCATTAAATAAGTTTCCAGATTTTTTTGTATGGGCACTTTTATTGGTAGTACACACATGAACCTCTAGTCCCCTTCGAAGTAATCTCCCCCGGCTGAAAATTACTTGTACTGTTCCAACAAATTCTGGAAGGCCCCTTTGAAGTCCTCTTATGTGAGCGTGTCAATGACCTTCGTCACGGCCTATTTCATCTCCTCAATTGTCTCATAACGCGATCCTCTGAGCTTAGGGAATAACCAAAAGTCACGGGGAGCAAGGTCTGGACAATAGGTAGGCTGTGGAACTGTCTTGATGCCCATCTTGGTCAAATAGTCTATGACAAGGATGGAGTTGTGGACTGTTGAATAGTCCTGGTGGAAATGTCACTGACCCGATTTGAAGAATGCTGGCCTTTTCCGAAGGAATCTCTTCCTGAACTCCCTTAAAACCTCAGCATAACCCCAACCCTAACCCTTTGGTAAACCAACACTGGTGTATTAACTTCCCTACTCCTCCCACACCTCTCATCATCCCTCACAGAATCCCTGCCTTCCTTGAATCCCTTATGCCACTCAAAAACTGCTGCTTGATTCATGCAAGATGGTCAAAAAGCAGTCTGAAGCATTCCATACGTTTCTCTGGCGTTTTTACCAAGTTTATAACAGAATTTTATGGCATTGACACCCTCACACAAGGGAACTTCAATGGGGCCTTCCAGAATTTGTTGGATCGGTACAGTAAGTAATTTTCAGCTGGGGGAGATTACTTCGAAGGGGACTAGAGTTTCATGTGTGTACTTCTTCGAAAGTATCAGATTGCATTTTTGAAATTCATTAGCTGAGACAATCAGGCTATAGTAGGGCGTATTCCAATTGCTGCTGTAGCTAATCATTTAAACTTGTTATTATAAACATTATTGAGTTATCTTATCAGATGTATAGCAAAAACATACTGACTTTTTAAGAGTCTATGACATATTTAAATGCCTGTACAAAAAAAGTCTTGAAACTTATTGAAGGCTCAACGTATATATATACCCACACACCCACACACTTGTATATATATATATATATGTGTGTGTGTGTGTGTATAAGTGTGTGTGTATAAGTGTGTGTGTGTGTGCGCGCGCGCACTCTCAAACAGTTCTTAGGCTTACCCAGAAAGAAAAAAACTGAAATTAAAACTAAACGTACGTAATGTGGATTTATGTTAAGGTACAAAATATTCTGAAAACTTTTGAAGTATATGTTTATAAAATTCGATGTAATCAACGATATATTTATGTTTATAAACTGTGATGAAAAGTGGCTGGTTGTCTAGTTAAAGAATGTATAATTATTGACCTTCTCCTAAGGCAAATATTTAAACGCTCCGCTTAGTCTAACGGTTATCATCATAGAATATGGAATCAGTCACCCGAGTTCTAATCCTCTACAAGGCTATTTGCATTTTATTTCTTTCTTTCTTGGTAAATTTATTAATCTATGTTTTCTCTTTCCTGTCCATGGGTAAGTAATAGGGCATACTGACACTTTTGCTTTGTTCAGGCGACTGATCTAGGAGAAGTGAAATCTGAATTCAAAACAAGCTTACTCCGCTTAAATATTGGCTTTTTGCCACGTCTTGCTCATAAGAGAGAGGTTGGGTAAATAGATACTGATACACTATTCTTGAAATAACAAATTGCACTGATACATCTACAAGACTGTAGCTATTTTGATCATTTATAACATAATCAGAAATATATTATAAGAAAACGTACGTGTCTGACTTTCATAAAGTTTCACTTTTTAATACTGATGTAAACAGAGATAGTGTATGTAGAAATATTTCTGAAACCATGTCACAATAAAAGCAAAGATAACAGATTATAATCTCCCAGAGAAAACTGTTAATTTTTTTTTTAATTTGAAAGACAACTTATATCAACTGCTCTTCGAAAGTCACATTAAAATGATATATTTCTGTAGATTGAAAATATATCTCAAACAACATCCATTTGCATTGATATTTATTATATTGACATGAACTTAACCACCATTTATTTGATGAGTTTTTCCAGTGTTCTATCCAGTTGCATCATATTTTCATTTTTCATGATTTGAAGCTTGTGATTTGATGTGCGATCATAGAACTTCACAAGAGGGATCATAAAATCACTTGGTACTGCTGTCAGCATATTGGTAATCAAATACAAGAAAAATGAATAAATGGACCACTTTTGACCTCATCCAAAATATCCTTGGTGAAAATGGGACATAGAATAAATGATAATGTGTAACTTACTTCAATAAACACTAAGACCTCTCTCTCAGTGAAGCATATACTACGCTATTTCCCCTGTAGACATTTTCCAAAATGCTTGTCCTTCATATGATGCTAAACTACATCAGCAGATTTGATAGTGTGGAATACCCTTTTACTGACATTTCTTTGAGGTCAATTATGACTCGGAGAGGAAGTTCCTGTTAATATGCAATTCATGAGTAAAATCGATGTTTCATAATTATGGAAGCACCATCCTACAATAAAGCAACTGTTCGGCCATTTACCTGCCATCTCCAAACAAATTCAAGAAAGACGAATAATACATGCTGGGTCCTGTTGATGAAGTAAGAATGAACTCATAAGCGTCATCTTTTAATGGACTCCTACTTAGGAACACACCAACGTGGGCCTACAAGCAAAAACTTACATTTATCATCTCAGTGCCTTTTAAAGACAATGGCTGACACAGACAGATAGTCAGAAAAAGACAAAAGAATACGTATTGTCAGTATGCATTGATTATGCTGATGAGTATTTCATATGAATATAGATATTCAATATCATATATATATTTAATATCATATTTTTGTATTAAGAATGGTGAGTTGTGTTATAATCGTTTTTCTGATGATTAGTTACTTGAAATCCCAAAACACTGCCAACAAATCATTACTAAAAAATAGATATACTAATCGGCAAACACGAAATTGTGTATGATATCTCTGTATTAAATGAATAATACTTGAAACCACAGACATTTTGCAAATTATTTGTATATGTTAAAAATACTTGATATCATGTATGTATGAAAAGAAAACAAACTTTTAAACTGCTACATAAAATATAGATATTAACATAAAATGTGTTCGATTCTATATACTCTAGGCACAAAATAACCATAGACTTGTTGACAGGCCGTTAAAATGAATTAGTCTCTAACTAAAGCACGAATTACTTCAAAGAAATCGAAGTGTAGATTTTTTTGTTAACTCTAGCAACAAGTTCATACATAGTATATTTTTTCTCGTAGAGGACAGAAAAGTATTGAGAGATCTTTTTTATTGCGATAAAAAGAAACAAACGAAAATATGAAGAGGATAAAGAAGATTGTTTTTTACACAAAAAATAAGGAAATAGAAAAAGGCAAAAGAAAATGGGCTCAGCTCGTTAGTTTTTGTCACCAAAATCGAAAGTTACTCGGAGAAATGAAAACTTTATTGCACGTCTTGAAAGCTAATATAATTAAGATAGACAAAAAACATTGTTTTGATGATTCTAGCTCAAAGGATGCTTTTTTCGGGACGTATTCTAAATGGTCACCATTGTGCTAGACTCAGTCATAAATCATTATCAATCAATCCGTTGCATTTTTATAATTGTTCCTTTCTCTCTCTCTTCCTTTCTTTCTCTCTCTCTCTCTCTCTTTCTCTCTCACACACACACACACACACTATTTCCCTCTCCATATCAACCTTTCCCCCTCTTATATATATATATATATATATATATATCTAGATAGATAGATAGAAAGAGAGAGAGAGAGTGGGTGAGAAGGAGAGAGAGAATGATAGGGGGATAGAGAAAGTTATAAAGGGAGATTTTTAACTCATATATGCAAGTGATCAATGGATGGAGTTCTAGTCGAGCAGTGGCTAAAGTGAGTTCGTAATCCATTCATGTTGATATATTCCCTTTTAGACTATGCACCCAGTAATCCCTCCTAGCTATGGGTTAAATACTACCTCTACTGTTCAGCTAGAATCGCTTTGGCTTTAAATATCCCACGAAGATTGATATCTTATTAAACAAAAAAATCAACAAAAAAAAGAATAACATACAAACACATATTATTTACCAAGGTGCATGAAAATAGCAGAATTTGTAAGAATTATTTCATGTAATTATTCATAACAATAACAGCACAAACTAATTTTATTTTTCCTTCGCTGCAGAGACATATGCTTCTTTTGACTGATTTATAAAGCGAGAAGAGAGAGAAGAGATTTACTGGAAAATACATTTAGTAATGTATAATAATGACTTTTGAATAATAAAAAAGTTTGACATATACATATGAATCTTGTAAATTCCTCATCAATTTTTGTTCTGTTTTGTTCTCGTTTTCTTCCCTTGTCCCGTTCTATTCGACCTGAATGGAGTTCTCTCATCTCTCAGTCACACAAACATCATGGATCCAACATATACTTCAGAATTTCTTTGTTGTACGTAATGTATTACATGTAACAGATTTTTTTTTTCTGGACGGGTCCGTTTTCTAGTATTTTACGGCTTTTCTTTCCTGGTAATATAAATGGTCTGTGCTCCATTTACTCGATTTGTGGTTTACGTTGAAACGTCTTTCAGTGTTGTCAAGGCACGCTACTTGCATCACACGATTTTGAGCTGTTCTATTTTATGGGGCCATATTATGAGCTTTTGCATCTGATCTTATTATCTTACTTGTCTCACCAACCCACAACTCTGCCATAAATCTTATTTTCTAGCATTTTTTCCTTTGTCTTATCGTCATTTATTTTTTCTTCTGCTGCTTCCATCCCGTAATCGTGGCTTCTTTTTGTATTTTACAATAGTGGTGAAATAAAAAGTGAGGAAATACGAACAGTATGTCTTCCCTTAATTTCTTCTTCTTCTTCTTCTTCTTCTTCTTCTTCTTCGTTTGCAATTTCTTATCCATTCTCTTATGGCTCTCCTTATTTTATATTCTATTTCATGCTTTTCTTTGTTAAACTACGTTTACTTATTTTTTTACATTTCGCCCTTCATTTCGTTTCTCTCAATTTTTGCTTCATTCCATGTATATAAACGTTTTTCTTTTTATTACATTTAATAGTTTTACACGATTTATGTCATTTCATTATATTTATTTTATCTTATAATATTCTATTTTTAATTTATATTTGAAATTTCTTTTGGCCTCCTATTATCTTTATCAGATTAATTCACTTGCATTATTTGTTTGGCTTTACTCTTTCTTCAAATTTAAAACTTTTCTATTCTCTCTCTCTCTCTCTCTCTCTCTCTATATATATATATATATATATATATATATATATATATATATATATATTTTGATGTACGATTATGTATATATATATATATATATATAATTATTCACATTTGAAATTACTAATTTTATCAATCTCCCTTTCACCTTGTTTTACATTTATTCCTGACTCGATCTATATGTCTTCTCTACTGTCGTTTTTAAATTCTCTTTTTTTCTATTATACATTAATTAATTTTCTATTTTAGTTCCGTTTCTCATTTCACTATGTATACGTTCGACATACTTCCTCGTCTGTGTGTTTTATTTACTTTATATTTTTTTCTGTTTTTGATTTTTTATTTTGTTTACTGCTAATCTGTTGCATCAGTCATTCCTTACAACCTCATTTGCATATACTCCATTTTTCTCCACAAATCAGTATATTTTCATAGTTATTTTCTCTTTGTATCATATTGTTTTTTATTTGATATTATATATTCTTCGCTTTTTACCCGCTAACTCGTAAGATGGTTTCGTTACTTGTTATTTCATCATGTTTCTTTTCGTTTATAATTTAGTGCAACATTTGCTTCGTCATTATTTCATGTATTCTACATTATATATCAATTACTCTTACGTCACAACTTTACGATGCTATGTCATGAAAGAATGCTTTACACACTCTTCAGTGGCTGTAATTGTATGTGCCCATCAAATCTCTTCTCTACTAGCTTGTCCCAGAGGTTTCTCTTCAAATGACTACAACATGGCTGCTTGTTACTTTATTGATTATGAATAATGCATTTTGAAATATGATGAGTATCTCATCTTGCCTAAGGTAATGTCTTCCTCTGAAGCTAAAACTCAATGTACATGATATAAATTACGGCCTATTGTCGTAGCAAGTCCACATTTTTACATTCTTTATTGCCCCTTCTTATTTTTCACGCATTCCGATATTTCTATTGCGTTAAAGTAAGAAAATATGTTCACAAAGTCTGTACATCTCACACCTCCAGGGGAAAATCGCTTGCGATGAATTATCCTTTCATTTATTCGTTTACCATATCTATTTTACTCCTTTTGTATACCTATATACAAAAATCTTTTTATCCCATTATGTTCACATCTATCTATCTATATATCTATCTGTTTTCAGCTTTTATCGGACTCGAAATATTTTCTACATTGCCTGTAGTCAAAGTTCCTTCATGGACAGTTTAGGATTGAAAAAAAGTTCCTTTTCATGACTGATTTGTTATATGGTAAAGAATGTACAACAAAATACCATTCATCTAATATTTTGAGCATATATCTATAAATATTCGGCTCTGGTGAGCAGAGGAAATATTTTCATAGTGACCTCCCCTTTTTATGATTTGTTTTGAAATCTAGACTACGTTAATATTTGTGTATATAGACTTTAAACGTACTTGATTTTATTACATTTAAGTGTTTCACAATGATCTGATTTTCGAAAGCTACCGTAAATTCTTTTTAAAATATCATATCGTTGAAAGATTCACTGAAATAAATGTTTGCACAATATAAGTAAAGTGGTTTTCAGGGGGAAAAAAGTAATTTTATGTCCACTTTACAACTTAATAATAACAATTTTATGTTTACATTGTTTCAGCTTTCTAACTTTTGGATTTCGTTATGTTTGAATATCTGAATAAGGAAAATAACACCTGGTGAATATTATTTAAAATTTCTGTATCACTGGATATGTATCTTGGCATCTTTTACTCATTTGGTTGTTAAGTAGTAGAATTGAGAAGAGTTTTATATCTCCTGTATTTACGAAGAATGTTTTAAAAGTATCGAGACTAAAGCTGTATTTACGAAGACAGGAATGAAATATAAATGAAATTTTAATCCTCATCAAAATAGTGTTCTAAGCATTCTGTATACTTTTTCTAGCGATAAAACTTACCTAGAATAACAGGATTCACCTGATATTCTTTCAGAGTGGGTTAAATGTGATCAACTGATTACAGGAAAATTTACTTCTTGTACTGACTGGATTTATTTCTTGGAAATGAGGCAGCCCTAAAAGATATGGCTAAGGAGAAGAGGAGAATTTTTTGTTACGACTACTCGTGAGTCTCTATTCATGAGTGTCCACCTCACTATAAAAGGACGGACTAGGTTCTTCAGCCTTGGTGAGGCAACTAGTCTAGGAGAAGGAAAACTCTGAATTCAAACCTGTTAAACTCCGCTTAAAAATTGACCTTGTGTCATATCCTGCCCGAGCGGAGGGGTTGGTAAATAGTACCTCACTATAAAAGGAATCTATGGATATTTTGACTCAGTTGTAAAGTAAAGTTATTGACTGTAATCAAGGGCTACCCAAAAGCTCCCTTTTCAATAGTTATTACACCGAGATGTAGGGGGGAGCGCTAATCCTTTACCTGGTTTGCTCCACTTGATCCTTGAAACGTACTTATAAGTGTTTAGCAAGGAGGTATCGAATACCACTTTTTGAGTATAGATAACCGTGATCTCCCTGCCAATTGGCGAACACTCTACCATTAAGCCAATGAATTCCTACTCATTCTCACAAATGTTGTAATTGTCAAATTGAACAACAATGAAAACCTCTTGAAATTAAATCTGAATCTGTGCCCTCATGTTCCTCTCATCCTAAAATCTTATCTTTGAGATGAATGTTTAGCATATGAAAGAAGAATTTACTCACAACTCGGCCTACTGAATATTGATGTCGTTGCACTTGCATAATCATGTTTTTCACTCAAAAAGGCTGTTCAGTCAGAGTCCGCTGATAAGTCGTTTTTTGATAGTTTTTACAAGTTTACGACGAAATCGTTATTTTTTAAATTTCAGTTGTATAAACGCTATTCAATATAATTAATTTTGACATATTCAAGAATTCATATATTTGAACATTGAAAAAAAAATTGTTTTATTAATAAAATAGGGATTACAACATTATAAGCATTTTATGATTTCACATGTATCATTCTTTATTGTTTTCTCACTTGTCTTTATTTTTCAGCACGAAATAATTGAATACAAATTTAGTGAAATCAAATATATTGATAAACACTTATTATTTTCAAGGTCAGTTTCAAAATTTAACAAACAAGACTGAAAATTTCCAAAGTGAACCAATATTCCTAAAATAAGTAAGTTTTTGAAGAATTATATTATTTTACATTTCTGCTTTTAGCAAAATTTTTGGCGAAGAGTTCGTCGATATTTTGATTTAATTATTTTTCGAATAATTAAAATACAAATTATATAAATCACATGGGACATGGCTTTTCTTAAGTGAGGAATTCCTAAAATTCAATTAAACAGTTTACGTTGATTTAAAAATACATTTTTTCTTTATGGTCACCTAAAAATGCATAGATGTGTGTATACAAACGTATTCAGTATTGTGGGAAAATATCGTTATAATCCGCATGCAGAGGTTATTTTTAGAGCTTGAGTTGCTGAAAAAATCATTGAACCTAATTTTGCATATGATTATTGCCAAAACTGATTTGTTATTTGCAGGTGTTATGGTGTTTATGATGCCGTGACCAGATAGTTTTTGTAATTTTATATAGCAATCTCACTTATCCGCAAGAAAACTGAGTTGATTTGGAGGACAATTACAACACTAAATTACAGCTCTCCTAAGAAAAGAGCCGGGTGGTCAATACAGAAGGCATTTAGTGCGGACATGTTCGATCAATCAAAGAATATGAAGGAATTTGTTAGAATCACTATATGAAGAAAATTCCTAAGACATCGAACGAAATCAATCTTCTTCAACAAAGTCGATACGGACAGCAATGTTTTCCAAAGTCCTGCGATGATATTTTATAACCCAAACTCTCGTGTTCCCATGTATCATCAGTCACTAATGGAATAACCGATAAAATTATCCTCAATTTAAGAAGGCAATTCTATCGTTAATTAATTTCTATCCATCCACCAGATGATCTTGTGAATGTTTATTTTGCTTCTCTCGGTTCTACTCAGCACGCAACGTAAAATGTGTCCCTCAGCGATTAAGAAAACACTCGTTTCTATAAACAGCGAGTCAACGTTACTCTCAAACGGATTTTGATTGTTTCTCATATTCATACTTGGCAATCAGTTGGGTTGAGATTCATCTCATACTTGTATACGTTGATGAATACATGAAGACTTATCGCTTTGAATAGTGCAACACGATAGTTGGTAAACTGTGGCTTATGTTGTTTTTTTTTCTTTAATGCAATTACTATCGTCTTTGGTTATCTAATTTCAAAGCATTACTTGAAGAAGAGCATTAGAGGTATTGTTTATCCCGTATCTTGTGGGGGGAAGGATCAAACCTTTTCTAAGAGTATTAATCCGAAAATGAATCCAATATCGTGACTGGAGTTCGAACTCATTTTTCCCCAATGTCAAAGTCTAGAACGTTAACCTCTACACCACGGTAAACGCTACGCCACCAGGTAAACTCTGAATTCAAACTCCGCCTCAGAATTGATCTAGCTTTGCATCCTGCCTATGCTGTGAAGTTGGTTAGTTATATACTTAAGCTTGACTGATCATTTATATTATGATAATATTCAGATGGAAATATCTGGCTTAATATTGTATGGTTTCTCGTTAGTATTTTTATGATTGAGAGAACGTGTTTTTAAATTCTAATAAGATATATTTGTAATTATAAGGTTCTGAGCATATACGGGATTTGAAAAAAAAAAACAACGTGAGTTTTGAAAACAGGGAGGCATTTTTGTGTTAATTCATTTCTCAATATGCTATACATTCATCAAAAGAAAATTTCTTGACATTTGCTATATATAAGCAAGTAATCAGAATACATATTCCTATAAAAGGTGTAACTTTCTGGTTAAATCTTGAGGAAGAAGGGCTTTTCTTTGTTCATTGAATTTCAAACAATATTCAATGCAAATACATTTAAAACTGCATACGATGGTGAGGCCCCAGACCTCTGAGATCAACTCCTACTGAGATTGATTGTAACTGTTTGACTTCTATTTACTTCTTGAATAGATTTGTTTTAAAATTATTAGTATTGGAGAGAAATATGAGTCACTTAAAACCTTATTTCTGTGTGCAAACAAATGTTTTTTAAATAGAAATAGTTACTTGGTAAATTGGTGAAAGTCTATAAGAAAACATCAGTACTAGAGAGGAATACTTAGAACAATAGGAATCTTTGTAAAGTATTTGTATTAGATTGGAATACTTCAAATCATACGTAGCGTTTAAAAAGAAAAAGGGATTAGAAAACTATAAACCATAATTCAAAAATGAATCAAATTTCGTCATTTTCCCTAACGTGTTAATAAGTCGTAAAATGAATGAACCAAACTAATCAACATAAAATAGTGGCAACAACAAAGATCCAGTCCCTTTATCAGTTTATAAATCAGGCGCTCGGCGTAATTTCTGAACTAAGTCCTACTAACCACAAATCCGAAATATGCATTAGTACCTAAATAATCTACGTCGTTGATTTCTGTCGGATTGGTGGATTACCAACAGGAAACGGAGTCTAGCCATCGATCATTTTGGAATCTCAACTTTTTAAAACAAACGTAAAAAATTAATTAAGTTATACATATTCAGACCTGCACTGACAGACTGTTTCGTTCCATCAGAACTCTTCTGTGTGGCTAGACACGTAGGACGCTCGAAGCCGGGACTAAGTCCCAGACCGCTCGGCCAATAAGCGTACCACGTTGGCAAAGGGAACTTTTGAGGTATCTATGTAGCAATAGCAGCAGCAGCGTCCGTTTGTTTACATTTTTATACCCTATCGGCTACCAGAGTGCTCAATTCTTTCGAAGAGTTTTGCATTATGCGAGCAGCGGCAGTGAGTTCCTTCTCAAGAGTGCTCAACCCCATGGGGGAGCGTATATTGTCATCCCCAGACAGACTGTTCCGTTCTATCAGAACTCTTCGGTGTGGCTAGACACGTAGGACGCTCTAAGCTGGGATCGAAACCCATCCAACTTTACGATAGACTAAGTCTCAGACCACTCGGTCAATAAGCGTACCACGTTGGCTAAAGGAATTTTTAAGGTATTTATGCAGCAGTAGCATCATTTTTTTTAAATTTATTTAATAGCACCACTGGTTTTATGCCGTCTTTATGCGACAATCATCAGGCAGAAAATGATGATTGTCGAATAAAGACGGCATGTAACCAGTTGTTGCAGATCTGCATCCATGCTATTAGATATATATAAAAACTAATATATATTTCTTTATTATTATATTATATAATAACTTTATGAAATATATTGATCTCTCTCCAAATTATACAGCATTTGGTCTGTGATAAACCCAACAAGTGAGATAGTGGCAACCAAACATTCTTCTAATATATGGGTCAATCATCGCCTAAATTACGCAGATGTGAAAATTACACAGGCATCTCACTTTATCAGATATATTTATCAAAATTACAGGAAAATTGGTCTAATGCGTAGAGTGTTCACCAATGGTCCGGGAGACCGGGGTTCAAACCCATGTCGAGTCATACCAAAGACTCAAAAAAGTGCACCTGATGCTGCCTTGCTTAACACGTAGCATTATAAGGTAAGAATTAAGGGGTAAACTGGATTAATCCAGGTAATGGAGTAGCGCTCTCACCTACACCTCGGTGAAGTAACTATTGAAAATGGAGCCTTCGAGTCACCCTTGACTAAGGTCTCCAACTTTACTTACTTACTTACTATAAATTTGTTTATTCAAATAGGTCACCACAGGCTTAAAACACGGCCTTTAAATGAGTTCGAAATCACTTGCAAGACGGTCGACTGTCTTATTGTTTAAATTGGAATCTCCTTCAAATGAGCCCCACACTTAATTATCAAGGTCGCTTCAACCTGAGGACTTAATCGGCCAGAATTTTGGAGTGATAAAGTCGTAGAAATGTTATCACAACCAACACTGGGTATGCCAGCTTATTACCAGGCATAGGGTCTCCTACCTTTTCGATTCAGGGAAGCACAGCTTCTTCAATGTACTTGACATAGGTCTTTGTATTGAGTCAGAGGGCATGTAGGAAATGAATAAAGACATAACATCACCGTCGCTAATGATCACCCCAAACACCATGCTGTGGACTGGATGTTTGTTTCTCATCACTATCTGTACATCTTGTGGAGACTGAGCAAGCAAAAGATTTTTTATGTCTCATCATCATCTGATCATGCGAAAAGTGTTCTCATCTGAGAAAAAAAGAGCCTGTTCGAATCGTGTAGATGATTGAATCGGTTGAAAATCTTTTCTGCATGGTCTTTTCTTTTGATCATCATGATAATTGATAAAAGTTTTCCTTTTTGCATCTTGAATGAGAAATATCGAATGGCTTCACGCACTACTGGTCTGATAAGAAAATCATACACTCTTATATCCCTGGCTATGAACAGAATTGTCTTACTGGGATCGTAACCAGTCATGGCGTAGACATCATCAAGAAATTCACAAGTTATTTTTTCATCAGAACGATCAGAACTGCCGTTTTTTGTGTAGCAGGAGCAAAAAGCAGAGTGAACAATCAGCTACTGTTAGTGAGAATTGTTATATTTTGACACTCGCCCCGGCCCAAAAATGCTATTCCAAGGTGATACACCGGAAGGAAGTGACACATTCCAATGGCCAGTAATCGAAAGAGATCGCGTGAGCGGGTTAGGGCTTATGATATGGGACAAGGTGAAGGTCCCATTGTGCCACTACAGTGATGCACCGGAAGAGAGTAACCTCTGAACTGCATGACAGTTATTTCCGCTTGATGACGATTAAACATTCGATTTCAAAGATCCAGTGGGCGATCGTGTGGGCGTTGAATTATTATATAATTGAGTTGAGTTGGGTGCCAAAGCAGTTGCCAGTAGAATTCCAGACAACTAGAGACCAGATGTGGTTGGGAAAGCCACACCCGACCGAGGGAGTCCTCGGAAACCCCCGATGGAGTTAGGGGTCCAGAGAAGATGCTGATGAGATGCCATAAAGAAAGCCAGCATCCAGCAGTGGACCCCAAGACCTCTGGTTGAGCATCTAAGAGAACAAGAAAGACACAACGTGACGGTCATAAGTAGTGGAGGTCAAAATATGAAGTTTATGTTCGGTCTCCAGCACCCTCTCACATGCAAACCTTGAACAACCCTTTCGAAACCTTGCAATAAAGTGAGAGGTAAATATATTTGTAAAGTAGTCTTCCTGTGTCTTCCTTCATGCGTCTTTATCTTGCGTCGTTTGTTCCTGCGTCTATCTTTCTGCGTGCGTCTGTCTTTATTATTATTGAGTCGTTATGATACGGCAAATGAGTATACAACAGAATGGCTGTACTCATCGGTCAAAGAGCCCACGTTTGATATGTTATCTATACAGATGAGGATGGTTAGCCTGAACTCCAGGCGGCTGAGCAGTGCCGAAATTCCACTCATGAACCGCTTTTTACACTATCGAGTTTTTGGTTCTAGAGATGATGATAAGTTTCTACTTCCGCCGAGCATTCCAAAAAGGCAAGAATTAGATAAAGACAAGGACTAGGATGAAAACACGAATTCAAAAGAGAAACAACAAAAACAACAAAGAAATTCACGTGTTGAAGAAGAAGAAGAAGAAGAAGAAGAAGAAGAAGAAGAAGAAGAAGAAGAAGAAGAAGAAGAAGAAGAAGAAGAAGAAGAAGAAGAAGAAGTGACAACGATGACGAAACTAATTTCGAGTGTGGATTTACAGAAACTTAACATAATTTGACCCACTTTTATTTAGTAATCTCTGTTGGTCTCAATAATTTTGTTGAGTCTGATGTACTCTTCTCATATTGATATCCAAGCTCACTGAAAACTTTGTATCGGAGTTCCGTCGTAAATGCCAAGAGCAAAGGATACTGTTTCCAAATTTCCTGAAGAGTGAATTACGCCATGCTGCTGTTTTCTTCTCAGAAAATTCCTAAACGACAATTATTAGCTTCATAGTAGAAAAAAAAAAAATCTGAATCAAAGTGCATATACGAAATTAATGATGAGGAATTGCGAACATTTTTGCTGATTATGAATGTGTATAGGTGTGGATGTGCATGTGTGTGTAGGCGGGTGTGTGTTCCAGCTGTGGAATTTTTGAAGGTATATTTTATTCAAGATAAAAGACAAGAATTTGGAATGAAGTTTTTTTCTTCGTCTTTTATTTGCTTTTTCATGTTCGCAAGCTAGATGTTGTAACTGAGGACAGAGACTTTTTTAAATAATTGTCTGAGGTCTCTGATGTTATAACTCGAGTGCATGCACTTTCGATCTTCTTTGTCATTATAGAAGATGGGGACACGATCACGCCATAGATTATGAGAAATTCTATGAGATCAATACACACACACACACACACACACACACACACACACACACACATATATATATATATACATATATATATATATATATGTGTGTGTGTGTGTGTATGTTTGTGTAATCCTTGTACGTGAGCGTGTGTGTGCGAGTGTGAGTATATACAAAGACAAAAATACATTTATGAGTATAAGTGTATTTTTATGTGTCTACTTCTCTGTGTGTGTGTGTCTGTGTGTGTGTGAAAGTGTTCGAGAGAGAGAGAGAGAGAGAGTGGGTGTGTGTGTTTTCGTGAGAGAGAGAGAGAGAGAGAGAGAGAGAGAGAGAGAAAGAGAGAGACAGAGACATAGACAGAGAGAGACAGAGAAAGAGAGAGAGAGAGAGAGAGAGAGAGTGTGTGTGTGTGTGTGTGTGTGTGTGTGTGTGTGTGTGTGTGTGTGTGTGTTTTATACCCAGAATTAAGTGGCCGTGAATTAAGTAAAACTTTGTTGCTGAGCAGGGCTTTTGCATGATTTCATGTTATTTTAAATTTCTGATTGACCTGCAAAAAGATAAAAGAAATTTCTGTCATAGCAAACAATTCTGCAAAAAATGAAAGTCGCTCTTCTTGTCCATAACTGTTAGCTAAAAGACTGACTCTCTGATTAAATCAGCGATTTATTTGATATATAAAAGAAGCATTATTTAATATTAAGATGGATCTATACATATTTCCTAATTGGTGCACTTTGAGAGATCATTGAAATTACTAGCAAAACATCTAAAATATGAAAACAGAAATCAAATATCAGCAAGAATCTTTACTGGAGAGTTAGGAACTTTACATACGGGTAATTTTATTAGATGTGAAATCTGGTTTGAAGGCATATATTATCCCATTAAAATGTAAATCGTAAAAATAAATAGGAAAACGACTCTCATAGCCGTTTATTGCTTTGTTATAACGTCGAAATTAATAGTCATTATACAGCATCTTTTCAAAATTCTGAAAATCTATCATAGAGTATATACAAAGAGCTCAGTATAAAGATCAAGTTGAATACTGACTCCTACATATCGTTACTAATTTTACATAGATTATTGAGACTTCATTTAAGAAACGATTTAATCAATTCAAGAAATATGTTGTCATCGTATAATAATCGGCAACCATAAAACTATTTCTTTAAAATGAGTTAGAAAGCTGAACAAACAGGACATATTTTTTATAAAGATTACAAAGGTATAATTCATTGTGAGTTTTATATTCTTAGAATATTAAAATAGCATCAGTGAAATACATTTAAAACAACATCTGTCTTTTAAGAAAGCAACCACGAAGTAAATAAAAATAACAATTGAATAACAGAAAAGAACACTGGATAAATGTCTTTGATGTTTTCGAAGGAAAAAATGTAACTTTTAAAATAAAAGATTGAAATAGATAAGCTGAAAGAGTAAATAAATAAAACAAAAAAAGAATTTATATGAAGGCAAAGTAAAAAAAAAAAAAAAAAAAAAAAAAAAAAAAAAAAGTTTCTTTTTCGAAATTGGAATAATCCTGATGCCAAAATTATTGAGTTTGTTGCCAAAAAAAGAATGAAGAAAGTCCGTTTAGATCGTTCTGATCTTATGTCGTTATTGGTTTTGGCTTTGGAGGTTATTCTCAGTTACTGTTTTTTTTATTTTTTCTTATTTTTTGTAAGTGATTTTGGTCATACCATGTCCTGATTTGTGCAGTCTACAACGCAAGCAAGAATCCGTTTTTAGAAATTCATATCCACAAATACAGTTAATGGTAAAGTATTTCCTAATATAATATCTATAAGTATTTAGTGTTTATTTGATGATACTTTTCAGTTTAAAACTCTAGATCATATCAAAAATAGAAGCGTACAGTTTATTTCTATATTTTTTCCTGGCTGCTTCATAAGTTTTGAATTTGATAAGGAATTTAAACTTAGATGACGAAGTATTTTTCTATAGCTTTTTTATTTATCATCTTGATTAACATCTAAATACAGTTGAGTCAGGTTCATTCTCTCTTTCTCCTCTCTCTCTCTCCCTTTCTCTCTCTCTCTCTCACACACACTCTCAATTCTCAACACATTGCGTAGTGGTTTATTTTGTATATAAATGTACTTATTTAATGATGTTAGTGTAAGTTAAGTGACACCACCTAGTGATTATCAACATGATGTAATGTCTATTCAAATAATTTTTATAAAAGAAGATACATAATCTATTGCAAAAAGAAGAAATATTCATATCTAAGTAAAAATTACGTTAGCGATCTTAGTTGAGGGCGAACCGAAGGCTCACTTTTCAATAGCTACCATACTTAAGTGTTGGGGAAAGCGCTTCTCCATTCCCTGGATTTACCCTTCATTCTTACCTAAAGTGTTGAGTGTTAAGCAAGACAGCATCAAGTACTATTTTTGCTGTCTTTGGTATGACTCAACCTGGTATTGAACTCCGATCTTGCGGACCATTGGCGAACACTCTACTCATTAGGAAAATTCATATCTAATTTTTAGAATTATTGATCTGATCTAAACTTTGGAGGAACTGAGTTTGGTTTGATTGATTATAAAACATATCAACCATTGTAGGTTATTTAATGCCAAATCTAATTTGTACATATATATTAAATATACATGATTTGTGAACGTAAGTCGACAAAGTTAAATCGTTAAAAGTATAGCTATTTTTCACAAACAATTCAATTAAACCTCAGTCATTTGTTTACACACACTTACATGATCAAGCAGTTCCATTTCAAACAATTCAATTTAGCCCCAGGCATTTTTTGCCCACATTTTAAATGACAATCAGTTCTATTTGACCCATGGATAGGACCCTATCAAATACAACCACTCCTGGCTAGTGTGGACCTGGGATCGATGGCAGTGAAGGGGTACACTGCATTCCCTAAATACAGGAGTCTCACTATCAGACTGTTCAATGTTATATCTTGGACATTCATTGAGGCAGTGATTTCCCTCTACAGAGAAGCAACCACAGTCGACTGTATTTAGTTTGGTTTGGTTCGTTTGTTTAATAGCATATCAACCTTTGAATGTTATCTAATGCCTAAGCCATTCTAGAAGGGCAGTAGTGGTAATATGTAACCCATATCTGCGAGAATAAAGGTCTTCATACCGTTTCCCGGGGTATCTATCTGAAAGTGAACGTAATAGCGTGACAGGAATTTGAACTCACTCACTAAGATTTTGCAGCCCATTAACCTTTAGATCACGAGTTCACCACCCGGCCGACTGGGCTGAGGAAAAATGAAGATTTTTACTTGCAATAGAAAGATAAATTTTTTTTATGAATCCATAACAAGATCACTTGCTTGTTGATTGACTGGCCCATTTCTACGATATTTCAAAGCCCCAAGGTTTAGTTTATTCAAGTGAATAACGTATATATATATATATATATATATATATATATATATATATATATATATATATATATATATATATATATATATATACACAAATATATATATATATATATATATATATATATATATATATATATATATTCCTGTTATTGTTTTTAAGATTTTTTTGGTACACAGTTTTTGGCAATAATTTATTCCTCTTAAAAAAGTATTAAAATTTGTTTGAAGTCGTATGATTTTAAGTATTCTTATCTACTGCATATAATTATTTGGTTTCATATATTTTTTCAATTTAACAATAGTCCTTTGTTATCACACAGTAATAGTATTTCAGGTAACTGAGAACATACTTATAAAATAGGCCCTCCCGAATGGTGCTGAATAAAAGGCCAGCGACATCTCTACAGAAGGGTAATATCGACCCAGTGATGAGTATGATGGATATGACACAAAACCATCTGATAGTGAGGCTACAGACCCGGAACTTCGAGGAATGTTGAGCACAAATTATTGCCTTTATTTCCAGGTTCAATGTGAACCGCAGAGGTAGTACCTACTAGGGCTCTATCTATTGGTCAGATAGAACTATTTGATCACGTATCATACCAGCCAACACTTGACTGAGTTCAGACAACGAATTGTAATACTTGAAACTATTTAACTGTGCAAACAAGTGAGTTCTCCCCCTCCACTCTCTCTCTTTTTTTTTCTCTCTCTCTCTTAAAAATTTTACATCCAAACTAATCCCTTAAAATTATATATATATATATATATATATATATATATATATATATATATATATATATATAAGAAGATGAATTTGGAATGATTCAATTAGAGAATATGAAAGATAGTTCTTATAAATCTCCAAAATTACTGACGGTATGATAATTGATAAATAAATTTATGAATCCAGAGAAAATTAATATGATTGAAAGAAAACTCAGCAGACTGTTGTTTGTCAATGATTTTAAATCTATATTTATAACTAATTTTTAAATGCCGCCTTAAAAATAGATATAAATTTTATAATAAAGTGTTATGATAAAAAAAATTTATTGTGATACCATCACCAAGAAACATAGATTATAGATCAGTCAAAACGGAAACAGAAAAAATAAATCAATTACTAACTTAAAAATCAATAAATAATGTAACCGAATTAAATGAACCAATCTATGCAGGAGCAAAATTAGTTTGTGAGAAAATCGAGGTCACCTTAAAAATCACGAGACTGGTTACATTTTCACATAGCACTAATACCCTTGGGAAAGGTATGAATCCAATTATTCTCCCTCCAGCTATGGGTAAATAGTAGGACAGACTAGGTTCTTCAGCCTCGGTTAGGCAACTAGTCTAGGAGAAGGAAAACTCTGAATTCAAACCTGTTAAACTCCGCTTAAAAATTGACCTTGTGTCATATCCTGCCCGAGGGGAGGGGTTGGTAAATAGTACCTTAAAAATCACGAAAAAAAAAGAAAAAACGTGGATGGGAATTTCGAGTGGAAATGCAGAAAAAATCTACGAAAACAGGCTAAAATGATAAAGCAAAGGAAAAACGCTGGAAAATAAAGAGATAAAAAAGATAAAGCAATACAAAAAATAAATATAGAA
This sequence comes from Sepioteuthis lessoniana, assembly GCA_963585895.1. Taxonomy (NCBI): domain Eukaryota; kingdom Metazoa; phylum Mollusca; class Cephalopoda; order Myopsida; family Loliginidae; genus Sepioteuthis; species Sepioteuthis lessoniana. The sequence goes on along the minus strand of OY757911.1, from coordinate 56,125,700 downwards.
CTTGACGAAATTAAGCAGCAAGTACTGGCAAAAGAAAGAAGAATAAAAAGACATCGAGAAAGGATAAAACAATACAGACGAAAGAGGACATACAAAACAACGAAAGAAAATTCTATCAACAAGTTAGGCAGATAACACGAAAACGCGCCAATAACCAGACCTAAGGGAAACCAAAAAAAAAAAAAAAAAATTAGTAAAATATGGCTACTTAGAGACCATAACAAAAAAGCCGAATGGATGCGCAACATAACAAAAGAATTAGCAGGACTCGAAGAAGGTCCGAAAGAAGAAAGTCAGATTGATTTACTCAGAACAGCACAATAAAAAATAAAACGGGAAAACGCCAAGCCATGATGGAATACATGGATTCTGGTTCAAGAAATTCCCCTCCATTCACGGTAGACTATTACTCGAAATGAATAGATACTTACAAGTAGCACACGTACCCGAACGGATGACCAAAGGAAAGCTGACATTGATCCACAAAGACCCCTTCAAAAGAACCGCTCCAAACGACTACCAATCAGTAACCTGCCGACCTGATTACACGCTAAAAAGCCGCAGATTGTACCCTGAAGAATAGGAAAGATGCTGCAAAGGATCTAGAGGCACTGGAGAGTTACTTTACATAGATCAGCATATCCTCAACGAGAGCAAGGCCAGATGGAAAAATTTAGTTCTGGCATGGATTGATTCCAAAAAGCATATGGTATGGTCCTGCAAAGCAGGATTGCAAACTGCCTCAAAATGTACAACATATCAGATGAAGTCATAAATTTTATCGAGAAAACTATAGGGAAAACCTTAGCTCAAGCGAAGATCCAAAGTGGTATATTTCAAGGAGATGCACAAACAGCTTTAATATTTATAATTGCGATGATACCACTAAACCACATACTCAGAAAATGCACAGCTGGTTACAAACTTAGTAAATCGCTGGAAAAATATCAATCACCTAATGTACATGTAAGACATAAAACTGTTTGCAAAAAATGAAAAGGAAACTGAAAAATCTAATACGTGCAATGAAAATATACAGTCGGGACATAAAATTTGGCATAGAAAAATGTGCAATGGTAGTAATGATAAGCAGCAAACGACACTTGAAGGATGGAATGGAACTTGAAATTAAGACCAGATTAGAACGCTCGGAGATAAGGAAACCTACAAATACTTGGGCATCTTGGAAGCTGACATCATCAAACAATTGGAGATAAAAGAAATACTAAGAACGAATATCTCAGGAGAAGCAGAAAGCTACTCGAGACAAAACTATCTAGCAGAAACCTTATCAAAAGAAGGAACACCTGGGCTGCTTCCCTCGTAAGATATTCGGCATTATTTTTTAAGTGGAAAAGAAAAGAACTTAAGCAAATGGACCAAAGAACAAGAAAACTAATGACCATGCATAAGGCATTACATCTCAGAGATCATGTTTATAGACTACGTGTATTAAGAAGGTGGGAATGAGGAGGACTAGCCAGCATTGAAGACAGCGCTGACGCATCAATACAATGACTCGATGACTACATAGAAAAACGTGGAAAAGGACTGATTATAGCTAAGAGACAATTTTTGACAACACAAAAACCAACAGAACGACAATAGCTAGAAAATAAAATATAGGAAGAAAAACAAATCTATGGGCGTTTTAAACGGTTAATAAGCAACATCGCACGCGAAAAAAATATGGACATGGTTAAGAAAAGGAAACCTTTTGAGAGAAGCTGAATCTCTTCTAATAGCAGCACAAAACAACGCCATAAGAACCTATCATATCAAAGCGAGAATAGATTAGACTCAACAAAATAGCAAATATAGATTATGTGGTGATAGAGACAAAACCATCAATCCCATTATAAGTGAATGCAGCAAATTGGCAAAGAGGGATTATATGGTGGACTGGGTGGACAAGTTGATCCACGGTGAGTTGTGCATGGAATTTAAGTTTTATTATACAAAGAAATGGTATATGCATAACCCAGCATCTCTCATGGAGAGTGACACATAAACTCCTATGGAATTTAGACATACAGACGGATCACCTAATCTCGGCCTGACGACCTGACCTTATAATACTCAAAAAAAAAAGAGAAGTCGCAAAATTGTAGAATTTGCTGTCTCGGTGGTCCAAGGAATAAAATTGGAAGAAAACGAGAAGAAGGATAAGTACCTCAACTTTCCGAGGGAAGTGAAAAAAAAGTCGAACATGAAAATGACAATTGTAACAATCGTAATTGTTACAGTTACCCATGGATTATTAAAGGGACAGGAAGAATTGGAAAAAAGAGGAGGAGTGCAGACCATCCGAATTACTAATTCATTGTGCACGGCCAGAATACTGAGAAAAGTCCTGGAGACTTGATGGGACTTACTATCACTCAAAAACCTATGAAAGATCATCAGCTAACGCTGTTGTGAAAACACTCGGGGAGTAAACAATAAAATAAAAAGAATACTTCAGTAGAATGAGAAAACTACTTGAAACCAAAGAATGCAGCAGAAATCTCATCAAAGGGATGAACGCCTGGGCTGTCCCTCTCGTAAAATTCTCGGTACTATTCTTAGACTTAACGAGGAAAGAATTTTAACAAATAGGCCATAGAACAAGAAAATTAATAACGATGCAAAAGGCCTTACATCCCAGAGACTATAGTGCCAAGGAAAAAGAGAAAGTGGACTCTTCAGCATTGAAGATAGCGTCGATGTATCGATGAGACAACTCGAACACTACAAATAAAAAAGAGTAAAGAGAGACTGATTACAGCAACTTGAAATACAAATAACAAAAGAATCAACAGAATAACTTTAACTAGAAAAAAAAAAACTAGAAGAAAATAACTGAATGGATATTTCAAGCTACAAATGAACGAAATATTACACGAGAAGACTTGGACATGGCTACGAAAGTAAACATTTCGAAAGAAACTTGATGTCTTCCAATGGCAGAACCAAAAAACGCCATAAGGACCAACAATGTTAAAGCAAAAATAGACCAAACAGAACCAAAAAGTAAATGTAGATAATGTGATAAAAGAGTCGAAGAGTAAACACGGTAATACACGTAGATCTATGCAAAGAATTAACGTTTGATTATACTAACAAATGATATATACACGACAAGAATCCGACCAGGAGAATGAGATACACATATTTATCTGGGATTTTGAGCGACAAATGGATCACCTAACCCCGGCCAGACGACCAGACTTAGTGATATTCAACTAAAATAAATAACTTTCCGAATAGTTGAATTTATCTTTCGGCTGACCACAGGTTAAAACTGAGGTAAGAAAAATGAGAGATAAGTACCTAGACCTTCCTAAAGAACTGGAAATACTATGAAACACAAACGAGACAGTGATATATATTGTAATTTGTGCCCTCGGTACAGTCACCAAAGGTTTGGTTCAGGGACTGGAGGGCTTGGAAATAAGAGAAAGAGTGGAGACCACCCATACTACAGTGAGATCGATCAGAAGATTGAGAAGAGTCCTGGCCACTTGAAGATACTTTCTGTCAAAACATTGTTCAACCTCAAAATGATGGGCCAAGAAAACCGATGTTGAATGGGTAATTTTTAACAAACCCTCTACATGAAAGTGATGAGACAGAATGTCGATTTTTAACAGATTTCTGTAGGTTCAAATTCAGTGTTTTCATTTTCGTAGACTAGTTAAATACCTCAATCAGCCCTGCTTTTTGTTCTTATTTGGAGGGAGAATAATTACATTCATACCTTTCCGAATGGTATTGGCGCTATATGAAATGCAAACAGAGTAGTCAAGGATTTGAAATCGTTTCCCCGGGTTCATTTCCAATAACGATAACATTATGCTACAACTATCTCTGCTGTCGAAAAATTATAGTGATACTTGACATCAAATTTTTGCAGGGGAATGTAGAAGAGATTAAATCTAATATGAAGTTTTTAGCGATAAGACCCGATTTGATGTGGAAATATGGAAATCGGAAAAGTTGTCTTTCTTAGATTTCCTAAATGGTTTAGTCTTGCAAGTCAGGAACTGAAGATTCATTGCGAGATATTGTTTATCAGATTTTTTTTCGAGAATGCCGAGTCCATATTTTGAACGAAAATGGCAAATTATTTGAAGACAAATTCATAGAATTCTATACACATTTGTAATTTACGAAGCTCTTTGCTTCGATGTGGCACAAGGCCGATTGAATGCGGCACCCAACGAGACTTGAACTCACTCTTGTAGGTTCGCTAGTCAAGCTTGCTAACCATTACACAACCCGAGGTGCCTAAGCATTCTATACACAGTATTCATTAGAATGAAGATTTAGTTCACAAAGTAAATCAATGAGACCATATTCAGAACAAAATAGAAAAACATTTGATAATCAGTTCAGGAAAGAGGATTAGCATAAAGAATAAATACTAACATTTTCAAATGTGAGAAACTTTCTGGTGTGAAAACAGAATAGTTTTAATACCTAAATACATTTAATTGACATGCAACCAAATATTAATTTTTGAATGGAGTTTCTGTGGGGTGGTTGTTTTTTTGCGTTATTTTTATCAGATGTTTTTCTTACAATTAAAAAAACTGAGACGGCATAATTTTTTCGCTTGTTGTCCTCAGATTAATCGAGAGTTCATTACTTTCCGATAGACAATGACAATTATGTCATTAGTCTAGAGGTTGATTTGTTAATTAAGAAATATATTTTCATCATGTTTCTACTATTCCCAGTATTCAAAAACGAAGCTCAAAAATTGCATTAATTTACATTGCTAATTTATCGATTCATCTTCCGTGTAAAATTTTGAAATGATTACCATAGAAACATAATCATGTGTTTTTAATTCTTGGGGGGGGTGAAACATATTTAAAAGAAAATACTGAATATAAGTTTTTGCTCATATGGCAGTGGAATATAAAATATTCTCTGTCTGTATAATAAAAAATGACCACAAATTAATTATTTACTAAAGTAATATTGCTATCGTCTTTCTTTCCGTTGGATATATTTTGTGGTATACTTACAGTGGCATGATAATACCAGTTTAGTAAGTAATTAGTGAGAAGTAAGAAATACTATCAACTTGTTTACAAATTTCCTTCATCTTCAAAATGATTCCGCAGAAAATATCCACATCAACGATGGCAGTATTGCTGCCATGACCAAAAGTTTTCGACTGGCACTGCTTCGAGTTTGAGTTTTGATTTTGGAGGATAGGAAATAGTTGCTAGAACTCATATCGGAATAGTATGGAGAATGTGACTTTTCGGATATATAGATTTTGGAATTAAAAAGACCCAGTCAGTATGTAGAAAGTTAAGAAACTGATTTTTTTTATAGTTGGCCAACCGGAATTAAAATGAATCATTCTCATCTTCACTAGTCCTGATATCTAAAGAAATAGTTTGTTGCATAATCCGCCTTGCAGTGACCAGTAGACCATATGAATTCAAAGTCAGAATTACTAAGTTAATTTCTCCACAGGTTTATCAAATAAATAAATGCAAATCAGTCATTACAACGTGAACTTTATTTATATACTTTTCCCTTGACTTTCATAGATTTTCTTCTTTTTTTTTTTGTTAATAGTAGAAAGGAACAACTTCATTTTTTATAACATCTTAAAGTCCATTGACTTCGCGATCACTACGAATGTCTCTTACAGAAGATGACCAAGTATTTGGATAAAACTGACACACATCCACGTTATTGCTTTAAAAATCGTATTTTGATACTTTAGAAATAAAGTAAATTAAGCAAGCTTATTGACCTAATGGGTAGAGTGTTGGCCAATGGTCCGGAAGACAAGGGTTTTCATCCCAGGCCGAGTTATACCAAAGACTCAAAAAATGGTACTTGATACCTGCTTGCTTAACACTCAGCATTATAAGGTACGGATCAAGGGTAAAGTGGATCAACCCAGGGAAAGTAGTAGCTATTGAAAAGGGAGGTTTCGGCTCGCCCTCGACTAAAGTCATCAACTTTACTTTACTTACTTATTATTCAAATGAACATCTGACCTGTCAGTGTGACTTAGAATTCACTGGCAGTATCATTAGTAGAAGGGGAAAGATCTTATCCCTAAAATGGAATGTCTCGAACATGACAATAAACTACAACTTGTGGTAAGGATCCAGTTCTGAAGCTCAGTGAAAAGTGAAGTACACTTTCATTGCCATAAGTGAAAGCATCACTTTGACTCGCAGTAGCTGTTAGTGTCCCATTTACAAATAATCCTATTAATGATTGCACATATAATTTATAACTAACTGTATAAAAGAAAAGGTTATTCCTACCAGCATATCCAGCGTTCTTCGTCCATCCGAACATATTTTCCCTAATTATATTTGCTCATACCTTGTATCCTCTGTCCATGAATTGAAATTTTCTGAGATAAATACTTTCGAAAAAGCTAGACCTTTTGGACTAGAACTTCGTCGGAAACATGACCATACCCATAACACGACCAATCAACTTAGATCTGAGATATCCAGGATAAACTATAACCATATCTCTAAACTCAGATCTAAATTCATATCCTTATGCAACAATAGTCGTTGGAAAAAATTGGGCAGGGTTGATCTCGTCAACAAAATCTCCGGCATCAATCTCAGCCCAACTGAAACCGAAGCCCTTAGTTTCGGACTAAAATTTCGGACGAAAAAACGCCACACGAACCTTCCAATGAACCTACCCTACCCAAAAGATACATAACTGCCTTAAAATCTCTCTCTTCTCACCACAACATTTTCATTTCACCTTCTGACAAAGGTGGAGGTGTTGTTATTATGGACTCCACGGTCTATAACCAAAAACTTATGGATCTACTTGATGATAACAACACTTATGAACAGATATCCCTACAAACAATTACAAATAATATTAACAACTTTAACAAATCCTACAAAAAACTAATCTCCCATGAAGACCAATCTTGGTCCTCATTAATCAATTACCACCCTAAAATTTACGGCCTTCCCAAAACCCATAAACCAGATATTCCTCTGAGATCCATTATTTCTGGTATAGGATCTGCCCCCCCGTAATATCGCTAAACTTCTAGCCAAATTATTAACCCCTCTATTGGGTACCATTAGTAACGCACACCTAAAAAATTCCGTATCACTGCTCAACAAACTAACTGACATTGATATGCACAACAAATATTTAGCTAGTTTAGACATCAAATCCTTATACACCAATATACCTGTTGATAAATGCATTGAACGCCTGCATAACTACCTTCGAAAATCCAACACCACATTTCCTCTACCTATCTCTAAATTGATTACAATTTGTACCTTATGTACCTCACACTGCTACTTCAAACACAACAACACATTTTATTAACAAAAATTTGGTTTACCAATGGGATCTCCTCTTAGCGGGGTTCCTGCTTCCATTTATTTAGAATTCTTAGAATCTGGTCATTTAAACATATTATACCCAACACCGCACATTACTTCAGATATATTGACGACATACTATTTATCTATCCTCAAGATCTTGACTTAAATAGCATCACTGATAAACTGAACAATGTCGAACCTTCCTTAAAATTCACACATGAACTTGAATATAACTGCACCCTACCTTTTCTGGACATTTTACTTATTAGGAATATCAACAAACTAGAATTTAAGGTTTATCGTAAAACCACCTGTAAAAACGACCACATTCACTTTTATTCACACCACAACAACAATACTAAAAGAGGTATCATCATAGGTTTTTACCTCAGAGCTTTACGCATTTGTTCCTCGAAATATTTAAACGATGAATTCATCCACATAGAAAACTCCTTCCTCAACCTACAGTACCCCAAATCCTTTATACATTATGCTAAATCTAAAGCCCTCAAAATCCACAACAAGAATCAATCTCAAACTAATATCTACTCAATATCTGATAAAACTAGTTCCCCCCATAGATACATAACTTTGCCAAACAATTCTTCTTCTCACAGCATAACAAACACCTTAAATTAACTCAATATCAAAACTACTTCTCTACCTTCTAAAACAATCTGCGAATTAGTACACTCCAGCTCTCAACGTAACATATTTTCTGACGCCGGTGTTTATTGCATCCCTTGTAAGGATTGTAAACTAAAATACATCGGTAAAACATCCCGAAGCCTTCATATCCGTTTGAAAGAGCACAAAAGAGACATAAGAATTGGCAACTCAAACAACGCATTACTCGTACACACTTCTCAACATAATCATAACATTGACTTCAACTCTGCTAAGATGCTTACTTACATCCATAATAAAAATCTTAGAAGAATTTTCGAAGCCGCAGGTATCTCATTCCTCAGTTCCCCAAATACTTGTCCTGGCTTTTATAATATTTCTCCTTACTTAGGCAAACACATTTTAAACAGCTACAATATATTCCATCCTTAGTTAATATTTTCCTCATATCTCATAATTTCCATGCTTTTGATTCTTCTTTTGTTCTTTCTTTCTTCCTTTTCTTCCTTCTGTCTCGTAATCTTTCTCGTTAAACAACGTACATAATTCTATACAATATTCCTAATAAGTCAAATGACGTAATTTAAACATCAAACACTTATTTGCCAGTTAAACGACTAACTTTTTCTTACTATACATATTTTCCCGTATTTTTTTTTATTTCACATTTCTAATCATCCATCGTTAACTTAAAATTATTAATATCACCCCTCATGGTCCTGATGATGGTTCAGTAGAACCGAAACGCTATAGTGTCGACCTGTTAATAAATCATTCCTTCCACTTGGATCGTTGTTATCAGTTTTTCTACACATATAATTCTATAGGAATTCTTCTTATCATATTTCTGAGTACAAATCCTCTTAAGAACGTAAACAGCAAATGTGAATAAAAACTTCCAATGAACACAGTTCCCTGTTTTGTAGACATAAAACCTGACGAGTTGACATGCTGTTAAAATCAATCAATGAATTAATCGAATAATCATTTCATTAATTCTAACTGAATGTTTTCAATAATAATCGTTTCGGTCATAAAGGATCATTTTTATCATGGGACTTTTTTTCTATTTTAAGCTTCTAAAGCACAATAGAAAGATACAGAAAATAAAAAAGCATAATTTTAATTTGGGCGTGTATTACAATGCTTTGAAAATTTGACATCCCTCAATACGCCATTTCTTGATCTGGGTTTCTTTCGGTGTACAAGTAGACAGAATAGATAATCTGCTCAGACGGATTAGTGGAATCTCAAACTCTTCCTTATCGTATTTAGAAGATAAAAGTGTGCATTTGAATGGATTACTCTGTTGTTTCTATCGTGGTCTTTCTAACTGGTAATATAACTGCTTGTAAAAGGCAAATTCTTTTTGAATTAAGAGAAATATTAAGAGTCGTTTCAAGAAAAGACTACTGGGAGAAATGAATGGTTGTGGCAGGAATCATCGGAGTGAATGGACGAAAGAATAATGATTGCGATCAGTTAAATAGATTGACGAACAAACAAGAAAAGGATGACGTTATAAGTAAATAGATCATTTAATGAAAACGGAAATCAAAAGGAAGCTGTGAATGATAGAAAGAAGAGATGAATGATGCAAATATATTGACAATTCACATTAGGCAATGAAATAAAGATAATTAAAAACGGAAATAAAACAATTAAAAAAGTAAATAATATGTTTGGAAAAAGAAGAATTAATGAAAATAAAGAACTGATATAAAATATGTTTAAGGTTGAATATGGAATAGTTTTACAGGTAAGAAAAACTGGATCGGTTGCACTAAAAAAATCGGATTTGATAGATAGGATTGATGGAGAATGGAAAAGAAACTCTGTTTTTATATTAGGCAAAATTCCTGATATCATAAGAAATAACTAGTTGATAATTAAAGAACTACCATTACACTAAAAAAGTAAAAAGTTGAGTGGTGTCCTGGTGGTGTAATGGTTAAAGCGCTGGACGGCGGAATCGTAGTAAGCGAGTTCAAACTCCAGTCCCGTTATTACGGACAGTATAAGACAAATACCCTTGGGAAAGATTTGAACACCCTAATCCTTCCAGCTATCTGTTAAATATTACAACTGTTGTTTTCAAGAAGGATGGGTTTGGCATTAAATAATTCTCGAAGTTTGATATGTCATTAAAAAAAAAACGTAAAAAAGTAGACGATGTCTTTGCAGGAATTATCATGGATTTAGATTAGGCAAATGAAGATGTACTTCTCATAAATACACCAGCGTGAGCCGAATGTCTTATACATAACCTGGAACAAGCAGTGAATTCAGATAAAAAAGCGCTCAAGTTTTGATAGAGATGGAGCCATTTCTACATCAAATAATGAGCTTCTGAACTTAGAAGACCATTTCACATGATATGATGATACATATAGGCATGCATACATATAGAGAGGCCCTCGTGAGGTAGTGCATAATATACTGGACAGAGACATTGTAGTAAGCGAATTGCAACACAACCGAGCTATAACATTCAGTTTCAGACAAATACACTTGGGAGGATGTATGAAACCTATATCCCCTTTATCTATCGTTTAGATATTACGAGTGCTGTTCTTCTACATAGTATAAAATAACCAAGAAATATTAATACGTTATTAAAGAAAGAAACCAACCCAATACATACATACATACAAACATATGTACATGGTGAGTAAAGAAACACGTTGCAATGGGGATTAATGATATTTTGGATTTGACTGTATTCTCGTGGTGGAAGGAGTGCACAGATATTCTGCTGACAGAAAAATAAAAAGATTGACTTTGTATCTGTAACGTGGCCATATTAGTAGACACATTGTTATGAAAACCTGAACTGAACAGTGAATTTAAACTCACCTTATATATATATATATATATATATATATATATATATATATATATATATATATATATATATATTCACAAGGGTGTACTAAAATGTTCATAGGCTTAAAAGTTTATGATGTCATCATATAAAAGTAATATATATATATATATATATATATATATATATATATATATATATATATATATATATATATATATATATGGGGGGTGATATTAGAAATAATGGAAAAGATCACATGACTCAAAACGTTAAGCTTCAGAATCTTATCATCATGTAAGTGTTGGTGATTTCGAAATATACCTGATGATAAGTGTATTCTGAAAATTAATTATCTTTTATTTTTGCGTATTAATCCTTATGAACAATCATTTTTGGAGGTTTCCAATTTTAAACTGATGTCCTAACTTTTAAAGAAACTGTATGTGTGTTTATTTACAAGGCATAACTTAGTTGTTGCACGAGCTGGAAACATCGGGGTTACTAGTGATAATTGAACTCATGAACTTTGTTTTGCTAATATAGCTTGATGACTATTACAGGTAATTATATAACTTTTGAATATCACACACACGCACACACACACACACACAATTATATGTATATATATATATATATATATATATATATATATATATATATATATATATATATATATATATATATATATATATATTAGTCATGTGACTATTTACAATAATAAACAATTTGTGATGTAACCTCTGAATAAATAATTGGTAAAAAAGTGAATTTGCAAAAGATGAGATAATTCATTATTCTTCTCGTACCATCTTAGTATCTTTAGATTTTTCTCAGGGTCACGCTTTTTCACCATTTTCTTTTTTCTTTTTTTTGGGGGGCAGGGATAATGATAAGGAGAAAACATTATGAGTTTTTTTTCCTGTCAAATCTCTTTGCCATCTCTGATATCACGAGCAAATAAGACTTCCAATTTCTTCTGATAATGACAACGACATACTATCAGCAAAACCAGCTTCACTGCTGGCGTTTGTGGTTGACTGAGCGGTTTACTGATGTGTATATCTGGTCTCCCTTTTATATGCATACAGGTTCAACAAATGTTATCACATTTACACATAAACCAAGGTATCCGATTAGGTAATTTTGGAACTAGAAAAAAGTAAAATCAGTATATATCATTTACATATGCAAGGTATAACGACTAATCTTTGATACTTTAGATTAATTTTAACATTTGAAAAAAGAGGAATGGACTGCCAAAAGATTGATTTAATAAACTGATATCACCAGGAAATAATATCAACTGAAAAGAAATAATTGAACATGTATCACTATTTCTGAAAAATAACTTTCTTTTTGCGAAAAACAACTGCATATTCATCATTCCTTACGAGTTTTTTCAGGTTTTTCTTTTAGATTTAAAACCCAACTCATGGGCAGGGTTTAGAATGTGGAGTTGTGAAATATTAAAGTTGATTCAATTTATGGTAAACCACTCGTAATTAGGGTATCGAAGGCCAATGCAGCTATTTTAAAGAATAACGTTTAATTATGGTTGATTACGACATTGTTAAATACAACTTTAGTCTCAAGTCATTCTGAACACCATGCATGCAAGGAAAATCTGTATCTTTTTTTAAATTTTATTCAGACAAGTGAAAAATATTTTGAAATGAAAAGTTTTGGATTTTTTCATGTCATATTTAAATAAGTGAATGCTTTGAAAATGCCAAACTATACATATTCTTGGTCGGGAAAGCGCGTCCACTTCGAAGAGATTAGAGTCTATGTACGTAGAAACTAGATATAAATTTATGAGTTAAATAACCGTTTAGAAAAACATATTGACATTAGACGCTACTCATATAAAGATTCTATTATGTTCAATTTTCACTGGCTGATAAAAATGGAGCTTCGTGTTAAATAAAACGTAAGTAGATAAAAATGGTTATATATATATATATATATATTTTTGATTTTTTCAAAGAGAATGGTTTCGAACTGACGAAGAAAAGAAGCAGAAGATACCCCGCAACAACAATTACCGATGCTGACTACGCCGATGACATAGCGATACTGGCAAATACACCTGACCAAGCCGAAACACTTCTGCATAGTTTGGAACGAGCAGCAGCAAGCATAGGCCTCTATGTTAATGCACACAAAACGGAATATATGTGCTACAACCAAACGGGGGACATCTCCACTCTAGAAGGAACCCCACTTAAACTAGTAGACAAATTCACGTACCTAGGAAGCAGCGTCGAATCAACCGAAAAGGACATCGAAACGAGGTTAACGAAACCATGGACAGCTATCAATAGGCTATCGATTATATGGAAATCAGACCCAACCGATAAAATGAAACGCAGTTTCTTCCAGACAGCGGTCACATCGATACTGCTATATGGATGCACTACATGGACGCTAACAAAACGACTGGAGAAGAAGCTAGATGACAATTACACAAGAATGCTGCGTGCAATCCTGAACAAGTCCTGGCAGCAACACCCCACAAGACACCAACTGTACGGCCACCTGCCCCCTATCACGAAAACTATTCAAGTTAGACGAACCAGACATGCAGGACACTGCTGGAGAAGCAGAGATGAACTCATAAGAGATGTACTCTTATGGATCCCCACACATGGCCGCGTAAAAGCAGGACGACCAGCTCGAACGTACATTCAGCAGCTATGCGAGGATACAGGATGTTGTCCTGAAGACCTACCTAGGGCGATGAACGATAGAGAGGAGTGGCGAGAGAGGGTCAGGGATATCCGTGCTACCAGCGCGATATGATGATGATGATATATATATATATATATATATATATATATATATATATATGATAGATAGATAGATAGATAGATAGATAGATAGATGTTCTTTTATGAACTCCAACGCGTTGATGTCCACTGAGAAAAAAAATACATTCATTAGCTCTGGGCAGTGATTAGGGACCGTCAAGGCGATTTAGTAAAAGTGATAGAAAAAATAGATAGATAGATAGAGAGAGAGAGAGAGAGAGTCTAGGTAATCCATATTTTCGGCCTGCCCTGCCAATGATCCTAATGAGAGAAATACAAAGAAACACAAAAATGAAAGTAAACATTTTTACTTTTTAGTAATTTAAGGTATTTTCTTGTGTGTGTTTAATTATTTCACCTACGTGAACATACACCGCTTTTTGCCTTGGCCTTGTTGTTTGGAACTTGAGTAAAGTTATTCAAAATAATTTGCACAATCTCATTCGGATTGATTATTGATTCAGAATTATTAGCTTGGGTGTATCAATTTAGAAAATAATTGATGGATGAGAAAAGCCAAAATAAATAAATAAAAGAATCAATTAATTATGAATAAAAACGGACATATATTCAGTGTGCTTCTAATGTTTTTAATGAAAGTTTCAGAGTTATAATACACGTAATCAATATATATATATATATATATATATATATATATATATATATATATATATATATATATGCTACATAACAGGTGTCGAAAATTAATTGTAATTTCTTTTTTAAGCTGTATTTCTCTTCATTAAAGTCACATAACAATTTCATCTTCTTACAATATTTTATATATTAGACCAAAGAAATTGTTAAGTTATTTTCACCGTTTTCCACTTTATTTAGAGCATTTTCTCAAGTTCTAAATAAATGGTATTCCGAAGGAGTAATGTCGCTTCAGTTGACCAGTTAGAATGTGTGCACCACGAAGAAAGAAAGAATTTATGACAAATTCTACAGGTTGATAGCAAATGACAATCCTTTCTATGTATTTGAATAATGCTAAATTGTTTTCACCAACAACAAGAACAACGACAAAAGAACAAGAATTGTAGGATGTTTAGCTGTATAATTTTTAGAAATGATGTAGGGATGAGATTTTAAATAGAATGATATTGATTTGTGTTTTTACTTTGGAAAAACCATTCCACCAATTGTAGCAATGTGTGAGATTAGGCTCCAGTAAATTTGTCGACAGCTACCGATACGTATGATTTTAATTACCAGAATGTGACAACTTAATCGGACATAATTAAAAAAAGAAGAAAGATTGATAAAAAGAAAAAAAAAAAGACTACAAACAGTGATATATTATACTTGAAACTTTAGCGTTCTGATAAATGGCATGATCACATATCCTCATATGAATTCTAGATCATTTGTTAAATTAGACTAAAAGGAATAGTTTCACCCGATCAATAGTGAAGGAAAATAAAAACTTTGTTGAAATCTTTACACTCAACGGATAACGCCGACAGTATTCGCAAGGTAAGAAAGGAAATACTATATCGATATATTTGATGGATTAATTTGGATTAATTAATTTTGATATAGAATACTAATGTAATTTTGTTAGTGTTTAAATTATTTACGATAAGAAAACTTATTTAAAGCAATAACTGTTCACAAATCATTAGTATTATTCCCAACATAATGGACTCGATCTTCTCCATAAATACACGCCAACGAGAGTATCAGACAGAGTTCACAAATCAGCGTGACACAATTACGCGTGATTCCATTTGCGTAGTGGGCCGATAGCCCTAAACCACTGGGCTCTCAGCTTCCAATCAACTAACTGCTGTTTAACCAGGTTCACTTGTATCTTGTTTCTGTTACTTCAATATGTGTTTTTTATCAACCCTTCCTTTGTCAGCATCACAACAATTATACATTTTTTCACACCAGTGCTAGCTGATGGACTTTCACTGGAGTCTTAGTGATATCAAGTTTCCTCAAGATTCCATGATTCTTCTATGTATTCTAAACGGTGTTAATAATACTGTAATCTGGATTGTCTCCGCTCTTCCTCTGACTACTAAATCTTCCCGTTCCTTTGTCAAGTCTTTGGAGATTGTTCTATGTGCTCCAATTAAAAATTGGTGTAATAGTCACCTTCATATTTCATAGCTTTTTTTTACTTCTTAGGCAAAGTTTATGTACTTCTCTCTTTTTTAATTTTCTTTGATTTTCCCTCTCCGGTCTACCGGGACGGCGAAGTTTACTCTTCCGCAAGTTATCTCGTTTGTTGACAATCACGTTGTCTGATCGTCTAATTCATTTTTATCTCAAAATTCTAGCTAAGTTTGTGTGTCTTATTTTATAGTGTGGATTCTGAGTAGAGCATATATCATTCCGTTGTACGATCAAATTTCCGTTTCTTGCACAATTCTCGGTGGATCACATTCCTCCCCCAATCGTGTTTAGTGTCATAGTGTTTTAGCCCTAATTTTCGGCATTTACTTATTACGTGATTAATTGTTTTGTCTGTATCGCCACATAACCGACACTTGCTATTTCGTAGCGTCTAATCTATGTTTTGCTTTTAGATAAATGTTGTGTATGGCGCTCTTTTGTGCCATATTTACAAGAGATTCAATTTTTCACTTAAGCTTGCCTTATTGTAGCCATGTCCATGTCTTGCCGTGAGCAATTTCACCAGTTTCTCGCTTGAAATATCCTTAGAGTTATTTTTCTTCCTATTTCTATTTCCAAGTTATTGTTCTTGTGATGATCATTATCTTCGTTGAGTCGTTTCTGGTCGCTCTTATAAGTCTTTCCTTGTTTATCATTGCGAGTTTCTCACACCATCGTTATTTGATAGACTCTCACAGACTGACAACCGGTCTCTTCATGCCTCCAGTACTCTTTACAGTATACTAGACGATTCTTAGAATAATGATGTTTCAGTCGGCTGGGGCTGCAGAATACACCGACTGGTGATCTTCAGAGGGATAAGAGTCCTCCAAAGAGTGTCCTGGATATAACACTAAAAAATCTAATGTTGAGGTTACAGTAATGCTGGAGGTTTGGAGAATACAGAGTATTCCTTCATTGCTATTGCTCCTTGGTCCACACTGGCATAGAATGGTAGCACCTGGTTGTGTCATATCTATGGATCAAATATAACTTAACTGTTTACTTATGCAGAGCTGAATTGTTAGAAATAGAACTGTTTTGACATTTATACTGTATACTTATGGTCAACTGAATTGTTTGAAATACGACTGCTTAAATGTATAAAATGGATTTGGCATTAAATAACCTACAATGGTTGATATGCCATAAAACCAAACCAAACCAACCTAAACCAATTTATAATGGATGGTCCTTATTCGTTTTCCTATATCAAACTCTTGTAGTTCCCTTTTAGGGCTTTTAGGGACTGTTCAAAGTGCATCAGTAACAATTGATAGCTTTCTTGGTTCTTTGACAATGAATAAGTACTCATCTATCTTTTCTTTTTCTTTGATTTTTATTCTTTGATCCACAGTGACAACAAAATCCACTCAACGGCGAGACCTATTTTTTGTAAATTATCACTAGGTCTGGTCTTCTGGTCAGGATTTGTATCTCAAAATCTCAGAAAATATTGTGCGTCTTATTTTCATGAACAGATTCTGGTTTGGGCATTTGGTGGTATGGTATTACTTCAATTTCTTGCATAATTCCTTGTTTATCACCTTTCCCGCCCATTTCTGTCCAGTCTTATACTCACATTGTTTTGTGCTTCTATCAGATGAGATTCAGTTTCTCTCTTAAGTTCCCTCTTTTGTCGCCATGTCCAATATTTGTCGTGCAATATTCCGCTAGTTTGTCACTTGAAATATTTGTGTCATTATTTTCTCCCCATTTCTGTTTATAATGCCTTTCCAAATGACGTTAGGATGATAATTCTTCACCATGAGCGATAAGGGTTGTGTGTTCGCTAGTGGTCCGAGTGACCGGGATTCGAGACCGGACGAGTCATACCAAAGACTCAAAAAATGACACTCGATACAACTTTCCTTAACACTCAGTTTTGTAAGGTACATATCAAGGGTAAAGTGGAACAATCCAGAGAAACGAGTAGCGGCCGCCCCTATAATTCACTGTAGTAGCTATTGAAAAGGGAACATTTTGGTCACCCTCAACTACGATCAAAAATTTACTTATATATATATATATATATATATATATTGAGAAAGAGAGAGAGAGAGAGAGGGAGGGGGAGGGAGAGAAAGAGATGCACGTCTGTTGTAACGGTTGTAGTCGTAAAAGATGAACATGGGTATCTGAGGTCAAATTACGGAACTGGGTATTGCCTTTCATTTAGCACAATCGTCCAGAGTAATGTTTGTTATGTCAACAGTATTAAAGTATAGAAATTCAAACTTCAAACCTATCAAAGTCCGCATTTGCAGGAGAGTTTGAGTATACACACACACACACACATATATATATATATATATATATAGAGAGAGAGAGAGAGACAGACAGACAGAAAGATTTACAATAAGATAGATAGATAGATAGATAGAGAGAGAGAGAGAGAGAGAGAGAGAGAGAGAGAGATCATTGCATAATATTAGTATATTCAATCAAACTGGTATCAGTATGAATTGCGATAGACATAATTAAATAGTAAATTAAGAGATAACACAATAGGAAAGCGATATTCGTCAATGGCGCCTGTGAAAGGTTTACTCACTTTCCTATTATCAATTATTTATCAAATCTTTTCTTTTCATTTCCGCTTATTGAGATCACCTTTTTATTGATAGTCTATTTTCTTACTACTTAATGTAGAGTGACCTTTGATTGGGGTTATATTTAACTTTTGCTGTCTTTTATTCAGTTGGTTGGATGATTGGGTTTTATGGCATATCAACTCTTGCAGATAATTCAAACAAAATATCATTTTTGAAATATATGCGCAGATATAAATGATTTGTAAACGAATAGTTCTTAGGTAACATTTTAAGCAAGCCAGTGCTCATTTGTTTGAATACAGATCTAACACTAAAACTTTTATAAGCACTAATCCTTTGTTTGCTCAAAGTTGAGTGATTTCAATTGTTGGCTTCTAACACTCATAGTTTCATTTGCTATGTAATACTGACAATTCAGTTTAACATAAGTTATTTTTTCAGATTCATCTAAATGGTTAAATAGTTCTATCTGACCCATTGATAGGACCCTGGCAGGTACTTCTATACTGGTCAGAGTTGGCATGGGAGTAATAGCCATAAAAATGTACTCAACATTTTCTGAAGCTCATAGAATGGAGCTTCACCATCAGATGGTTTAGTATCCTATCCAAGGCACACGTAATGGTGGTAGGTGGTTACGCCTCTGCAGAAATGCAGTTGGCGTATTCTATAACCCCAACAAACTGGGCTATTCTTTGATTTGTTTTTTTTTTTTGTTTTTGTTTTTTTTTTCTTTTTTTGATTCATAATCCGTGGTATATGCAAATAGATTTTTCAGATATTATTCCTTAACGTTTTTCATATATGTTTTATTTTTTGCACAATGATGCATTGCTAGAATTTTTCTTTCAGATTTATGTTCAGCTGCCTTACTTTCCATTTTAATCATTCCTGTTTTTTTTTTTATCATAGGTTATTTTGCTTATTGCGTCTGTCTTCCGAGAATTTACTTCCTTCTATTCACTTTCCACGCATTTTGAACCGTTTTCTTTTCTCAATTTATTCACACACTACATTAATCTATTACTTTCCAACTGTAAAAATATCCAAGCTATATTTTTTTATCTTTATGCACTCCTAGTCATTCTGTCATCGATTATATTCTATTCATTTTCATCTTTTAGTCCTTCCTTGCAGGATTTCTTGGATATTTCACATTCCGCCACCACCTTAACTCTTATTTCTTCTGTCGTATCCATTTTGAAAAGAAACATCTATTCACATTCAAGACAAAAATCGATCAAAAGAAGTGACATCTGCCAACTCTTTCAGCTGTGCACGTCATGGATTAGACGAATGATTGAACGCCTGACCCAGATCTCATCCATTTGACGAGACCTTAAAACGTGATCTGCGTAGAGTAGGATTGACATCCTACTGTCTCAAAGGCGAATCTACAGCTATTTTTCTCCTTAAATCAAATGTCCGGATTACTCTTAAGAAATGTCTACACGATAAAAACTAGGTCAGTGTCTCACCTGACAAAACTAACCAACGCGTTAAGCTAGTATGGCGTCAGACAGCAATAAAACGTTCAAGGCAGAGTTAAACAATTTTTATTCAATCGATTATGTTTCAGCATATCTATTTTTCTACGTGCGTAATTTGATATCCATCTAGTTATGAAATATAATCTAGCTGGTAAAATAAAGGAGGAATTGTCTTAGACTGTAGCTGTAATATAATGGCCGAGGGATTTCTGTTAATGCCTTTGGGTTTAGTTAGGCTGAGAACCTTTCGACTCAGCAGATGGGTTAATTAGGTGCAAATTGATGCAGGTGTTAACGCGTACGCGTGCGGGCGGCCGTGTCACTCAGAGATGTCACAATAGCCCGAGACGAAACGGGGTGACAGGGTGCGAATGACCGGAAGCGCGCGGAGATTTTTGGGAATTTGAAGAAACTTAAGAGAGTTGAAACTAGACAGTGGACGAGGCGGTCGACTTTCGGACGAATTTGCTCGCCATGGGTGCCGCACGAGATAGGGGCCAGATGATAAAAATAGAATAGTAAGATTGTGTCACTTTCCCTATGTCGAAACCTTTAACTCAAAAGTAATAAAAAGGTTTCGTACCTGAACAAAGAAGTCGTTACGCGTTTTCGAATTTCGAGATTCCGATGTTCTACATATATATGCTACCAACATTCGATGTCCATTTCGCACATAGTCATATCGTGCCTATGTAACATAACCATGTCAGTTCTCTGGTAACTGCCCCACCGGGACTTTAAAGACACTTGTTAAGAAGTCAGAATGAGTTTACCCAAGGACACTGCATGCAGTTTTAAATGAATCCAGGAAGCAACATCCTACAAAAAAGCGCATTATTTATGCGATCTTGTAATTCATTTACAGTTTTTAATTCGTTTTTTTTTTCCAGAATTCTTATATATCTATCCATTATATTTTTCATATTCACTTATTTTAATCATATTTTTACAATTTTTTTTTTATTAATTTAGATTATCTATAATTCCTCTTCAAATATGACAGACAAAATAAAATGAATCACAAAATGTACCTATGAAACCCTGTAAATAAACACGTGATTCAAAATACACTGCCCGAACCAAAATGTCCCACAAAGTAGTTCAGCTTTCCAAAATCATGTCCCACACAACATTATATAAAGCTATACCCGCCACATCCAAACCACTGTACCTGATGATTATACAGGCGAGAAGATGATAGTCACTAGGTCAGAAAGGTTAAAGGTGTATTTATTGCCTATGCTGTTTTACAACGCGTGTGCAGATATGTTACGGAGACTTGAAAAAAAAAAATGAAAATGGAAAATGTGGATTAAGTTCAAGTGGCTTTGAAATTTTGGTTGACTTTCTGTGTACATTAGCTTGTGTCAGGAAAGTATTTATGATTTAGGATAATCGTGATGCAGTTCTCTTATTGACTTGTTGCATTGTAAATGGGTGGATGTTGTTAACTGACCTCCCCGCCACGGGTAGGAGGCAACACAAGGTAGATTTTAAGAAGAGTCTGCTGATTTGAATACAAAGTTTTCTTTCTCATTGACAGGTTGCCTACCCAAAGCCATATCCCATTTACCAACACCTCCGCTCGGGCGGGATATGACACAAGGTCAATTTTTAAGCGGAGTTTAACAGGTTTGAATTCAGAGTTTTCCTTCTCCTAGATTAGTTGCCGAACCAAGGCTGAAGAACCAAGTCTATCCTACCCAAAGCTAAATGACCAAGTTTGCCTTACTATTTGCCGATAGCCGGTGGAAGCGACTTGACACGCCTTTTTTCAGAGTTGTTAGCATGAAGTTAAAAACACAAACCTTGTCCAGGACTTGAACTCAGGCTGCCATTTTCGTTTTCTAGTTGTGATAATGTCTTATGCAAAGTGAAACTTTTTGTTGATATGAGCATCTATAATTTATTTTTACGAATCGTAGAAAATTAGGATTAAAAAATGAAAGATAATTGATATGATCTTGTTAATGAGACTCGGATTATCTCAAGTGCTAGTGGAATTTTTAAGAGCTTGAGACGTTGACTGGTGTTGATTTTAATGATTGACTGGGTACTCGGCTGGTATTTTTCTTAATACCAACCAAGCGTGTTTGTTATGGCCTGGTGATCTGATGATTGATGCACATTTGGATAGGTTTGTTGGTTTATTTGATATGACAGCCTTGCTTGTCGACAGGAAGCTGTGTTTATGTTTGAGTGTATTTGAAAAAGCACTGCGCTCAGACAGAACGCAAACATTAGCTTACGTATCCAGCCGATGAGATTTCTAAATGCCGGCTCAATATTTGTCCAGATGGTCAGTTTAGAGAACAGTTAATCGAAAGCCGGTAAGAACAAAATAAACAGAATGATCAATATGTATTGATAGGAACTCATACTTCTCTATTAGATCGCGCAGCATTAATAATTTAACAAACCAACTAAATGGGCTTTAAAAAATAAATAAACACACCAGACACCATTTCTTATAAATTTTCATGTTACGCTATCTTCTACACTACGGCTTCTCAGATCATTTACTTGATGCACACCTTGTCACCGAAACTATAATTTCCATTCACTCCCAAATAAATGTGTGTTTTTGGCGAGCCATTGTCGACGGTGACCCGAAGGCTATATTTTCAATAGCTGCTACACCGAGGTTTAGTGGAGGGCACTATACCTTTCACTAAATTGCTCCTCTTACTCTAGGCCCTAGATCTGTACGTTATAATGCAGCGTATTGATTAAGGGCTCATCAGGTACTATTTTTGAGTCTTTGGTTTGATTGATCCTAGTACTGAACCCCGGTCTTCCGGACCATTGGTTAAAATTCTAACAATTATGTCAATGGGCCGATAATCAGTTACAAAACATAAATAAATCAAGAGCCTTAAATACAATTTACACGATATAAGAATCAGTAAATTATAAAGGCAAATTCAATTTAATTTTTATGTTATTTTTTTTTTTGGAAGGATGAGATTCCTTGGGTTGATTTCTTAAATCTCTTCAGTTTGAAGATTAAATACAAAACACTTCTTTCTTTTTATTGGCATATCAAACTTCACGGAATATTTAATGTAATAACTATCCTTGCAGACGGAGAGTAGTAGTTCAATTTAAGCCACAGCTATGGGATTGATATTCCTAAATGTTCAGATCTTTTCCAGTAGTATTAGTCTGAAAGAGAAAAGGATTTCCTGACTGGAGTTTGAACTTGCTATATACAATATCACAGTCCGAAACGGTTGCCATTAAGGCACAGTAAGCCCCCCAAAATACAGATAAGTTCTAATGAATGGAATATTAAGCTCTATAATAAGACCTGTCTAATAAATACAAGGTAATATGTAAACTTACTTAACATGGGAAGATTCCAATCTATTCGACCAGAAGAGGATGTTTCGTCATTGTAATATACTTTTAATTTGTAAAATCTGTAACCATTAATACGAATAGATGTTCGAAGTACTGTATTTTAATTTTCGATTGTTTTCATTTCTTTTAAAAACATATTTTTATATTAATTTTTAAGCAAACTTTTTTTAAACAAACATAAAAGTAAATATTTCTTAATTTAGTACTTTTACGTAGCGGGTTTAAACAACAATTATTTTAAAATATCATCTTTGGTTTGGTTTGGTTTAATTTAGTTTTAGCGCATATCAACACTTGTAGGTCATTTAATGTCGAATAATGTTTATATACATATACTAAATATATGATTTCTTAAAACATTTTGAAAATAACATTTTTAAATGAACCTGTGCACATTTTTTACACACGGTTAAATTGTTTCGTTTATTTTTATGTAATACGAATAATTCTATTTAATATTAAACATTGTTTGCGCAGTTTAATGTTTTCAAGTATTTCTATGTATCTAACAATTCAATTAAGCATCATTTTTTTGTTCTCAGGCAATTAAATTCTATTTCAAACAATTTAGCATAGATGCAGAGTTTTTTTTTTAATTTCCCCACTGTTCAATGTAAAATAGTTCTATTTCTAACAATTCAGTTAAACATCAGTATCCAGTTTCAATGTCTGTTTTATTTGATCCATAGATTGAATCCTTTCAGATGCTACCGCTCCGGGTGAGAGTAATGACAATGAAGGGGTACTCTGCATCCCCAAAAGCTCCAGCATTAATAAAGCCTTGTCATAACTAGGAACTCGCAGGGGGATTCTTACCCACTCTGCAGAGATGCAATGGGTGTATTCTGCAGGCCCAGCCAACTGGGCCAAATGTTTTCTTTCCTGAAAATATAATAATAAGTCTCGTTATGGACGCCGGAAATATCTAAATATTTTTGTCTAAGCCAGATACTTCGTTGATTTAAATGATCCGAATATATGCAACAAGTTGAATGTCAACGACACATCACTCAAATCTTCATACCTAGACAGACATTTCGTGAGGTATATGATATATGGCAACATAATCAAGTAATATTTGCTCTTCACTTTATATCTTCATTTATACATCACCTGTGGACGCATATGTTTTTATTCAAAATCTACGCTAAAATCCCAGGAGTTTTTACAAATAGCTTTCATAAACCTTGCTCTAAACAGATCAATGATACGAAAAGCATAATGATGTTTCTTACGGTTCAAGTATGTTTTATTCTTCCTCGACCAATAAGGCGATGACACCACTATCACTATGCACGAGCATCATCGTAATCACGAGTTATATTATAACCTGTTAGCTCTTACTTCATACCTTTAGTGTCAGCCAAACTACACGCTTCATTATGGTGCTGTGAGCCTTCTTTTTTTATGAAACAGGAAATTGAACATGTAAATCAAATAATATGATGTGGAAAGCGTGAATTGCAAAACAGTTATCATTAGAAATGAATGAGTTAAAATCCTGGACGAGACCGTTTGCTTTTCAATTCACGTTAATTCCTTTGGGAATGGCAGAAATTTTTCTTTTATTGACACATAGCTATGTAAATATAAGGGTATATTGGGCCTTTGACTTTGAAAAAGCAACCGTTCTAGGAAAAAGACAAGTCTGAATTAAAAATCAGAGTCGGGAAAAGCAACTACACTCAATAAAAAAAAGACGCAATTACTGAAGAAAATAAATGGACAAAAATACTGGATTGCCAATTTCATAGATCCACCACGTAAAGTTGGTTTAAAGAAGCAAACCCGAAAAATATTACATAAATATGCAAAGGGAAAAACGGAAATAATATCCTGATTAATTTACGACATCTTTATTTAGTTCTAATAATTAGTTTTGCTGGAACAAAGGTAACTCTTACGGTGGAATAACAAATGCTTTTTTACTAAATTGCACCGTTGGCTGGGGCTGTAGAATACACTGACTTATCAGCAGAGAGGTTAGACTCCTCCAACTGGTGACCTGGATAAGACACTAAACAATCTGAGGGTGCTGGTTCCAGTAATATTGGAGCTTTGGAGAATATGGAGTACCTATCTACGGGTCAAATAGAAGGAAAACGTGTGCTTATGCAAAACTGAATTGTTTGAAATAGAAATATTTTGTATGCTAAATTGAACAGTTTGAAATGGAAGTGATTTTGAAATTGAACATGTGTACTTATGCTAAACTGAATTGTTTGAAATAGGACTGTTTTGACATTTAACTGTGTGTAAAGAAAATCTATACTTATACGAAATTGAATTGTTTGAAATAGAACTGTTTATATGTATGTAAATGGATTTGATATTAATGACCTAAACTGCTTAATATGCCATATAACCCAACCAAACCAAAACCTTTTTTCCTGAAGAATATAATTCAGAGTCGCCAAAAATGGATTGAACAAGATGAGCGCGAAAGTTTAAAACTGCTTATAATTATTGTTTTTTTCATAATTCCAGTTGTATTTATTGTAGCTCACCAGCCTTAATTAGCCATCTCTCATTATGTTTCCCTTACCCTTTAGATATATTTATATATAAGTAAGAAAATGCATAAAATTGTGCTTGATCAACAAAGTTAGAATAAAATAAAATCAAAACTAAAATATCCAAATATATATGTTTACTGAGTGGCGCTTAACGTTTTATTATCACATTATTATTCGTGAGAAACAACCACGAATATAATGTCAAATTACCCGATTGTTGTGCCAGTTGTAATTCATTTAGCGAATTTCATTATTTAGTTAAGAAAACTTTACTCATTTATAACACATAATATATCCTTAAATGACGACAAATCGTCATGTATTGGAGTTCAAGTTTTCGAATTAAAAACAAAAGATTTGGCTGTTTTGTTATTCCCATCACATCTTGAAAGAAAAGTATCCATTTTCTGGCTTGACTCTCTATTTTTCCTATTAGTCAAATCTTCTAATGGTATTAATGAGGTGCAAATATTTTCTCTGTTGAATAAGTGAACCAAGCAAATGTGTTTTAAAGTACTTGTCAAAAAAGCGTTAAACTAAACAATAATAAATTGACAAATAATAGTAATCATAATAATAAAAGTAAACATCCTCAACAAGAGTTAATCAAGACGGATAAATCTAGCTATGGCCTGGATTTACTACAAAAAACCTTACGATATGGTTCCGCAAAGCCGATTATTACACTCTCAAATGTATAAAATGCTCGATCAAGTTTAGGGTGAAGACTATGGAAACCTGGAGCGTTGAAATTACAACAGGAAAAAAAGCTTAGTTGATGTAAAGATCCTGAGAAGCATATTCAAGTGCGATGCACTACCACCATTACTATTTGTAATAACAACGATGGTATTCAATCACTTACTGAGGAAATGCACAGGTGAATAAAACTTCAAAAATTACAAGAATTAATTAACCACGTTGAGTACATGAGTGACATCAAACTGTGAAAAATACAAAAAAAAAAAAAAAAGATGAAAACCCTAATACAGGCAGTGAGGAAATACACAACCGGATGCAAACTCAGTAAATTGCAAGAAAAAACATCCTCTTAATATACATGGATGATATCAAACTGTTTTCTAAAAACGGAAAAGGATTGAAAACCATCACACAGTGTGAGAATATACAGTTAAGATACAGAAATGTAATTTGGCTGAGAAAAATGTGCCATGTTAGTCATAAAAAGCAGGAAACGACACATGGCGGACGGAATGGAACAACCAAATTAAGAAAATTTCAGAACTCCCGGAGAAAAGGATTTGTGAATACTGAAGGCTGACACCATCAAGCAAGTGGAAATAAAAGAAAAAAATTAAAACGAATATCTCAGGAGAACCAGAAAGCTACATGAAACAAAACAATATAAAAGAAATATATACCTGGCTTGTCACCCTCGTAGATACTCGGGACTGTTCTTGAAGTGGACCCGAGAAGACCTTAAACAAATGGACTAGAGAACAAAAAAAAAAAATAACCATGCATGTGGCATAATTTCCCATAGATGACATTTACAGACTATATGTGTCCAGAAGAGAAGGAGGAAGAGGACATTAAGTGCATTGAAGACGGCGTTGACGCATCGATACAATGACTTGAAGACTACATAGAAAAGCGTGGAGAAAAACTGACTACAGCCATCAAAACAATACTGACTATACGAGAATAAACAGAACGAAAATAACCAGACGAAATGGAGAAAAAACAATTGCATGGACGTTTTAAGCGACTAACAAACGACATCTCACAGGAGAAAACGTGGACGAGGAAAAGAAAAGGAAACCTAGAAAAACTGAATCTTTTCTAATAGCAGAAACAAACAACGCAATAAGGACCAACCATATTGAAAGGAAGAGAGACTATACGCAAGAGAACTGCAGATGTGGGTTAGGTGGTGATAGAGACGAAACGAATGCAGCAAATTACGTCAGAAGGAGTATAAGACTAGAAATGACTCGGTGGGCGAGGTGATCCACTGGAAACTTTGCAAAAGATTTGAATTCAACCATCCGAACAAACGGGATATACACAGCTCAGAATCTGTCCTGGAGAATGAAGCGTAAAAAATCCCATGGGATTTTGAGTACAAATGGATGAATAAATTTCGGCCAGATTTCCAAACCTTATAAAAATCAACAAAAAAAAAGAGAACTTGCTGATTCATGGACTTTGTTGTCCCGGCTGACCACAGAGTAAAAATAAAAGAAAACGAAAAGAAGGTTAAGTACCTTGACCTTACTTGTGAATTGAAAAAACAGTGAAACGTTAACGTGTCGGTTATACCAATTGTAATTGGGGCTCTTGGTTCAGTCACTAATGGGTTGGTGCAAGGACTGGAGGATTTATAATAAGAGGACAAGAGGAGACCATTCAAACTACAGCATTAGTGAAATCGGCCAGAATAATGAGAAGAGTCCTGGAGATATGAGGAGACTTGACATTCAAACTCCAGTAAAGGACCATCAGCTAACGCTGATATGAAAAACTCTCAAGCTGTTAGATAATAATAATAATAATAATAATAATAATAATAAAGGTGACGGAGAAATCAATTGTTACGTGTGCGGTAGGAAAGATCCGCAAAGGAGTGCTTAAGAAGCTGGAAGATTTGGAAATAGGAAAACGTTCGGATATCACCCAGACTACAAAATTATTAAGATCTCGTCAGTATTTTGAGAAAAGTCCTGGAGAATTTAGGTAACTTGCTCTCACTCAGACACCAGTGAAAAACCATCAGATAACGCTGGGGTTAAAAACCTGAATAATAATAATAATAATAATAATAATAATAATAATAATAATATCACCGTTACTATTCATAATTCCCATGATACAACTTAACCATATACTCAGGAAAGGCACAGCCGGATACAAACTTAGTTGATTGCAAGAAAGGATCAATCACCTAATATACATGGCTGATATCAAATTATTTGGAAAAATGAGAAAGAACTAGAAACTTTAAAATACACAGTTAGAATACAGAATTAGGACAGAGGAGTGTAATTTGGCATAGAAAAACGTGCCATGCTAGCAATGAAAAGTGGCAAAGGACATCTGACTGACAGAATCGAACTACCAAATCAAGACATGAAAAAATTTATAAAGAATATCTCAAAGAACTAGAAAGCTACTCTTGACCAAACTGTGTAGCAGAAACCTTTTCAAAGTAATAAGTAACACTGGTGAGATATTCGGAACCACTTTTGAAGTGGACCAGAAAAGATTTTTTAAAAATGGACCAAACAACAAGAAAACTAGTGACCATGCATAAGGCTTTACGTCTCAGAGATGACGTGGACAGACTATATGTTTCAAGAAAGGAGGAAGAGGACTTGCTTGCATTGAAGACAGCGTTGACACATCGATAGATAGACTCGTGAACTACATAGGAAAGCACGAAGGAGGACTGATTACAGCCACCAGAAAGGATATTGACAACACGATTGCCAACAGAATGACAATAATTAGGAAACAAAAATGGGAAGACAACCAACTCTATGAGCGCTTTAAATGAGTGATAAACAACATTTCACACGCGAAAACCTAGACGTGGCTGAGAAAAGAAAACTTTAAAAGAGAAACAGAATCTCTCCTAATAGCAGCAAAGCAAAAACAGATAAGACGCAACAAAATAGAATATGTAGGCTATATGGTGATAGAAACGAGACTATCAGTCTCATAATAGGATTCACCCAGAAAATTATTCAAAAGGGACCAAAATAGAAAACGCCTGGCCAGGACATGTACACTGTTTTATAAAATTCACTTTCATCCCTGACAAACAGGCTATCGAAACGAATAGAAACGTACAAGAATCAGACAAACCTGAATGGATGACAAAGAGAAAGACAATCCTGATCCCAAAAGTCCTCCAACCCCCCTAACAACTACTGGCCAATAACTTGCTTACCGATGATGTGGAAAAAACAAACGGAACAAATTAGTGAGGAGATATATGATTCCCTAATAAGCTGTTACCTGTTCTCCGAGGAACAGAAAGGATGCCTCAAGTGGAGCAGATGAATAGGAGAACTATTATACATTGATCCACACATCCTCATGGAGAGCAAGCCGAGACAGAAAATAATTATCTATAACGTGGCCAGACAACAACAAAAAAAAAGCATAAGACATGGTCATGCAAAGCTAGATAATAGTCTGTTTCAAAATATTCAAGATATCTAGCCAAGTCATAACGTTTATCGAAAAAAAAAAACATGTAAAACTGGAGAGTCGAACGGAGAGCAGGAGGAAAAAGCTTAAAATAGGTGAAAACCCAGTGGGAGATCTTCCAAGGTGATGCACTATCCACATTACTACTTGATACCACTCAATCACGTATTTAGAAAATACACATGTGAATGCAATCGCAAGAAAAATCAACCACCACATGTACCTGGACGATATCATTGGCTTGCCAAATATAAAAATGAATCGAAAACCTAATACAGGCTGTGAGAATATACAGTAACGCTATCAACATAATAATCATGTCGTGCTGCTAGCATGGATTACCCTGACTTTCCCCCACCTTTTGTTTCTCTCACGCATCACTTCTACCAAGTGTTCTTGACTATTTATTTTTTCTGTACAGAACTGCTGCAGATTTCTTGTTGGTCGTCTAACACTTGCGCGTCCGTGTGAAAGGTTGTATTGGAGAACGTCGTTTATGAGTTCGTCCTTACTTCTCCGGCACTGTCCCGCATGTCATGTTCATCTTATTTAGATGGTTTTAGAGATGGGAAGTAGGTGGCCGTACAGCTACTGTTTTCTTGGATGTTGCTTACAGCATTTGTTAAATATAGTTCGTGACATTCGTGTGCATTTTCCGTCTAGCATTTTCTGTATACGCTTTGTCAGCGTCCATGTGGTGCATCCATATGGCAGAATTGATTCAACTGCCGCTTGGTAAAAATGCATTTTAATTGATCGGATATGCCTGACGTCCATATAATCGATAACCTATCGGTAGACGTCCATGCCTTCGCTATTCACATATTGATGTCATTTTCAGTAGATAAAATGCTGCTTTCGAGGTACGTGAACTTGCCCACTTATCTCAAAGAACCGCCATTTAGTTTAGGGATATTTTCTTTATTTAATTAAAATACATGTAGTCTGTTTGGTTTGCATGTAAAATGATGGCCAATACCACCGGCTGCTTACTCTAGACTTTGTTGCATAACTTCGGCTTAGTTAGGTGTATTTCTAAGAAACGCTATGTCATCTGCCTACTTTGCGTTCATTATAGTTTGTGCTGAGTATCGTCTGCATCTTGCCTTCTTTAGTGTAAACCATTTTTATTAATTAGATTTATCAACGTTTGATGTATCTGGTCTACAGAGAATATAATCAGATATGGTGCAAATATATCCCCTTACAAAATACCAGTAACAATTTCAAAGAAGTCTGTGTCTCCATTTGATGAGTTGATCTTTTTTCTTTACTTTCATATTTTTGTTGCGCATCATTATGGCTGGGGCAGTGTTTTTAGGAAGACCATTCCCTTGAAGCATATGCTTCATGTTCAGTCTGAATGATGACTAAAATTCCCTGGGTGCTACTTAGAGTTTTTTTTAGCACGAACTCATTCAAAAATTCAATGGATTGTCCAAAAGTGTGATGTTCTGGATCATTTTAAGCAAAAACCATCTTGATTCTCCATCAGAATTTTCTAATCCGATGCAGTTGCAAAGCAAAGCATAATAAATCTTAGGCAAGATTTGGAAATAAAGATAATACCTCGGTAGTTCTTCATCAGTTCCGCCTGCTTGAAGAATCCCAGAATGTTACAGATGAACGAAAATTATGTACAATCAACTAGACGTCAAACTAGGACAATTTACTAAAAAAAATCGACGTAGTATTAAAAATAGGAAAGCTGCCGAGCTTCCTTAAATACCACCAGAAGTATGGAAGATAAGGAAATTTTACGACCTACTGCTCTGATAATGTATCCCCGAATATATCCGGAAAACAACAGAGAGATGGATAATAGGCTGCGTCCTACCTTTCCCCAAGTCAAGGGATTGAATTTGCCATAGAAAAATGTGCTATACAAATTATGAAATGCTGAAAACCATATAAGACGGGAGGAAGACAACTACCAAATCAAGACAAAATCAGACACCAGAAAAAGAATACGCGAGAATATGAAGTCTACAAATACTTGGGAATATTGGAAGCATACACTATTAAACTTATGGAGATGAAAGAAAAAATATAAACAAAACAAAAATAGAATACCTCGAGAAAACAAGGAAACTACTCGAAACCCAAAGGCATAGAAGAAATACCATCAAAAGAGTAAATGAGTTGGCAGTACTCCTCGTAATATACTTGGGACCATTCTTGAAGAACTCCAAAAAATGACTAGGAAACAAGAAAACTCATAGCGATGCATAAGACCTTACATCCACTAGATAACGTAGACAGACTGTATTTGCTAAGAAAGGAAGGAGGAAGAGTGGTCACTAGCATTCAAGATATCGTGGATACATCTATACAACGACTAGAGGAATACATACAATATCATGGAAGAAAACTGATTACAACGACCAGAAAAAAAAGACAACACAAGCATCAACAGAACAAAAATAACCAGAAAATAGTAAGACAAACAACCCTATGGACAAACAAGCAAAACCTCATTGAAGGAAGGTGAAAAGAGAGAGAAATACCTGGACCTGCAAGAGAATTGAAAAAAGGTTGGAACATGAAATTGAGGGTGGTACCAGTTGTCATTGGCACTCTCTGTACAGTCATCAACGGTATTGGTACAGGGACTGGAGGAATCAGAATAAAAAGACGCGCGGAGACCATCCAAACAACAGCATTGTTAAGATCGACTAGAATAATAATTAGAGTCCTGGAGATTTGAGGAGACTTGCTGTCACTCAGAATCCAATGGAAAACCATTAGCTAACTTTGATATGAAAAACTCCCAAATCAGTGAAATATTAATAATAATTAACGAATGCATCAATCTAGCGCAAAAAGAAGATAAGATTAGACACGACTGGGTTAGGAAAAGTGATCCACTTGAAATGGTGCAATAAACTGAAATCTGACCATTTGACCATTCTACCAAATGGTATATGCACAAATGAGAATCCGTCAGGGAAAATGAAAAATTATCTCGGGTCTTAAAATGCATGCAGAACACCTAATCAAACCCAGAAAACCAGAACCTGCCTAATCGTGGACATTCTCGTCCCAGCGTACGACAGTGTAAAAATCTAAATAACCGAAAAGAAAGATAAGTACTTAAACGTAGCAAGTGATGTGAAAAAAAACTCAGAAAATGAGATTGACGGTGACTCTGGTCGTATTAGTGCACGTAGAGGGATCCACAAAGGCTTGATAAGGCAAATGGATGAGTTAAAAATCGGAGGACGACCCTAAAATACGACTACATATTTGTATTTCGTACTAAAACGACCCTTGGAAAAAAGAGGAGACTAGCTGTAACTTCCGTTAAAGACCATCAATTAAGGCTGGTGTGAAAAAATAGGAGGGAATATAAATACAAAAAAAATCAGGGTCGATAATGTGGCATAAACTATATAAAACATGGATATCTAAATAATGTTGTCAGTAACTACATTACTTCGTTTCCTACTGCTACTGCAATCTCCGCGTGGATATATATATATATATATATATATATATATATATATATATATATATATATAAACACTCCACCACGAGGGTGTTGTGCACTTTAGTGAAGGAATTAATGGTTACCACTCACGAAATGCAAAGCGCTACTAACGAATTTAGCATTTCGGTAGACGAGAGCGTAAAATGCAAACAAACGAAAATTGATACATAAACGCCAAATTCCCGAGCTGACGCTGAGCTGCATATTAGTTTACGGGTTAAGTGGGTTTCGATCACGGCTTGAAGTGGTTTGCATGTCTTGCTACACTGAAGAGTTGTGAAACAACGAAATATCTCTATATGACTGACAATATATATATATATATATATATATATATGTGTGTGTGTGTGTGTGTGTGTGTGTGTGTGTGTGAATACAGCAAATTTTTTCAAGTAATACAAATAAATATTCTAAAATATAAATCAAAGGATTTTTCATTTTACTTTAACCGTGGATCCTAATTTTTTTTGTCTCTGCGTAGGGCTTTACGTTGTATAATATATAAATAATCAAAATTTTGCATATTATTGATAAACCTATCATCTACTTATGTCACTCGGTCATCAATAAACGCACCCTTATCATAATAGTCAGCACTTACAACAGGTTCAAAGGTTGACTAGTGAACATATATATTTTTTTAAATTATAATCAAAAACTAATCACTAAAAAAATAAGTCTGACTACATATTTGTATTTCGTATTTTGTTGCATTGTAGCGTTCAAACTAATTTTCCATTCTTTGGTTTATGAAACCCGAAACTCTTGAATTGTTTTATTCTAAACACAATGAATCCCCGTTCTATATATAAAGATAACGCAGTCAACAGCCCCAGTATGAACATCAATAATTTGCAGAACCTATTAATAAGAACAAATGAGGAATTTTGCATTGTCCGTACATGTCTCGAGAGGATTAAATCCCTTTTAAGTTTCAAAGACGCCATCAGTGAAGCAGACGGAACTGGTGTAGATAAATCCAAGATTAAGCATCATAAATTAATATGGGTAGCGAAAGAGTATGTTATTGCAGAATTAGATTTGACAAAATTCTGGAAAGTACCAAATACAGAAGAAGGTCTAAAGATATTTTTATATTTGTTAAAATTGTTTATGATTTTCTTTGTTGAGCGTACCTTATTAGCTTAACATTGATTAGTTTGGTTTGGTTATTTAGGCATATCAACTGTTGTTGGTTATTCAATAACAAATCCTGTTTTTACATATAAGTTAAAATTATATGATTTGTAAACACATTCTGTAGATTCACACAGATAAACGAGAAAACACTTCTATTTCAAAAGAATCAGTTTTGCATGAGTCAACAAAGTTGAATTGTTCTATGTATTGATATGTTTCACGAACAAGTCAATTAAACATCAGTCATTTGTTTATACACATAAATGATGAATTCGTTCTATTCCAAACAATTCAATTTTGTATAAGTTGCTATTAGTTTAAATGTAAATGTGTTCTATTTGATACAGAGATAGGGCCCTATTCGGTCCGACCACTCCGGACTAAGTGGACTTGGAACCAATGGAAATGAAGGGGTACAACGCATTCTTCAAAGCTCTTGCATTACTGGAGCCTCGCCATCACATTATTTTGTGTCATATGGCAGTCGTTTCTTACCTCTCCGCAGAGAAACAGTCGTTTTATTCTGTTGCTCCTGTCGATTAGGCTTGCAGAACACAAATTATCTTGTAGACCTCATCATCATCAAATCATGCTGAAAGCACGGAGTCTCTTGACGCTCGCTCTCTCTCTCTCTCTCTCTCTCTCTCTCTCTCTCTTTTGTCTTTGGTATCTATCACTTATTACTCCAGGCTGATCCCCTCATCTACATCCGCTGTCTAGGCATTGATGAAATATGTAAATATTTGCTAGTCGGCACATACTGGTGTGTTCAAGTGTAGAATCCCATTGAAGAACGTTACTTGTGGAGTAATCCTTCATTTTACGAGTTGTGCCCGGAATGTCTGAATCACAGCCTTGGAAAAGATATAATTATTTTTTTCTCTTAACTAAGTGTTAAAAAGGTTACACGAATGTCTAATTTCACCAGGATGAATTTGGTAAAAAATAATGCACCAAGATTGATATGCTGATGAGCAAGGGAACAAAAAGAATCTTTGACCATTGAGAGGAGGATACAAAATAAGTAAAAAGTAAAGTTGGCGACCATAGTCGAGGGTGACCCGAAGGCTCCCTTTTCGATAGCTACTACACCAAGGTGTAGGGAAGGGCGCTAACAATCGGTTTTCATATGTAGCATTCTACTTCATATTCATAAAATTCTTTTTCTTTCCGTTTCTTTCTTTTATAACATAATAATCTTCAGTCAGGGATTTTTGTACACTGGATGTACATATGTAAACAAGCCGAAGGAGTTGATGTTATGAAATTATATATATACACGGCTACTCACAGAGATACGGTTAGTCTCGAATACACGGTCTTCCAATCGGGGGGTGTCCCCGTGGTGTAATGGTTAAAGCGATGGACTGCGGAATCGTAGTAAGCGAGTTCGTACTCCAGTCGCGCTATTACGGTCACTTTCGGGCAAATACCCTGGGGAAAGGTATGAACCCTCTTATCCTCCCATATATGGGTTAAATAGCACCACTACTTTTCTTCTTGGAGAATAGATTTGACATTAAATAACCTACAAAGGTTGATATGCCATTAAAAAACAAACAACAAACAAACGGTCTTCCAGTCAAAAGGTCCGAGGAGTGCCATCGAGTG
This sequence comes from Sepioteuthis lessoniana, assembly GCA_963585895.1. Taxonomy (NCBI): domain Eukaryota; kingdom Metazoa; phylum Mollusca; class Cephalopoda; order Myopsida; family Loliginidae; genus Sepioteuthis; species Sepioteuthis lessoniana. The sequence goes on along the minus strand of OY757911.1, from coordinate 56,089,628 downwards.
GACAGCTACTTCCCGATTGTCGACAGTGGCCTCCACCTGGCCGATTAGCAGAAGAAATCCTAAGCAGGGCTCTGAATATGGAATCAGTATGGCTAAAATCTGTAATCATAGATTGGCAGCAGATTAAGAATTAGAAAAACATTGAATTCAAACTCTTAAAACCACTTAAATAACTAAACTTGTACAAGATTTTTTTAATGCAAATTGGTTGGAAATTACCTATGTATGAAAATACTGGTTCATGTTCATGGTCTTTTATATGTACATATACATAAAAGAAGTAGTTCATTTTTTTTCATGGACTTGCACGTTAGCCATTACATTTCATGGATTCTCCTAGTAAAACTTCGAATTTATTCGAGTTCTACCTCACTTAAAACCTTACCCGCCATATATATATATATATATATATATATGAAATAAAAAGTAAATACACTCGCTTTCATGGTTACTAATATAGGTATCATGGGCTGTATAATGACGCAATCATCTGTCATGAAAATAATAATTTATGTGACAAGAGTGAATGTGCTGAAATGCAAGAATAAGAAAAATGCAGTAATGTAAATGATAGGCTGAAGTAAAGGAAACATGAGTTTTTGGTGTCTGAAGTATTAGGATTGAAAATGAAAGCGGAAAGTAATGTATAGATGTAGGATTTTTAAAACTTGAGCCCTCTTATTCTATTGGGGTGGCTTACTTTCTTTCGCTTTTTTATCATATATCTGATATTACTTACACACACACACACACACACACACACACACACACACACACACACATATATATATATATATATATATATATATATAAGAGGTATGTGTAAAATATATCTAAAACATCTTTTTAGATGGATTTATTTTTTACCGAGAATTGTCCGAAATAACGTTGAGATAATGTGAGTACAAGAATCCCCTGATAAGTTAAGATAACAAATACAAAAGAACATACATGTTTGAAAACCATCATTGAGAATTTAATAGAAATAGACGGCAGCCTATATAAACATCTTTTATATATATATCTATATATATATATGTGTGTGTGTGTGTGTGTGTGTATTAAAATGAATACGTCTACAAAAAATATATATTTTCAAAAACAATTTATTTTACTTTACTCTTGCATGTTTCTATCTTCTTGCTGTTAACAATTTTGACTGGCGTCACTTTTTGTTTAAAAAGTGGTGTTTGTCCCTTCTGTGATAGAATTTATGCGGGTGTTATTTCCTTCTTTTTCTTTTTCTCTTCTTATCTTTTCCTTTTCTAAAAGTGTGTTCACTTTGTTTTATGGGTGTGCTTATTTTCCTTATTTCGTTTTTTTATATCCGATGTACTATAAAGTGTGTTTTACTTTGAATCATTTTGCATGTTCTGAGGAAGTTCTTTCTTCGTATGTGTATGGTTATTTTTGTTAAATATTGTCATGTTTTAAATTCTAAGTGTTTTTTAAGTTCTTCTCTGAGTGTTAGTGTGTTAGTTTTCCCGTGTGTGTGTGTGTGTGTGTGTGTGTGTGTGAAAGAGAGAGAGAGAGAGAGAGAGAGTACCTGTGCGTGTGTTTGTTTTCGTTTCAGTGTATTTCAAGCTGATATGCCGCAGACTTTAGCAGTAGCTTTCTTTGGTTAATTGAGTGTGTGTGTCCAGGAGAGTTTTTTTTTGTTTGGTATAAAATTCACCTGGTGTCTTTTACTTTTTTGAGTGTGTGTGTTTCTGTCTGTGAGTGTGTCATATTTTAAAATCTATTCCGTGTGGGTATGAATTTTTTCAGGAAGTTTTTTTCTTCTTTTATTTGAAGCAATGCTGTCAGTTTGGTACATAGGCATTGTTTTGAAAATCCATTGTTACATTGGTAGAGGTGCTTAGATACGTTTAGTGCTTTATTTATGGCAATTTATTATTGCTTTTTGTGTTGTGATATCCTGGTTTTTAGTGCTTGCGTTAACCTTCTGTACACTTCTTTATAATCGTTATAATCGATTACGTAGCTAACTGCGTCGCATATTAGTCTTAGAATAATGACTTGTTTACGGCAACAGTATATTTTAACTGTCTTTTCGTGTAGCAGACGTCAACTCTTTTAAAACCAATTTGTTTTTAATCTTTAGAAACTAAAAAAACCTCGACCTTTTCTTCAGACGATGTCCTAAGATTAAATCACTTTCAGAAAAATCAATTAAAGAACATAAAAGTGAAACTCCTGTTCGTTTACACACACACACACACACATATATATATATATATATATATATATATCAGTAATTCGTGAAGTAATGGCTACCCTTGTAGAAAATAGACATTGCGAACGGTCAACTAATCCTAGATGAGGTAGTTTGCATTTTGTACCATAACATCACCAACGAGACGGTATGTATCATAACGTTATCGACTAAACATTTGCACACAACGTTACAAAATAGACATGTGTACCTCTATGGACCCCATTATGAAACAACCGGGTAAAATTTGACGAACGCATGCAACTCTGTTTAACTGCACAACGGTTTATTTACTCCAGCAATCTGCATATAGTACTGGGAGAAAGAAACAGTATGAAGTTGAGTTGACCTTTTCAGCTAGGCAAATAAAAATACTATACTTGTGTGAGAAAGAGATAGCAAGCAAATACCTTGAAATTTCTTCTTGGTCGTCTGTTGTAATCCTAACATGCTGCGTAACATGGTCGCGTCCAGTGTATAGAGCCCCAAAATTGGGGTTCGTAAACATTTGTCACCCTACATCCTCGTGACTCGTGTTCAACTGTCAGTCTTTACCTCGTCACGTCTCATCGATAACTCACTAAAAAACAAAATATCCCTTCTCTTTTACCTGGTGTCAACGGGAGGAACATTCCCTTACCATATTACGATACATATATCACGCAGTTCAAATATTCTTGGAAAAGGTTTGCATTTAACTTTTCTCTTTCCCAATATCGGTAAGAAGCCCGGTGCACTAGGCTCTGGAACCTTGTTAGGACAACCAGTCTGGGAGAGGGAAAACTTTAAATTCAAACTTGTCAAACACCGCTCAAGAATTGACCTTGTGTTGCATCCTGCATGTCCGGAGAAGTTGAAACACACACACACACACACACACACACACACACACACATATATATATATATATATATATATATATATATATATATATATATAATGTATTTATTTATTTGTGTCTCTGTGTATGATGTTTTTTGTTCGTCCAAAGGGAGAAAAAAGTAATCGTTTCTAAATGAATTGGTCCACAAAGTGATTTTTATTTTTCGAAGAATCATTTTTTTCGTTCTGACTTACGTGTATATTTCCAGCTAATTACTTTAGTTGCTTTTGCTACTTACCTTATGCCACATATTTTAATATATGGCATAATGTCATATGAATGAGACACCCTGTGATACTCGAACTCACTCGCGTAGGTTTGCTTTTGGAATGTTTTTTCAGGTTATTGAGTTCACTGGTAGATACCAAATTTCTCTTCCTCCACCTCTTTTTCCATTTTCTCAGAGTGTGTCTACTGGTCTGGATTTCCCACAATTAGTCTTTGGTATTTGATATGCAATAAAGTTTTTTCTTTGTTTTACTCTAGGTCGTTGTGTGTATTTGTGTGTGTGTGTGTGTGTGTGTGTGTATGTGTGTGTGTATAATTGTGTTGAGATGATATGTTATAGAGTTAATTAGTGTTTTTTTTTTAAATTTCACCTCGCTTCTCAACACTGAGCAATCTGGCGCAACACAAGAACCCAGGGCTAGGTGAGTGGTATTACCTGCCTTCTGCGATCGTCGCTCGTCTTTGCTGATGATTCAATATCTCGGACGTCCACTCAGATTCTTGTGGTCACAACTCTATTGCTTGATTAGTAGTTAGATTAATGGAGTAATTTTCACAAGCAAAAAATAGAACAATCAAACATGACGAACTTATTGCAACTTTTACAGAAAGCAATACTAAGAAGAAATTGATCCTAAATGTAAAAACCTAACATAAAGATTTAGAATTTCAAAAAGGACCAATCATATTGCGAAAATATGTGACCAAAATATAAAAGAAATCGGTTTTATAGAATATCCTTCATACCGAGCCAATATCGATTTCAAGATATTTTGTTTATTTTTTGTTTACTAAGCGAACGTGGTAATATGCCAGACATTTTATTTTCGGAATTTTCTCTTTCTGTTAGTCATTCTTATTTATTTATATTTTTAAGGATATAAGTAATTGGTGTCTGTTCTCTGAAATTATCGGTGATTTCTCTCCTTTCTTTTACCCTGGATTGAAAAAAAAAAAAAAAAGAACGACTGACTTGGCAAACTAAGTTTCTGGCCTTTGCGTTTAATTCATTCTAAGTTTAGATTTTTCTTTACTTTCTGTTGGCTTGTATCATGATTTCCGTTTGTTATTTTTGCTTCTTTTACCTTAAGTTCATGAAATTAGTGTTCGATTTTTTTTTGTTCATTGAACGTATATCACAATAATACAAAATTCACGTTAAATATTTTGATTGTATTCCGATCAATTATCCGAGTCAAACGAAACACCAAAAATATAAAAATTTCAAAAAATCAAATTCGTTCAATATATTTTTTTATGAAAATCATTCTAAAAAAATAAAGAAAATAATGACATTAAGTAAGAAATCACCCTCCCCACAAAAAAAACAAAACATGAAAAATTAAAATAAAGTTAAACCAATTTATGAGACATAAATTAGAATTAAATGCATCGATAAAAGAAAAAAAAATGTAAACTTCCTATCATTGCATAATTTTTAATAAATTCATAGAAAATTAATACTACTAAAAAACGTGTTAATTGACGAGTAGAAAATACATTAAATGAGTTAAAGAGAATTAAAAATTTACTATTGTTTGCAAAATATTTACAAAAACATGGCATTTTTCGAAACCAAATGTAAATTTGGGAAGAAGAGACATAAATGTCTTTTTTGTTCAAATTAAGAAAAACGATAAAAAATGGTACGTTCATATAAAAGGAATTTTAAAAAGAAAATAAATGCTAACCTTGCGCCCTTCTGAGGAGCAAGACCCCACTACAAAGGGAGTTCTAGATATTATACCAAACTCTACCTGATAGTGACACTAAACTGTACCTGTGAGTAAGATCTAAAGAGTTTTAAGTACGCCTTCCTAGTTCTTACTCTCTAGTTCTCTCTGGCCAAGAGACTCTTTTTGTTATGCTCCTATTTGAGGGTCAAATTGATTTTTCTGAAAATTATTCGTATTCAATTGGCATACATGATGATATATAACTGTATTTTTTTAGTATCAAGAATAGTTAATTGACGGTTTAATTGCTTCCAAAGGAGTGTTATTAGTAAATTGAAACCGTATAACTATGCATTAATAAATTAGTATATATGCGTAGAAAAATTACGTAAATTAACAGAATTAGAAAGGAATACTCGATGTTATAATTATGTGTCACAACCTCTCGAGAAGAAATAACAAAAAATATAAATGCAAAATTAAAATGATTGCATTTCCCAAACATCTAAGCATGAACTAACCCAGACGGGTGAAAATGTCATTAAAATCAATCATTTTATTTTCTGGTGGTGTAAATTTTCAGTGTGTATTCGCTCGTTTTTTAAAGAATTCTATTATGAATCAAATGGCTTCATAATTCTTTTTTCGATTTCAGTTAACCGGTATATTTCTTACTCGTTGCACGCTTAAGATATACTACTCATTTTTTCTTCTTTTTTTTTTTTACATAACGTGCTCTTACATTTTCAGTATCTTGCATTTTCTGTTTTTTTTTTATTCACGCTGATTTTTTTCTTGTAAGAATTTGAAACACTCCTTATTTATTTCCTTGAGACTGATGTTTCCACTTTTTTCATCTTCCCGATCTCATTTTTCGAATTTTCTATTACCTGTCAAGTCATACCGTCTCTAATATTGTAACAGCCTAACTACTTTTAGTTGACCTGATGAACAACGATAACAGGTTAAACATAAGAATTTTCATGATACGGGCGAGAAACATTTTTATGAGAATTCGGAGATTTTTTATGGAAAGGATTAAGTAAAAAAAGATTAAATTTCGGGACAAACAAAAACGCATCCCTTATCATTTGTGAGGAATAGGATTTTTTGAACCAAAAGTTTTTTTCTTTCTTCGATTCAGAATACCTTTTAATGTCTTCCCGAATCGAATCCTGTCAACACAGAGAGAGAGAGAGAGAGAGAGAGAGAGAGAGAGAGAGAGAGAGAGAGATTTGTATATTTCTTGTATATTTCAATGTGTCTGGCTGTTTCTTTTGCTTTTAAATCATCGGCTTCTCTTCATCTCATCTAAGTCTATGAGAATATTTATCGAAAACAAACAACGCCACATGTCTCTTATTCAGCCATGATCTACATCATTTGCTAAGATATTTTAAAATCTTTCACAGGATTTGATGTAACCCACAGATACGACCGCATACACGCCCAAATAAATAGAATGAAATAAAACAGCACACAAAAGAAGTTCGTAAAGTAACGGTTCTCATTGTAGATGTTACTAATACAGCATTACTAAATAGACGCTCTCATCAGCATTGTTTTAGTGGATCTTTGAAAGTAGCAATTTCGCTTAAGTTTCAGTCGGACCTCATAGTAACTTTAACTGTGATGAAAAGAAGAGGTGACGAACACACCGTCTTGGTTCGCTAGTACAAAAGGTTTTTCGCTATTATACCTCTAAGTCATCGTCAAGATGACAGAAACAGAGCATGAAAATGAGTTAACTGCTTTATGATAGGTAGATAGAAACAAGCCTTGGTATTATTTTTCTCGTCCTCTATAGTAGTTCTCGCATGCTCCTCTTCACAGAAATAACCAAAAATGGGTGCCGAAATTTTAGGCCGTCTTCATATCGGCGCATGTAATGTCCAACCGACTTTCTGTTCCTGTTTTCCATCCCACGTCCACACGCACAGCTTCTCTGCTTGAATTCTTTTAGCCAATCAGAATCTGTTGCCGGTTCGCTGCTGATACATTTCTATTTTCAACCCGAGCGTCCGCTGCTATCCCGACCTTGACGAGGTAAATCTCTAAGTCTAGCTAGGAAACTGATTATTACTAAAAGAATCATCCAGCGTCCCTAATCGTTTTACATCTATCAATCCGTCTGTCCATCCACCTGAAGTGAACCTCTGACTGACGGAAAACAGCATTTTTCCTTGTTTTAGAATACTTATTTTTTTACATATCGATGGTTTCATTTGGTTGTTTAACTGCTCGTCAGTTAAACCAAATCCATTACTTACCTTTTGTGTGACAATAATTTCTGCATTTAGATTAGAAAACCCAGTGATCACCTAGTCATAGGTTATATTTATGTTCCCTTGGAAGCATAAAGATGACTACACATAGGTCATAATATTCACCAATGCCACCGAAACTCACTTACGGAATGAAAATTCAGAAAGAACTGCGAAATTATTTGAACAGAATCAGGTGAAAATCTTCTCGATTATTAAGCAACGACAAAGGTTGACATTGGAAAAAAATGTGATTTCTTTACAAAAATAATCCTTCCCAACTTGCATAATTTTGATTTATATATATTTGATTTTATTTATGTATAAAATCTGGTCAACAAAGTAAAGTTTCCAAGAAGTAAAGAAGTAAGCGTGTTCGAACTGTAGTCATGCTATTACATTCACTTTCGAAAACGATAAGAACCTATTTATTTAACCTGCTACAAGTTAGATAGTACTACGAATATTCTTCAATAAGGCTGCAAATGGCTGAAACTATCACACTACAGTTTATATATCAGAAAAGAAAGAAATCAAGCAAAATCTAAGGTATTTGTTCTAGCCCATAAGTCAAGAACATTTTTCGATAGAAATAAACAAGTGCAGATAGAATAAGAAACAAGGGACACAATCATATATGTATGTATGTATATAAGTAAGTTAGCCGACCATGGTCGAGGATGACCCAAAGCTCCCTTTTGAATAGCTACAACTTTGAGATGGAGTGGAGGGCATTGCTCCTTTTCTTGGATTATTTTATTTACACTTAATATGTACCTAATAATGCTGAGTGTTAGGTAAGGAAATATCTAGTACCATTTTTTAGCCTTTAGTATGACTCAACCTGGGATTGAACCCCGGTACCCTTGAGTCATTAGCGGACACTATAATTATTATGCCAAAGTTTTAGGACTCGAAATATGAAAAAATAATTTGAATCGGCCGATTTGCAAAAAAAACATGTATTAGTATTATACACAAAAACTACCAAAATTACGTGAACAAAGAAATATAACCGTATTCTACTAAAAACAATGTTTTTAAAAAAATATTCTGGGGCAAATATGCTTGACACGAAGATTGATTTTACATGTATATCTGAAAAGATTACAGAATAAAAATGACAATTCAGACAATTTGATATGAAATGATTTTTAAATTTTTATTAAGATAGAGACCCCAAGTAAAGCAAAGCAGCATCACGAACGTGTATACAAAAATACAGGCGCACTAAGTGTAATATTAATGGCGGTATAAAATTAAATCCATGATACGAGTTCCAGGTTTTCGCTTCAATTCGTTCCAATGCCCTTAGAAAACTCATAAATTAATCGATTCCCTTTAGTTTGTGTAATTATTCGGACACACTTGGTACTTTAGCTTTAGTTCGGCTACAAGATTTGGAGAAAATACACTCTTTATTCAGCTTAAAGATAGACCTTGTTTTACATCCTGTCTGTAGAGAAGTGGCTTGATAAATACAAAATAACTGATCTTGGAACATTCGTCGTAAACATTTTTGTCGTAGGAAAACTTGCCTCAGGAATTTTCTCTGTAGAAAACTCTGTATTGGATTTTTTCCGTAAGATAATTTCACCGCACTTTATAACATGCAATGTAGCTTGGGTTCTGTTCAAATATACTGGTGGGGGGAAAAATTATGTTATATTAAGATATACGGGTGTAAGGAAAAATAAAGATGAAGGAGAACATTATTAATTAAAAAATAATATGAATTTATTTAATAGAAGTATTTATGACTTCATAAAAAGTTCGAAAAAGAAAGCAAATTTGCAAAATTATCTTATATAAAGATTATTACAAAAAATAAAGGAACCAAAAAAAACATATTACTATGTTAACCAGAATGTAAAAATCAGATATACTTGATAACAAGGTACTTCGCTTATTAAAATGTTAAAATCGAAGTAACAATATTTTGAGCGAGTTATACTTTATAACAAGTTACTTTCCATATTAAATTGGACATTACTCTTAAGAGAACATTCAAGATAAGGGTATCAAAAAAATAAATGTGGCGAAATTGTCTTACGGCAAAACTCTTATACGGAGAAGTTTCCCAGGAGGAAAATTCCTGAGGCGAGTTTTCCTACATCAAAAATATTTACTGCAAATGTTCCGGATAGGCAAAATAACATAATATATAACTATGTGAAGATCGTTAAATACGGTTGGGAGTCAATTCTGTTCCACAACTGAGTTGTCTGGAATAAAAGGCCTCTTTAGGGTATTATCAAAGACTCATTGGTTTTCAATGAATTAATAAGGAATAAATTACTTTCCGGATGAGAGAAAATAACGAAGAAAAAGTTATGGGTATAGGCAGAAGAAATGGTTTGATGGTACTCAGAAACTTCGTGTCTTAAAAACGGATGCAAAAAAAAAAAGAAAGTAAATCCATTTAAAGTAAAGCTTGATGATATCAAAACATAAAGTAAAATAAATTTTTAAATAATACATTCAACTTCGCAAGCAAAGAATTTCAACCTTATTCAAAAAACACCAACCATCTTTTTCATAAATATGTAAATATCTTAACCCTCCACAACGGATAGGAAGCAACACAAGGTCAATTTTTAAGCGGAGTTTAACAGGGTTGACTTCAGAAGGTTTCTTCTCTAATACTGGTGGCTATGCAAAGGTTAATGAGCTCAGTCTGCCTTACTGTTTAGCCATAGCTGGAGGAAGAATATTTTGATCCATACCTTTCCCAATGGCAGTTACACTACGTTAAATTCAAGCAGCCTCGTCCAGGAATTGAACATGCGCCGCCATGTCTATTTCTTACTATTACACCACGAGCACCTCATGTTAATATGTATACATATTCTAATCAGCTCTATGTATGTACTGCGTATGTATTGCAGACAGTCAGAAAACTGAAGTAAAATATGAAATTCTATTTTTAAAAAAATGAGCATACAGATTAAGGAAGACTTTATAGTAAACGTTATTGGTAATTGGCCTTATCGAAGAGTAAATATAATTAGGTTCATTGTACCATTCAACAAAGCGTCCAAAAAAAAAATGTAGAGATGTTCATGAATGGGATCAATAAATACTTTTCTAAGACCAGATAGCTTTATAGAATATTTAATAGAATCATTACAAAAATTATTTACAGCCTGATGGACAACATGCGCCAAATTGAGCAAAAATTAACGATAAAGGGATAAAACGTCATCGACCTACTCTGAACTTCCTCTGCGATTGTGGGGGCGAGATTGATTGATTTTTGTAGGGCATATGCTTGACAAAAATAAAGGATGAATGTGGGTCTGCTATGGTGTGCACTGGACCCATTAAAATATCCAAGAAACACTGGCTTTGTTATCACGAACAATCTTTCAATGTAGAACTTGTTCTGTCAGTGCATTACTATCCCGGTGGGTATATGAGAATAAAGACGTATAAGCAGAGGTCAAGTAGAATTATTTGAGTTTGACATGAGCTTGTAGCAAAGGATTGAAATTTTGGAGATAGTCGTTGGAAAAGGCTTGAAAATAGTTGGCTTTCATGGACTAAAAAAAATCCCCAATAGGCTGGGCTGTAGAATACACTGACTGCTTATCTGCAGAGAGGTATGACCCAAGCCAACGAGTGCCCAAGATATGACACTAAACAATTTGATACTGAAGTTCCGGTAATGCTGGAGCTTTGAGAAACGCGAGTATCCCTTCATTGCCATCGCTCCCAGGTCTACCCTGGCCCAAAATGGTAGCAACTGATTGGGTTCTATCAATGGGTGGAATAGAATTAGTCTGTGTCTTTATGCTTTGGTGACTTTTGGTTATTCTCTAAGCTCAGAGGCTGTCGTTATGAGACAATTGAGGAGATGAAAGAGACTGTGACGTAGGTCATTGTCACGCTCACACAGGAAGACTTCCATGGGGCTTTCCAGAAGTTGTTGGAACGGTACAACAAGTGCATTGCAGCCGGAGGAGGATTACTTTGAAGGGGACAAGAGTTTCATGTGTGTACTATCAATAAAAGTGTCCATACGAAAAAAAGTCTGGAAACTTATTTAATGATCCTCGTATATTAGTTTATATATATATATATATATATTTAACAGCATGGAAACTTGTCTGCGACCTCGGGTTTCATGACATTTTATAAACGACAATCATCAGCAGAGAATGAAAGATAATGAAGAAACGGAAAAATCGAAAAATACAATCAAAAGCACATAAGAAATGTGTACCACTCTTTATGTGTGTGTGTGTGTGTGAGTGTGTTTGTGTAGGCTATATTTGCGTATTAATGTGTGTGGACGTATAACTGATATTTATTATGCGTGTATATGAAAATACTTGCGCCGCGCGGTAAATTTCAGGTTGTCTCCAGGAGGGATGAGACGCCTAACATCAAATATTGGTAGGGACTTCTTAAATCTAATAAGCAAGCACTTCCCTAATTATAGCCCTCTCGCTCAAATCTTCAATAGAAACAATATAAAGGTCAGCTACAGTTGTACCAGTAACATCTCAGATCATAAAAGGCCATAAAAAAAAGATCGAATCCATCCACAGCACTACATATTCCAACAAACAATGCAACTGAAGGGATAATAAAACATGTCCCCTACTAGGAAACTGCAAACAGAAAAACGTAGACCCCCTGTAAAAACCAACAGCTCAGTCAACAATCCATAGCTGCAACGGAAGTTACCATAAAACAAAATATATATTACCTCAAACTTTCTTTCACCAACAGAAATTACTCAAGTAACACATTTATCCACACACATATGGTGACTAGAACACATGAACATTTCACCCACATCATCTGGCATATACTAAAAGTAGCACCCACTAAAAGCAAGGCATAAAGGCTTTCTTTACCTCCACGGACAACGAGCAATTATCACCCACCCATCACAAAATACTCTGCTAAAGAAAAAATTAGAAATTCTATCTCAATGCAGACATAAGAACAAACATCTACTCTCTCTTTTCGATCCATATCCATCAGCCATCTCTCTAACCTGTACCCTCTTCACTACTTAAACCCCCCACAAATAACCCCTCAACACACCCGACGCCCCCTAAGTACTACTTTCTTCCATCAAACAACACACCCGACGCACCGTAAATACCACCCTCCTCCATTAAATCTTATATCCATTTTCATGCACTTCCACAACCTGTTGACATTATTTTAGTCATGTTTTCATGAGTGTTAGAAATAGATCTCAACGCATTATATTTAATATATCCCTCCCCGCACATACCATCATATATAACCATAACGTATAAGTAACATAATATTAATACAACATTGCTAATAATATTTATCACGGTAATCCTACACAACTCCCCACTTATTAACCTTACGTCCCATAGCTATCATAATTACACGTCAAATCATATATACATTTCCTTAATTATGCAATAATGATGATTTTTGTTCGTTAGTTAAAATCATCACCATACACACGCTTAAACACACCCCTCCCCGAGAAACAAAGGACATAAGTTATATAAACAATTATTGCAACGTCTTAACACAATATATTCACTATAATCCTTATGTATATGCAATCATGAATGTATACGCAATATATCATTGACACATCATAACTAGTACAAATTATGATTGCAATCTCGCACAAATCATATTTCAGCATTAAATACTAATATTGTACTGTACTCTATAGTATACTACAATAATGGCCCACCATACCACTTCTCATATTATGCTTGCAAATCAAAACTTCATGGTCTTCGTAATGCAATGATATTTTAATCCTTAGTTAACATCATCACACACACACACATATAATATATATCCGACACAAACACACACAGACATACATAACTTTAGTTTTCGTTTTTTCCGATTTCCTCATTATCTTTCATTATATACCTGATGATTGTCATTGATAAAACGTCTTGAAACTTGAGGTCACAGACAAGCTTCCATGCTATAAAATATGTATAAAAACTAATATGTATTTACTTATATATATATATATATATATATATATATATATATATATATATATATATATATATATATATATATATATATGTGTGTGTGTGTGTGTTTGTGTGTGTGTGTGTGCGTGTGAATTATGTTATCATTTAAATGGCTTTTATATGTTGAAAGTTATTCAAAATCAAATACAGATAATACGCGCCAAGGTTTAATAAAAAGGTTGAATGTGCTGAACTTTATTTTGTGGATTTTAAACATTGGTTGATTGACAAAAGACTCAAAAAGTAAATGATATACGAGTCAACATTGCATGTAGAATATACTGTAGTTGGAGGAGATTCAAAAATTTCTTTACCAAAATATTACTGAATAAAAGTTAAGAACTGTTGTCTGCGTGTAGATATGAAAATAAATTGCGTTGCTACATGCCTACGGATTAAAAGTAGCCGTAATATATATATATATATATATATATATATATATATGTTTGTGTGTTTGTGTGTGTGTTTGTGTGTGTGTGTGTGTGTGTTAGAGAGAGAGAGAGAGAGAGAGAGAGAAATTATATCGTCGGTTTGTTTTTTGTCTGTTTGTTTGTTTGTAGGGTGTTATGACATATCAACCCTTGTAGGTTATTTTATGCGAAATCCATTTTATACGAATACACAGTTATATTTTTAAAAAATCAGTTTAGCGTAATTACATAGTTTACTTATTAAAACATTCTATTTCAATCTATTCAGTTTAGTCAAATAGATCTAATTCAAATAATTAATTTAGTATAAGTATATTTTTTTATTTACACAGTTAAATGTCAAAATATTTCTATTACCAACAATTCAGTTTAGCAGTTTAAATGTCAAAAGAGATATATTTCCTGTAATTTAATTTAGCATAAGTACGCAGATTAGTTCTATTTAACCAAAAGAAGGCCGGAGGACATGTCGGACAAAACGTTGTGGAAATAACAATAAACATGAAGACAATAGTTCGAAAACCCTTAATCATAAAAATCATTGACCTTTGTCTCAGAAATTTAAACAACTAACTTAAATACGTAGTTTAAATGCAAAAACAGTAAACTCTCGAAACCACAGTTAAGTTCTATTTGACCCATAGATAAGACCTTATCAGGTGTTACTACTCCAGGCCAGAATAGACCTAGGAGTGATGTCAATGAAGGGGTACTCAGTCTTTTCTAAAGCCCAGCAATACTAGAACTTCACCGTCACAATGTTTAGTGTCATGCAGGACACTCGTTAGTGGTAGATCTACCCCTTCTACAGAGATGCAGTCGGTGTATCCTACAGACCCAGCCGACTGGGCAAGATTATGTTGTCATAAGATCCTTAAATATGCTCATATGAAAATTCAGATATATACAATATATATCCAGTTAAAATTTTTAAAACAATATTCAGGCTGGAATTCTTTTTTAAAATTCTAAAACTTGCTTGTTTGCCTATAGAACACGTTGGAAAGACTTAGAGGTTTAATATAGCAAGTGGAGCAGAAACATAATTAAGTTAGGAAACTTGTCTCATAGAAAAAGGTTGTCTCAATTCAATACAAAAAGAAAGGAACATATGTGAGTCTATCTGTAATATGTGAGGGGAAAATGCATTGGAAAAGTTAACGGATAAAGCTCACTATGTGGTTAATTTGTTATAATGTATGAGGGTCATTCCATAAGCAAGGTGAATATTGTCAGAACATTTGACAATAGGAAGTACTGGTGGCAGTTTCACATTTTTCAAAGAAACTAAATTTGATGGGTACTTTATAATCCCAGAATACTGTCAGTGTGACACTCTTTATTGCGCCCCTAACTTTTTTTCTTCCGGAAAGTCAGTGCTTTTCCATACCATTGACAGTCTTTTTGACTCAGACTCGTTGTGGGAAATACATTTATCTCATTTGTAATATATTTTCTAAATCTTGCCTCCCCTTACATATCTCTAAATCTTCTTTAATTTCTCATGTTTTGCGTTTCGTAGCCACTAAAAATTTGATGACATACCTCAGTTCTGTGCTAGAGAACACTGTTTGATTTGCTGCTATTTTGAATTGGTATAAAACAAGAATTTTTGCGATATAAAAATATTATTTCTCTAACCAAAATCCAAACAGTGCAGATTTTACCTTTCTTGAAAAAATTCAAAAAATGATTATTCTACGTAAATATTCCACTTATTTATTGAATGGTCCTTGTATTTAAGCTGGCAAACGCATTGAATTGAATTATTTACAATAAGCGGAAGCAATGGTTAATACGGAAAACTGTCGATCGAGGAAAACGTCTCACAAGCAAAAAGTGCTGCAATGCGTGTTGTTTCAGATAGTGAAAATGAAAATAAAAAATTAGATATCTTGACAATGGCAAAGAGAACGTATGATCTGTGTAAGGTTTAATAAATCGACAAAATATTTTTTTTTAAATATAGAAAACCATATATCATTAATCATCACGTATACCACAAATCATACTCAAAGAAATAAATCTTAAAAAAAGTACAACATTAGAGACTAAATAGAATGGTCTGGAACAAAGTATTTTTGTTGTAGATTTTTGAGATATATGAACATAGACAACATATGTGACGTTGGTGAAATAACTTTTCCTGAAATTTTTGCTAACAGTTTTGTAATTCTCATCTTTTTTTTACATTAACGATTTTTCTGTTTTATTTAGAATTATTCATTTTCTCTTTTTCGATTCTTCGTATTTTTAAGATTATTTTTATTGTTCAGTTCTTAAACTATTCTAACTTTATTTTTGTTTTTTTAGCGTCTTCATACTTGAGAATCTGTAAAAAATACCTGAATTAAATTTTAAGAATACAAACATGACAGTCCAGTAATAATTTTCCATTCAGCGCAATACTCACAATTTCAATGTGATTATTCAAAGCTATATGTAAGAAGAAACAAAAGAACTATCCTCGCGAATTGAAAAGTATAAAATGTCCGACTCCAAAATTTAAGCAAATTATCCAGGATAAGAAAATTTAAGTAGATCCAATCATTGAAAAAGAGTGAAAAATAAATCCCAAAGTTTATGTATGTTTCAGCGGTGAAAGTTAAAAGCCTAATATATATATATATATATATATATATATATATATATATATATATATTCCATTGCCAGATACCGATATGGGAAATGGACATAGAATGTTCGTATATATACATACATAGAACATAGGAATCTCGAAACACGAAAAACACTTACCACTTCTTAGTTCAAGTACGAAACTTTTTATTACCTTTGAGTTTAAGGGTTCTTCGATATAATGAGAGAGATACACTTTCTTTCTATTCTGGCTTTTCCATCTGCCCCCTCTCCATCTCATGTGACACCTGCGCAAGGCCTTGGTGAGGAAGCGAAAATCACCTTTCTTCTTCGGACGGCAAGACTCAACTCAACTGACTTATTCAAATCTCCCATAATCCTCCGCGCGCTTCCGGTGCATGACGTCATTCACATCCACTGGTCAACCTTTCTCTAGGATGTTTCTTTTGACATCTATGAACGACACATCCTCCTCGCTCGCGCGTTAACATCGGCACTCAGGTTTGCACCTAACCCATGTGCTGAGCCGAAAGGTTCTCAGCCTAACTAAACACAAAGGCATAAAACGAAATCCTTCGGCCATTATATTACACACACATATATATATATATATATATATATATATATATATATATATATATATATATATACAAAATGACGTAAGAACTATGTCAAAGGAAGAACAGACGAGACGCAAAAAAATAGCAGATATACATCAATTGGTGATTGACACGAAACGACCTAACACGTCGTAAGCAAATGCTGTAAATTAGCGCAAAGAGAGGATAAAACTAGATACGACTGGAAACTGTGCAAGAAGTTTAAATTTGACCATACGAACGTGCTCGGTACGGTCACCGGATGATTGGTACAGGGACTAGAAAATAAGGAAGGACGAAGACGAGTGGAGCCCATCCAAAAAATAACATTGTTGAGATCAGATTGAATACTAAGACGTGCCCAAGAGACTTGAAGAGAATTGCTATCACCCAACCTCCAGTGGAAAACAATCAGCTAACACTTTTGAGAAAAAAACTTCTAATAGTGTAAAATAAAATAAAAAAGATTAAATATTATTATTGTCTATGTAAGGATAGTAGCTGTTAAATTAGAATCTTTCTTTCTTGTAAAAAAATTAGGAATAGAGAGGGGAGATAAACAAAGGAAAGAAAAAGAAGCAGAAAGTGACGTAAAAGCTCACAGAAATGTTCTTAGAAACCAAGTGAAAAGTCAAACAATTGGAAAACGGTGAACAATCGTGTCCTAATCCCAAGCAGACAACCCCAGAAGGTAAATAAATTATCACTCAATTGGTTGTATCTGTCGCTGGTTTTAATATAATAACTATTGTTATTTGATGCTCTAAGAATAACCTGAATGTATCATTAAAGAGCTTTTTCCTTAAAGAGTTTAATCAAACATTATGGGTTCCTCTAATCAATTGCACATGACCTAAAACAGCTCTGAATTTCAAAAGTAGCATAGATGTGGACTCATGTAGTGTTAAAACTTAAGGAACGTACGAATTTGAATTAAAGAATTAAAAGGAGAAAAAGAAAGCAAAAGAAAAATTGTGACAAGCTTAAGTGTTTTCTTTGAGAAAACCAGGTCAAGTCTGTGCCAGGCACGCAGATTTTACACAACCCCTAGGTCTGGTATACCCACAATATACCAGGCATGATAAGAATGCTGAATAAAAATATGATACAACGTGGAACGTGGTCAACAGGTTTGTGTGTCATGATCGGCTGTTGCTCTCCTGATAGCCAACATGGGAGAACGGTTCATCATCCTGCAAATGTTAGCCGATCGTTTTTGAAGTACACGAATGACGATGAAAGGAACCACATAAATCAGAGACGCAAACACAGAACGTCGACAAGGGAAGAAAACCGACTTGCACTCCACTGCTATTTTAGGAGCAATCCTACACAAAGTGGATATAGAAAAAGGATGATAGAGATCTAGCAAGAATGCGTTAGCTTTCAGACAAGCAAAAGACATGCGGACCAAGTCAAGGACCTTGAAATACTAGAAAAACACCAGAAAAATAAAAATAACCAAGTTAGTAACAAATCATTAGACACACTAAGTATTAACAAACAAGAACCGTCTAACCGAAACAAAACACTACACAACCAAACAACAAAGAGCCAGCACTAACACATGAACAGAAATTAATTTAGAAAATTTAAAGAGAATTATAGGCGGGGAAAAGGGTACCTTACCATCACTAAGAAGCATAAAATGGAGAACAGTCAAAACGGAAACGGAAAAAATAAATTTAGTACTAACTTATCCACAAATAATATAACCGATTTAAATGAACTAATCTATTCTGGAGCAAAATTAGTTTGTGCGAAAAATTGATATCTCCTCAAAAAGCATGAAGAAAAAATCAAAAACAGGATGAGAAATTTGACTGGAAATGCAGATAAAAATCTACGAAAACAGGCTAAAATGATAAAACAAAGAAAACAGTCTGGAACATGCAGAGACAAAAAGGAAAAGGCAACACAAAGAAAAATAGCAATACAACCAGAGGAAATAAACCAGAAAGTACTGGCAAAAGAAGCAAGATTAAAAAGATATCGACAAAGGTTAAAACAATACAAACAAAACAGGACAATCCAAAACAACGAAAGAAAACTCTATTAACAAGAAGTTGGAGATGATACGAAAATATGCCAACAACCGGATGCAAAAGAAACCAAACAATTTTGGACAAGAATATGGCAACCAAAAGAAAATAACAAAAGGCCAGATGGATAATCAATATGACAAAAGATTTAGAAAGACTCGAAGAAAGTCCGAAAGTGGATGTACTCATCGATTTATTCAAGACAACACAAAAATATATGAAAATGGAAATCGCCCGGCCATGATGGAAGAAATGGATTCTGGTTCAAGAAACTCACCTCCAGTCACGACAGACTAACACTCGAAATGAACAAATACCTGCCAGGAGCACACATGCCGAAATGGATGACTAAAGGAAAGACTATATTTATCAAGAAGGCCCCACTCAAGGGAACAGCCACAAACAACTACAAACCAATAACCTTCTTATGTATGATTTGGAAAATATAAACAGCACAAATCAGTGAAGAAATATAGTACTCGCTAATAAGCCGCGGAATTTTCCCTTTGCAACAGAAAGGACGCCAGAAAAGAACCAGAGGCAGAGGAGAGTTACTTTACAAAGATCAGCACATCCTCCACGTGGACAAGACCAGACGGAAAAATCAAGCTATATTATGGATTGACTACAAACATCATATGATATGGTCCTTAGAGCTGGATAATAAACTGGCTCAACATGTACACAGTATCAGATGAAGTCATGAACTTTATTGAGAAAACAATAAAAACCAGGAAAGTCGAATTGATAGCAGGAGAGAAAAGGTTAGCTGAAGCGAAGGTCCAAAAACGTATATTTCACGGAGATGCACTATCACCGTTACTATTTGTAATTGACATGATACCACTTAATAACATACTCAGAAAATACGCAGCCGTATTCAAACTTAGTAAATCACAGGAAAGATCAATCACCTAATGTACATGGACAACATGAAATTGTTTGCAAAAAATGCAACAAAAACCAACAAAAAACAAAACAAAACTGAAAACTCTAATACACACAGTGAAAATATACAATCAAGACATAGGAAGGGAATTTGGCAGAGACAAATGTGTTATGCTAGTAATGAAAAGCGGCAAACGACACCGGGATTCTGATGAAAGGGATAAACATACCAGTTGTCCCCTTAGTAAGATATTTGGAACTATTCTTAGATTGGACAAGAGATGAACTCTGACAAAGGGGCCCAAGAAGAAAAAAAACTTGATTATGCATAAGGCTATACATCTGATAGACAACATAGACAAACTACGTCAAGAAAAGAAGGAGGCACTCTCGTGGCACTAAAGATCGTAAAAATTCTACAATACAAGAACTCAAGGAACTCATTGAAAAGTAATCCTCTTAGCTCTTTTCAATGACAAAAAACAATAATGGCTTGTTATAACAAGTACAGAAATGTAACAAAAATAATAAGAAAAAACAACTCTATGGATATTTCAAGTGACAAATTTGGAAGATTTCTCATGACAAGATGTGAACATATTCATTAAAGGGAAATCCTACGAGAGAGTGAATATTTTCGAAGTGTAGCACAAAATAACACCTTAAAAACAAGTTATGTTAGTAAAAATCGTGCATATGTAACAGAATAGCTAGTGTAGATCATGCGAAGAAAAATGAAATAATTAATCCCTTAATACATGAATACAGCAAACTGGAACAAAAGGCGAACAAGATTAGACATGAATGGATTTGAAATGTCATTCATTGGGAATTATGCAAGAGACTGAATTTTGTCTATAGTCCGAAAGGGTTTATGCACAAACAATAATTTTTCTTAAAGATTGAGACGCATGGAATTCTCTACGATTTTAAGGTAAAAAATGTTCAATAAATCCCCTATGTGCTTATTAAAAAAATACCCTCTAATTAACAGTGGTATTCTAGTGTAAGAAAAATTGAAAATGAAAGAAAGGAAAAAGATAAATATGTACTTGTACATGCCAAGAGAACTAAACAAGCAGTGGAACATGCCATTTGTTGTTAGTATTCTTGTAACTGTCCCGAAAGACTTGGAAAAAGACAGGAGCAATTGGAAATCCAACGAAGAATTGTGACCAACCAGACAGCATGATTGTTTAGATCGACCAGAATACTATGAAAGAGCCTTGGAAACCTGAGGACACTTGCTGTCACATAGGCTTCAAGAAAAGGAATGTCCACCAGCTAACCTTTGTACGAAAAAATTTGTGTTAGCTGATGATATTTTTTCAAGGGTCAGGATGACAGCAAGTTGCTACAAGTCTTCAGGACTTTTCTCAGTATTCTAGCCGATCATACCAATCCTCTTTGTTAGGATGTTCTCAATTCTTCCAATGATTTCTATTTCCTCCAATTTTGATGGTCTTTCGAGATCTTTCGAAGCGCACAAAAAACAACTGAGATGATCATCACACACATGTTCCCCAGTTTTCTGTTAGTTTTCTCACAAGATGAAGGTATTCATTAATTGTTTCACTTTCTTTTATTTTCATTTTGTGATGCACTGGAACAGCAAAATCCACTGGGAGACAATTTTTTCTTGTTAATCAATACGAGGTCTGGGCTTCCGGCCGAGATTATGTGATCAATTTGCATTTCAAACCTCTAATATGTTTATGTGTTTTATTCTCTCAGATGGATTCTGTTTTCTGTACATACCATTTGGTAGTAGGATCAGATTATAGTTTCCTGCATAATTCTTTGAGTATAACCTTTTCAGCCCAGTCCTTCCTATTATTGTTCTCTTTTTGCACTAATTTTCTGTATTCATCTATATGCGATTATCCATTTAATCTCTCTCCAGATTACCTACACTTGCTATTCGGTCGGGTGTTATTAATTTCGCTTTAATATTATTATTCCTTACGTTGTTTTTTGTGTTCCTATTGAAAAAATATTCTATTTCTCCCTTGAGATTTTTCTAACTTAGTCATGTCCATGTCTTCTTGTTTGCAATCTCAGCAGTTTATCTCTTGAAATGCCCATAAAGTAATTTTTTTCCAATTTATACTTTATAGGTTTTGTTGTTTTTACGTTTGTTCTCATCTTGTCTATGCAGCTGTAATTATTCTTTCTATGCACTTTTTTATGGAGTCCGTAAGTCTTTGTATTAATGCATCTACTCAATCCACTTTCCTGCAAGTACTCTTCTTCCTTCTTTTCATGATATATATAGTATGTCTCTCATATTTCTGATGTAAAGCCTTGTGCATAGTAATTGATCGGCATCACCTACCTTTTCAGCATAATGAGCTGTTCCATCTGCCATATATGGCAGTAGCGGAGATAAGTCTGAGAAGAATAAGCCCACTTCGTAATTTTTTGGATTGCGTTTATTTTCTCTATCGAAAAGTAAGTTACTGTTGAAAATTGTTATTTGTTATCTGTAAATTTTATATTATTGTTATTGCTTTGTGACCCCCCTCAAACAATTGTTACTGTTGTTTGTTTGGGAGGAGGGTCAAACCTCGACTCGAATTGTTGTTTTAACTCTTTTTTAAAAAAAACCACCACCATTTTTCATACCGGATTTTTCATTGTTTTTCATCGTTCTTGATCTCAACCACATCATTCGGATTCATCTCCTCCTAGCTGTGTTTCACAGCCATGGAGGAGGCTAACTCACCCGAGGACATATTTATAACGAGACCCTCCCCAATGCCGGAAGAAGCACCTTTTGACTTGTCGTCATCTGCAAGTACTATTCCACCGGCCCAGAAACCAAAAGAAACAACAGTCTCTTGGTCGTCACACTGTGTGAACCAAAAAACCCCCAGTGACTACGCAAGAGACAGGGCAGAAAAATATGCCAACTATTTTAAGGAAGGCGAAATACTTCCTATACCGGAACTTGTGAAAGAAGTTGAACCAAAGACCCTGTCCTTCGTAGTCACTGATCTTAAGACCAAGAGACTAGCAGGACTTAAAAAAGAGACTTTCGAAGACTTACTAAAAAGCGCAAACATCCCAGGGAAGTATTTCTGCCGCAGGAGCTTCGCAACCTGGGATGTTTTACTCCCTTCAGAGGAAGTAGCCAAGAAACTGGCCGGTGGTAACATTACAACACGCTTCTTCCGGCTTCAACCTGAATATCGAGGCAAGCGAAGAATAAAGGTCACCGTATGTAATGTCTCAATGCAATTGAGTGGGGACGTTCTCGCCGCCTACTTAAGCATATATGGCGGCGTTGAACAAGTTTCCCAAATAACATCAACACGAGGAACTGCATACGGTGATTATGTCTTCATCATGTGCCTCGATAGGGGAGGGTTTAACAACGTACCTCATAAAATAAAATACCGAGATCAAACGATGACGGTGGTCGTTGAGGGCAGGAAACCCTTATGTTGGGCGTGTAACAAAATCGGACATTTTTCTAAAAACTGCCCTCAAAAAACAACGACCACCGCAACAACGACTACTACCACTACTACTGCTTCAGAGATCATAACAACCAAGACACCCACCAAAAACATCGAAAATCATCAAGAAAACCCCAACAAAAAAGACGAGGAGGGGTGGACTCAAGTGACAAGAAAAAAAGGGGGAAAAAAAACTCCCATAAAAAAGTCAATAGCACCTACAGAAAACAAAACTAACCAAACAAATACCACAAAAGACTCAACAACTGTAATCATCGCTACTCCTACTGATACTACTACTAAAACACAATCATCAACATCGACCACTGCAACAGAACAATCATCAACACCAATAGAACCCATGGACATGAGCATCAACTTAAAAAGAAGAAGGAATAGCGAAGACTCGCCAACAAAAGAGGGGGAAAAAAGAAATCCCAAAAAAACAACACAACAACAAACACCCTCCCTACCTCAACCTAAGGGGGAGGGGAAAAAGAAAATATCAAAGTCACCAGCCACAAATGAGCGACCAGCTCAAATAATTCCTCCCCTCCCACAAATACAAAAAACCACTCCAATAAACCCAATTGAAATTCCACTACCCCCCTCACTTTCTCCAATCACAACCCCGAAAATTTTCACACGATCACAGTCAGTGACACGACTCTCACCTGATCCACAAACAGCATCAACATCATCATCAGGTCAAAAACCAAGAGCACGCTCGGCTTCAACAGAAGCCCGCCATGCAATGACAGCTTTTATCTTCTGTGAAGACATTTTAGAAAACCCAAATCATGACCACATTTTAAAAACCTCATTAAAGCCATTGCGCTCATTTAAAAAAATAAACAACAAAGACATCACTAACCCCTACATATTCAAGGACGCTCCAATGTTGACCACATTCGTCCGTACGGCTGGCAATCGGACTAAAGAACTATGGAACTTTATTGACGAAGCCAGCCGGGCGGACGTAATGTTGGCCAACACAAAAAATGCAATGCTAAAAAAAATGCTTCCTTTTTGTTCGGGCAGGGTCCCGATTTTAGTTCACCCATCATTTTATAGGTCCCTAAAGCTGAGGTACCCTATGGATGTCGGGGGAATTACCAGGGACGACCGAGTTAGCACTGAGCTCGGCACCGGTTCCCTGCGTCAGGCCGTCGGCATCCTCACCCCGAAGGATTTCCGGCCCATAGTCGACACTGAGTAAGGTAAGTGGGACTGATGACTCTAAACCTTGCCAGTTTGAATGTGAGGGGATTGAGGGATTCAAGCAAGTGTGCGCGCTTGCTTGGTGAACTCAGGAACCTCGGAGTAGATGTTGCTGCAGTGCAGGAGACTCACTTCACTTGCGGTGCCGACTGTCGGGTGCTGGAAAGCGATTTTAACGTTTTCTCAGCATACGGCAGCGGCACCAGCGCTGGGGTCTCTTTGCTAGTTGGACGCAGCCTTGATGCTGATGTTGACGTTGTTTTTGCAGGTGACGGGGGCCGGCTGGTTGTGGTCGATGTTGCCGTGAAAAGTTTCAAGTTCCGTCTGGTTGCGGTTTATGCGTCCAATATCGCTGCGGAGAGGGTTTCCTTTTTTCGTCGGTTGGCGCCGTTCCTGGACGATACGAAGCGGCTAGTCTTAATGGGTGATTGGAATGCGATCCTTGATCCCAAGATAGATAAGGTCGGACGGGGAGCTAGCAGATTGGGAAGGTGTGAAAGCAGCCTTGTCGGCTTCGTGACTCGTCACGGCCTCGTCGACAGGTTTCGTCTTGATCACCCAGGGCGGGAGATGTGGACGTGGCTAGATAGCTCGCCCTCTGCCAAAGTAGGCTCCTACTTGGACAGAGTGTTAGTGAGAAGAGCTGACATTGATTTTGTTAGTTGTCCCACGTTCCACTTGATAGCGTGGACTGACCATAAACTCATTAGAGTCAGTCTGCGGTTAGTTAATAGACCTAGTCTAGCCGGCTACTGGAAGTTCAATACCTCCTTATTGGAGATACGGGACTTCCGGGACCGGCTGGAATCCCTAATTCAGCGGGCGTTAGTGGGGGCGGTTACCGGGAATAGGTGGTGGGTTTCTCTTAAACATAGGATTAGAGATTTCGCCACCAAGTACGGTCGACAGCTCAATCTAGATAGGACCGCGGAGGCGAAATCTATAGATGATAGACTTTCCCGGGCGGTGGCTGGGGGGGACTCCCTAGGTGTAGAGCTAGCTAGGAGGGACCTTGAGCGTGAGAGTAGCGAGCGCTACAAGGGATCAGTAGTTAGATCTAGGCTAAAAAGAGTTCTCAACGAAGCTGTGAAATCGAACGCGACTGCGCGTGAAGAAGAAGTGCGAAGGTTCCCCGATCGGTACATCGCATCTGTCAAGACCCCGGACGGGTGTCTGCTGCGATCGGGTCGTGAGATACGTGACGCCTTTCGGGCGCACTTTCGGGATCGCTTTGCCCGCTGCACTGATCTCCCGCTCCGGGAGTTTCGTAGCTATCTCGCCGACTTCCCCCGCCTTGGGGCGGCTGAAGCGGCTAGCTGCGAGGGTGTGGTTACTGAATGCGAAGTCCGTGACGCGTTGAAGCAGGTCGGCCTGAACAAGTCGCCGGGACTAGATGGTTTGCCCTACGAAGTGTACTTGAGGATGTCGCACATGTTTGTGCCTATTCTGACGGATGTGTTCAACCATTGGTTCGCCCAGGGAGCCATCCCTGGTAGCGTTACCAAAGGCGTGATCACATTGCTGAAGAAAGGTGGCAGGCATGTTTGGGAGGGTTTAGATGATTACAGGCCCATAACTCTGCTTAACACAGAGTTAAAGATTTTGGCCCGGGTCTTAGCGAATCGTTTACAGCTTGTCATTAGCGATCTGATCGGCCCCGAACAGACCTTTGCTGTGAAGGGAAGATCGATCCAGGACAACCTGCACTTGATTCGCGAGGTCCTAGAGGGGATAAAAGACGACACCGAATCCGCGCTGATCAGTTTAGATCAGTCCAAGGCCTTCGATAGGGTTGACCATCGGTTCTTGGCGTCTGTTTTGGAGACTGCCGGATTCAAACCGGAGTTCCGCAGATGGATTAGCATGATGTACCACAACCCTCAGGCAGTGGTGCAGGTGAACGGAAGGCGTTCGGGGGTGATCGCGATCGAGCGTTCGGTCCGGCAAGGCTGCCCTCTGTCTCCTCTTCTCTATGTCCTCGCGTTGGAGCCCCTCCTGCGCAGGCTTAGGGATGGGGGGACAAGTCCGGCACTGCGCGGTATCCCATTCGTTGGCCGCCTTGCGGCTAGGGTTTCCGCGTTCGCTGATGACGTCACAGTCTTTGTATCCCGCCGCCAGGATATAGAGGCTGTGAAAGAGGCGGTTGTCGAGTATGAGCGGATTGCAGGGGCCAAGGTCAATTTTGACAAAAGCGAAGGTTTGCGGCTTGGTGCTTGGAGGGGTAGCAATACTCTTCCAGGGCCCTTCCGCTGGAGTGACGGACCCATCCGCATCCTTGGGGTGTGGTTTGGGCCCGACCTCCAACTGGAGCGAAATTGGTCGGAAGTACACGCTAAGGTGAATGCTCAGGTGGGAATCTGGCTTTCAAGGAGGTTGTCCTTAAAGGGCAGGGCTGAGGCGTGCGCCGCGTACGTCTTCCCCTTGATCCTTTACCGATTGGCTGTACTTCCTCTGCCTAAGGCACATCGGTTGGCACTGCAACGATCCCTCTCCAGATTGCTCTGGGGAGGTGCAAGGCCGATGGTCCGTAGGCAGGTCTGTATCCAACGTACTCGCAACGGGGGTCTGGGTATGCCTGATCTGGAGAGCCACTGGCTTGCTGAAAGACTTGCATATCTGGGCCGTGTCTTGACGGGGGACTCAGTGTGGAGACGAAAGGCGAGTCGGACTTTTCCTCGCCTCAACTCAGACCCAAAGGCCGAAGGTCGACGTAGGCCTTTGGGCGAAGCACTGTTTGTCCGCGAGTGCCGAAAGGCCCTTCGTAACCTTCTTGGGTCCAGTGACCTTTCATGGCCTCGGAAGGAGCTGTATCGGGAATTAGTGGTGGGTTCCGCTTCTGATCCTCTCAGCGAGCGGCACGGCTGGACGGCGGAGGAGATCCGCTCTCACTGGAATTGGGCGCCAGGATCGAGCTTCTTGAACAACTCTGAGTTCTCGCTCACCTGGCGACTTGTTCGGAATGCGTTATCCCTTCGCGGCTTGAACTTCAAGGCGGGCCTGGCAGACATGCCTGATTGCCCTCGCTGCGGCAGTGGCTTGGAAGAAACGGCTGAGCACGCCTTCTACTACTGCGAGCGAGTTCGTCCGTTTTGGGATCACGTCGGGGAGTGGACGGCTCGCATCGAACCCAAACAGCTCGTGCTGCTCGACGTTGGTTACGTCGTAGACAACGTTCTTCCTCCGTTTCACGGTGAGAAGCGTGTGGTGTTTCTCGCGATCCTAGCTGTAGCCCGAATGGTGATTTGGACGACGCGAAACAAGGGATTGTATGAAGATGCAAACTTTTCTCATCGTGATCTGGTTTTGTATTTTCGGCATCAGCTGAGGGTCAAAATCAGATGCGATAGAAAACGCTTGGATCGCATAACATTCAGCAAAAGGTGGGTGACTGCAGCGAGCCTGGTCGTACGAAAGGGGGCAATGTTGGAGTCATCCTTCCCTCCTCTGCCGGCCCATGGCGTCTATGGTACGGGTCCTTAGGGACCCCACCCTTGGTAAGTAGGATTTTGTTATTTTCCCCTGCAACCTAGTTAGCAGTACGTTGTGAGTCATTGTCCCTGTCACTTAGTTGTTAGCACTCAAGATCTTCCCCACCCCCATTATTTTTGTACCTCAACCTGTATCCCAGTCCGCCTTTTGAAGATCTTGAACATTCATATGTAAAAAATCATTTACCCGCTTCTAAAATCGACCCATGCCGAGCCCGACCCTTTTAATTCTTTTATCCCTGTAGAGTAGGATTCCCGCCCTACCTAGGGTAGGTCCGGCTTGTTTCCGGTATTTTCGACCCGGAAAACAGTCGGCCTCCAATTTTATAGACGGGGGGATGGGAGGGAAACCAAACGGGGGATTTTTTCCTTGTTTTCGTGTATATATGTTTTTCGGGGTTTTTTCTCCCATTCCCATCATATCCATTGTAAAAAATCATACATTGTAAATAAAATCATGCATCACTTTCGGGTTTTAAGTAGGACTTTTTCATAGAGCAAATGCGGTATTTTGGTGGTTGCTGCGTGCATGGAGATGGACGAGTGATTATATATTGTATTGTTGAATGGGTCGGCGAATGTGGCTAGCTAGGTTCCCCATAGAAAATATAGTTAAAGCATGACCGCTCCCTTCCCCTCCCCCAAAACCACAAGGCCTCGTGCCTTCTTGTATTTATTACAAGGAATAAAAGAATAAGCCCACTTCGTAATTTTTTGGATTGCGTTTATTTTCTCTATCGAAAAGTAAGTTACTGTTGAAAATTGTTATTTGTTATCTGTAAATTTTATATTATTGTTATTGCTTTGTGACCCCCCTCAAACAATTGTTACTGTTGTTTGTTTGGGAGGAGGGTCAAACCTCGACTCGAATTGTTGTTTTAACTCTTTTTTAAAAAAAACCACCACCATTTTTCATACCGGATTTTTCATTGTTTTTCATCGTTCTTGATCTCAACCACATCATTCGGATTCATCTCCTCCTAGCTGTGTTTCACAGCCATGGAGGAGGCTAACTCACCCGAGGACATATTTATAACGAGACCCTCCCCAATGCCGGAAGAAGCACCTTTTGACTTGTCGTCATCTGCAAGTACTATTCCACCGGCCCAGAAACCAAAAGAAACAACAGTCTCTTGGTCGTCACACTGTGTGAACCAAAAAACCCCCAGTGACTACGCAAGAGACAGGGCAGAAAAATATGCCAACTATTTTAAGGAAGGCGAAATACTTCCTATACCGGAACTTGTGAAAGAAGTTGAACCAAAGACCCTGTCCTTCGTAGTCACTGATCTTAAGACCAAGAGACTAGCAGGACTTAAAAAAGAGACTTTCGAAGACTTACTAAAAAGCGCAAACATCCCAGGGAAGTATTTCTGCCGCAGGAGCTTCGCAACCTGGGATGTTTTACTCCCTTCAGAGGAAGTAGCCAAGAAACTGGCCGGTGGTAACATTACAACACGCTTCTTCCGGCTTCAACCTGAATATCGAGGCAAGCGAAGAATAAAGGTCACCGTATGTAATGTCTCAATGCAATTGAGTGGGGACGTTCTCGCCGCCTACTTAAGCATATATGGCGGCGTTGAACAAGTTTCCCAAATAACATCAACACGAGGAACTGCATACGGTGATTATGTCTTCATCATGTGCCTCGATAGGGGAGGGTTTAACAACGTACCTCATAAAATAAAATACCGAGATCAAACGATGACGGTGGTCGTTGAGGGCAGGAAACCCTTATGTTGGGCGTGTAACAAAATCGGACATTTTTCTAAAAACTGCCCTCAAAAAACAACGACCACCGCAACAACGACTACTACCACTACTACTGCTTCAGAGATCATAACAACCAAGACACCCACCAAAAACATCGAAAATCATCAAGAAAACCCCAACAAAAAAGACGAGGAGGGGTGGACTCAAGTGACAAGAAAAAAAGGGGGAAAAAAAACTCCCATAAAAAAGTCAATAGCACCTACAGAAAACAAAACTAACCAAACAAATACCACAAAAGACTCAACAACTGTAATCATCGCTACTCCTACTGATACTACTACTAAAACACAATCATCAACATCGACCACTGCAACAGAACAATCATCAACACCAATAGAACCCATGGACATGAGCATCAACTTAAAAAGAAGAAGGAATAGCGAAGACTCGCCAACAAAAGAGGGGGAAAAAAGAAATCCCAAAAAAACAACACAACAACAAACACCCTCCCTACCTCAACCTAAGGGGGAGGGGAAAAAGAAAATATCAAAGTCACCAGCCACAAATGAGCGACCAGCTCAAATAATTCCTCCCCTCCCACAAATACAAAAAACCACTCCAATAAACCCAATTGAAATTCCACTACCCCCCTCACTTTCTCCAATCACAACCCCGAAAATTTTCACACGATCACAGTCAGTGACACGACTCTCACCTGATCCACAAACAGCATCAACATCATCATCAGGTCAAAAACCAAGAGCACGCTCGGCTTCAACAGAAGCCCGCCATGCAATGACAGCTTTTATCTTCTGTGAAGACATTTTAGAAAACCCAAATCATGACCACATTTTAAAAACCTCATTAAAGCCATTGCGCTCATTTAAAAAAATAAACAACAAAGACATCACTAACCCCTACATATTCAAGGACGCTCCAATGTTGACCACATTCGTCCGTACGGCTGGCAATCGGACTAAAGAACTATGGAACTTTATTGACGAAGCCAGCCGGGCGGACGTAATGTTGGCCAACACAAAAAATGCAATGCTAAAAAAAATGCTTCCTTTTTGTTCGGGCAGGGTCCCGATTTTAGTTCACCCATCATTTTATAGGTCCCTAAAGCTGAGGTACCCTATGGATGTCGGGGGAATTACCAGGGACGACCGAGTTAGCACTGAGCTCGGCACCGGTTCCCTGCGTCAGGCCGTCGGCATCCTCACCCCGAAGGATTTCCGGCCCATAGTCGACACTGAGTAAGGTAAGTGGGACTGATGACTCTAAACCTTGCCAGTTTGAATGTGAGGGGATTGAGGGATTCAAGCAAGTGTGCGCGCTTGCTTGGTGAACTCAGGAACCTCGGAGTAGATGTTGCTGCAGTGCAGGAGACTCACTTTACTTGCGGTGCCGACTGTCGGGTGCTGGAAAGCGATTTTAACGTTTTCTCAGCATACGGCAGCGGCACCAGCGCTGGGGTCTCTTTGCTAGTTGGACGCAGCCTTGATGCTGATGTTGACGTTGTTTTTGCAGGTGACGGGGGCCGGCTGGTTGTGGTCGATGTTGCCGTGAAAAGTTTCAAGTTCCGTCTGGTTGCGGTTTATGCGTCCAATATCGCTGCGGAGAGGGTTTCCTTTTTTCGTCGGTTGGCGCCGTTCCTGGACGATACGAAGCGGCTAGTCTTAATGGGTGATTGGAATGCGATCCTTGATCCCAAGATAGATAAGGTCGGACGGGGAGCTAGCAGATTGGGAAGGTGTGAAAGCAGCCTTGTCGGCTTCGTGACTCGTCACGGTCTCGTCGACAGGTTTCGTCTTGATCACCCAGGGCGGGAGATGTGGACGTGGCTAGATAGCTCGCCCTCTGCCAAAGTAGGCTCCTACTTGGACAGAGTGTTAGTGAGAAGAGCTGACATTGATTTTGTTAGTTGTCCCACGTTCCACTTGATAGCGTGGACTGACCATAAACTCATTAGAGTCAGTCTGCGGTTAGTTAATAGACCTAGTCTAGCCGGCTACTGGAAGTTCAATACCTCCTTATTGGAGATACGGGACTTCCGGGACCGGCTGGAATCCCTAATTCAGCGGGCGTTAGTGGGGGCGGTTACCGGGAATAGGTGGTGGGTTTCTCTTAAACATAGGATTAGAGATTTCGCCACCAAGTACGGTCGACAGCTCAATCTAGATAGGACCGCGGAGGCGAAATCTATAGATGATAGACTTTCCCGGGCGGTGGCTGGGGGGGACTCCCTAGGTGTAGAGCTAGCTAGGAGGGACCTTGAGCGTGAGAGTAGCGAGCGCTACAAGGGATCAGTAGTTAGATCTAGGCTAAAAAGAGTTCTCAACGAAGCTGTGAAATCGAACGCGACTGCGCGTGAAGAAGAAGTGCGAAGGTTCCCCGATCGGTACATCGCATCTGTCAAGACCCCGGACGGGTGTCTGCTGCGATCGGGTCGTGAGATACGTGACGCCTTTCGGGCGCACTTTCGGGATCGCTTTGCCCGCTGCACTGATCTCCCGCTCCGGGAGTTTCGTAGCTATCTCGCCGACTTCCCCCGCCTTGGGGCGGCTGAAGCGGCTAGCTGCGAGGGTGTGGTTACTGAATGCGAAGTCCGTGACGCGTTGAAGCAGGTCGGCCTGAACAAGTCGCCGGGACTAGATGGTTTGCCCTACGAAGTGTACTTGAGGATGTCGCACATGTTTGTGCCTATTCTGACGGATATGTTCAACCATTGGTTCGCCCAGGGAGCCATCCCTGGTAGCGTTACCAAAGGCGTGATCACATTGCTGAAGAAAGGTGGCAGGCATGTTTGGGAGGGTTTAGATGATTACAGGCCCATAACTCTGCTTAACACAGAGTTAAAGATTTTGGCCCGGGTCTTAGCGAATCGTTTACAGCTTGTCATTAGCGATCTGATCGGCCCCGAACAGACCTTTGCTGTGAAGGGAAGATCGATCCAGGACAACCTGCACTTGATTCGTGAGGTCCTAGAGGGGATAAAAGACGACACCGAATCCGCGCTGATCAGTTTAGATCAGTCCAAGGCCTTCGATAGGGTTGACCATCGGTTCTTGGCGTCTGTTTTGGAGACTGCCGGATTCAAACCGGAGTTCCGCAGATGGATTAGCATGATGTACCACAACCCTCAGGCAGTGGTGCAGGTGAACGGAAGGCGTTCGGGGGTGATCGCGATCGAGCGTTCGGTCCGGCAAGGCTGCCCTCTGTCTCCTCTTCTCTATGTCCTCGCGTTGGAGCCCCTCCTGCGCAGGCTTAGGGATGGGGGGACAAGTCCGGCACTGCGCGGTATCCCATTCGTTGGCCGCCTTGCGGCTAGGGTTTCCGCGTTCGCTGATGACGTCACAGTCTTTGTATCCCGCCGCCAGGATATAGAGGCTGTGAAAGAGGCGGTTGTCGAGTATGAGCGGATTGCAGGGGCCAAGGTCAATTTTGACAAAAGCGAAGGTTTGCGGCTTGGTGCTTGGAGGGGTAGCAATACTCTTCCAGGGCCCTTCCGCTGGAGTGACGGACCCATCCGCATCCTTGGGGTGTGGTTTGGGCCCGACCTCCAACTGGAGCGAAATTGGTCGGAAGTACACGCTAAGGTGAATGCTCAGGTGGGAATCTGGCTTTCAAGGAGGTTGTCCTTAAAGGGCAGGGCTGAGGCGTGCGCCGCGTACGTCTTCCCCTTGATCCTTTACCGATTGGCTGTACTTCCTCTGCCTAAGGCACATCGGTTGGCACTGCAACGATCCCTCTCCAGATTGCTCTGGGGAGGTGCAAGGCCGATGGTCCGTAGGCAGGTCTGTATCCAACGTACTCGCAACGGGGGTCTGGGTATGCCTGATCTGGAGAGCCACTGGCTTGCTGAAAGACTTGCATATCTGGGCCGTGTCTTGACGGGGGACTCAGTGTGGAGACGAAAGGCGAGTCGGACTTTTCCTCGCCTCAACTCAGACCCAAAGGCCGAAGGTCGACGTAGGCCTTTGGGCGAAGCACTGTTTGTCCGCGAGTGCCGAAAGGCCCTTCGTAACCTTCTTGGGTCCAGTGACCTTTCATGGCCTCGGAAGGAGCTGTATCGGGAATTAGTGGTGGGTTCCGCTTCTGATCCTCTCAGCGAGCGGCACGGCTGGACGGCGGAGGAGATCCGCTCTCACTGGAATTGGGCGCCAGGATCGAGCTTCTTGAACAACTCTGAGTTCTCGCTCACCTGGCGACTTGTTCGGAATGCGTTATCCCTTCGCGGCTTGAACTTCAAGGCGGGCCTGGCAGACATGCCTGATTGCCCTCGCTGCGGCAGTGGCTTGGAAGAAACGGCTGAGCACGCCTTCTACTACTGCGAGCGAGTTCGTCCGTTTTGGGATCACGTCGGGGAGTGGACGGCTCGCATCGAACCCAAACAGCTCGTGCTGCTCGACGTTGGTTACGTCGTAGACAACGTTCTTCCTCCGTTTCACGGTGAGAAGCGTGTGGTGTTTCTCGCGATCCTAGCTGTAGCCCGAATGGTGATTTGGACGACGCGAAACAAGGGATTGTATGAAGATGCAAACTTTTCTCATCGTGATCTGGTTTTGTATTTTCGGCATCAGCTGAGGGTCAAAATCAGATGCGATAGAAAACGCTTGGATCGCATAACATTCAGCAAAAGGTGGGTGACTGCAGCGAGCCTGGTCGTACGAAAGGGGGCAATGTTGGAGTCATCCTTCCCTCCTCTGCCGGCCCATGGCGTCTATGGTACGGGTCCTTAGGGACCCCACCCTTGGTAAGTAGGATTTTGTTATTTTCCCCTGCAACCTAGTTAGCAGTACGTTGTGAGTCATTGTCCCTGTCACTTAGTTGTTAGCACTCAAGATCTTCCCCACCCCCATTATTTTTGTACCTCAACCTGTATCCCAGTCCGCCTTTTGAAGATCTTGAACATTCATATGTAAAAAATCATTTACCCGCTTCTAAAATCGACCCATGCCGAGCCCGACCCTTTTAATTCTTTTATCCCTGTAGAGTAGGATTCCCGCCCTACCTAGGGTAGGTCCGGCTTGTTTCCGGTATTTTCGACCCGGAAAACAGTCGGCCTCCAATTTTATAGACGGGGGGATGGGAGGGAAACCAAACGGGGGATTTTTTCCTTGTTTTCGTGTATATATGTTTTTCGGGGTTTTTTTCTCCCATTCCCATCATATCCATTGTAAAAAATCATACATTGTAAATAAAATCATGCATCACTTTCGGGTTTTAAGTAGGACTTTTTCATAGAGCAAATGCGGTATTTTGGTGGTTGCTGCGTGCATGGAGATGGACGAGTGATTATATATTGTATTGTTGAATGGGTCGGCGAATGTGGCTAGCTAGGTTCCCCATAGAAAATATAGTTAAAGCATGACCGCTCCCTTCCCCTCCCCCAAAACCACAAGGCCTCGTGCCTTCTTGTATTTACTACAAGGAATAAAAGAATAAGCCCACTTCGTAATTTTTTGGATTGCGTTTATTTTCTCTATCGAAAAGTAAGTTACTGTTGAAAATTGTTATTTGTTATCTGTAAATTTTATATTATTGTTATTGCTTTGTGACCCCCCTCAAACAATTGTTACTGTTGTTTGTTTGGGAGGAGGGTCAAACCTCGACTCGAATTGTTGTTTTAACTCTTTTTTAAAAAAAACCACCACCATTTTTCATACCGGATTTTTCATTGTTTTTCATCGTTCTTGATCTCAACCACATCATTCGGATTCATCTCCTCCTAGCTGTGTTTCACAGCCATGGAGGAGGCTAACTCACCCGAGGACATATTTATAACGAGACCCTCCCCAATGCCGGAAGAAGCACCTTTTGACTTGTCGTCATCTGCAAGTACTATTCCACCGGCCCAGAAACCAAAAGAAACAACAGTCTCTTGGTCGTCACACTGTGTGAACCAAAAAACCCCCAGTGACTACGCAAGAGACAGGGCAGAAAAATATGCCAACTATTTTAAGGAAGGCGAAATACTTCCTATACCGGAACTTGTGAAAGAAGTTGAACCAAAGACCCTGTCCTTCGTAGTCACTGATCTTAAGACCAAGAGACTAGCAGGACTTAAAAAAGAGACTTTCGAAGACTTACTAAAAAGCGCAAACATCCCAGGGAAGTATTTCTGCCGCAGGAGCTTCGCAACCTGGGATGTTTTACTCCCTTCAGAGGAAGTAGCCAAGAAACTGGCCGGTGGTAACATTACAACACGCTTCTTCCGGCTTCAACCTGAATATCGAGGCAAGCGAAGAATAAAGGTCACCGTATGTAATGTCTCAATGCAATTGAGTGGGGACGTTCTCGCCGCCTACTTAAGCATATATGGCGGCGTTGAACAAGTTTCCCAAATAACATCAACACGAGGAACTGCATACGGTGATTATGTCTTCATCATGTGCCTCGATAGGGGAGGGTTTAACAACGTACCTCATAAAATAAAATACCGAGATCAAACGATGACGGTGGTCGTTGAGGGCAGGAAACCCTTATGTTGGGCGTGTAACAAAATCGGACATTTTTCTAAAAACTGCCCTCAAAAAACAACGACCACCGCAACAACGACTACTACCACTACTACTGCTTCAGAGATCATAACAACCAAGACACCCACCAAAAACATCGAAAATCATCAAGAAAACCCCAACAAAAAAGACGAGGAGGGGTGGACTCAAGTGACAAGAAAAAAAGGGGGAAAAAAAACTCCCATAAAAAAGTCAATAGCACCTACAGAAAACAAAACTAACCAAACAAATACCACAAAAGACTCAACAACTGTAATCATCGCTACTCCTACTGATACTACTACTAAAACACAATCATCAACATCGACCACTGCAACAGAACAATCATCAACACCAATAGAACCCATGGACATGAGCATCAACTTAAAAAGAAGAAGGAATAGCGAAGACTCGCCAACAAAAGAGGGGGAAAAAAGAAATCCCAAAAAAACAACACAACAACAAACACCCTCCCTACCTCAACCTAAGGGGGAGGGGAAAAAGAAAATATCAAAGTCACCAGCCACAAATGAGCGACCAGCTCAAATAATTCCTCCCCTCCCACAAATACAAAAAACCACTCCAATAAACCCAATTGAAATTCCACTACCCCCCTCACTTTCTCCAATCACAACCCCGAAAATTTTCACACGATCACAGTCAGTGACACGACTCTCACCTGATCCACAAACAGCATCAACATCATCATCAGGTCAAAAACCAAGAGCACGCTCGGCTTCAACAGAAGCCCGCCATGCAATGACAGCTTTTATCTTCTGTGAAGACATTTTAGAAAACCCAAATCATGACCACATTTTAAAAACCTCATTAAAGCCATTGCGCTCATTTAAAAAAATAAACAACAAAGACATCACTAACCCCTACATATTCAAGGACGCTCCAATGTTGACCACATTCGTCCGTACGGCTGGCAATCGGACTAAAGAACTATGGAACTTTATTGACGAAGCCAGCCGGGCGGACGTAATGTTGGCCAACACAAAAAATGCAATGCTAAAAAAAATGCTTCCTTTTTGTTCGGGCAGGGTCCCGATTTTAGTTCACCCATCATTTTATAGGTCCCTAAAGCTGAGGTACCCTATGGATGTCGGGGGAATTACCAGGGACGACCGAGTTAGCACTGAGCTCGGCACCGGTTCCCTGCGTCAGGCCGTCGGCATCCTCACCCCGAAGGATTTCCGGCCCATAGTCGACACTGAGTAAGGTAAGTGGGACTGATGACTCTAAACCTTGCCAGTTTGAATGTGAGGGGATTGAGGGATTCAAGCAAGTGTGCGCGCTTGCTTGGTGAACTCAGGAACCTCGGAGTAGATGTTGCTGCAGTGCAGGAGACTCACTTCACTTGCGGTGCCGACTGTCGGGTGCTGGAAAGCGATTTTAACGTTTTCTCAGCATACGGCAGCGGCACCAGCGCTGGGGTCTCTTTGCTAGTTGGACGCAGCCTTGATGCTGATGTTGACGTTGTTTTTGCAGGTGACGGGGGCCGGCTGGTTGTGGTCGATGTTGCCGTGAAAAGTTTCAAGTTCCGTCTGGTTGCGGTTTATGCGTCCAATATCGCTGCGGAGAGGGTTTCCTTTTTTCGTCGGTTGGCGCCGTTCCTGGACGATACGAAGCGGCTAGTCTTAATGGGTGATTGGAATGCGATCCTTGATCCCAAGATAGATAAGGTCGGACGGGGAGCTAGCAGATTGGGAAGGTGTGAAAGCAGCCTTGTCGGCTTCGTGACTCGTCACGGCCTCGTCGACAGGTTTCGTCTTGATCACCCAGGGCGGGAGATGTGGACGTGGCTAGATAGCTCGCCCTCTGCCAAAGTAGGCTCCTACTTGGACAGAGTGTTAGTGAGAAGAGCTGACATTGATTTTGTTAGTTGTCCCACGTTCCACTTGATAGCGTGGACTGACCATAAACTCATTAGAGTCAGTCTGCGGTTAGTTAATAGACCTAGTCTAGCCGGCTACTGGAAGTTCAATACCTCCTTATTGGAGATACGGGACTTCCGGGACCGGCTGGAATCCCTAATTCAGCGGGCGTTAGTGGGGGCGGTTACCGGGAATAGGTGGTGGGTTTCTCTTAAACATAGGATTAGAGATTTCGCCACCAAGTACGGTCGACAGCTCAATCTAGATAGGACCGCGGAGGCGAAATCTATAGATGATAGACTTTCCCGGGCGGTGGCTGGGGGGGACTCCCTAGGTGTAGAGCTAGCTAGGAGGGACCTTGAGCGTGAGAGTAGCGAGCGCTACAAGGGATCAGTAGTTAGATCTAGGCTAAAAAGAGTTCTCAACGAAGCTGTGAAATCGAACGCGACTGCGCGTGAAGAAGAAGTGCGAAGGTTCCCCGATCGGTACATCGCATCTGTCAAGACCCCGGACGGGTGTCTGCTGCGATCGGGTCGTGAGATACGTGACGCCTTTCGGGCGCACTTTCGGGATCGCTTTGCCCGCTGCACTGATCTCCCGCTCCGGGAGTTTCGTAGCTATCTCGCCGACTTCCCCCGCCTTGGGGCGGCTGAAGCGGCTAGCTGCGAGGGTGTGGTTACTGAATGCGAAGTCCGTGACGCGTTGAAGCAGGTCGGCCTGAACAAGTCGCCGGGACTAGATGGTTTGCCCTACGAAGTGTACTTGAGGATGTCGCACATGTTTGTGCCTATTCTGACGGATGTGTTCAACCATTGGTTCGCCCAGGGAGCCATCCCTGGTAGCGTTACCAAAGGCGTGATCACATTGCTGAAGAAAGGTGGCAGGCATGTTTGGGAGGGTTTAGATGATTACAGGCCCATAACTCTGCTTAACACAGAGTTAAAGATTTTGGCCCGGGTCTTAGCGAATCGTTTACAGCTTGTCATTAGCGATCTGATCGGCCCCGAACAGACCTTTGCTGTGAAGGGAAGATCGATCCAGGACAACCTGCACTTGATTCGCGAGGTCCTAGAGGGGATAAAAGACGACACCGAATCCGCGCTGATCAGTTTAGATCAGTCCAAGGCCTTCGATAGGGTTGACCATCGGTTCTTGGCGTCTGTTTTGGAGACTGCCGGATTCAAACCGGAGTTCCGCAGATGGATTAGCATGATGTACCACAACCCTCAGGCAGTGGTGCAGGTGAACGGAAGGCGTTCGGGGGTGATCGCGATCGAGCGTTCGGTCCGGCAAGGCTGCCCTCTGTCTCCTCTTCTCTATGTCCTCGCGTTGGAGCCCCTCCTGCGCAGGCTTAGGGATGGGGGGACAAGTCCGGCACTGCGCGGTATCCCATTCGTTGGCCGCCTTGCGGCTAGGGTTTCCGCGTTCGCTGATGACGTCACAGTCTTTGTATCCCGCCGCCAGGATATAGAGGCTGTGAAAGAGGCGGTTGTCGAGTATGAGCGGATTGCAGGGGCCAAGGTCAATTTTGACAAAAGCGAAGGTTTGCGGCTTGGTGCTTGGAGGGGTAGCAATACTCTTCCAGGGCCCTTCCGCTGGAGTGACGGACCCATCCGCATCCTTGGGGTGTGGTTTGGGCCCGACCTCCAACTGGAGCGAAATTGGTCGGAAGTACACGCTAAGGTGAATGCTCAGGTGGGAATCTGGCTTTCAAGGAGGTTGTCCTTAAAGGGCAGGGCTGAGGCGTGCGCCGCGTACGTCTTCCCCTTGATCCTTTACCGATTGGCTGTACTTCCTCTGCCTAAGGCACATCGGTTGGCACTGCAACGATCCCTCTCCAGATTGCTCTGGGGAGGTGCAAGGCCGATGGTCCGTAGGCAGGTCTGTATCCAACGTACTCGCAACGGGGGTCTGGGTATGCCTGATCTGGAGAGCCACTGGCTTGCTGAAAGACTTGCATATCTGGGCCGTGTCTTGACGGGGGACTCAGTGTGGAGACGAAAGGCGAGTCGGACTTTTCCTCGCCTCAACTCAGACCCAAAGGCCGAAGGTCGACGTAGGCCTTTGGGCGAAGCACTGTTTGTCCGCGAGTGCCGAAAGGCCCTTCGTAACCTTCTTGGGTCCAGTGACCTTTCATGGCCTCGGAAGGAGCTGTATCGGGAATTAGTGGTGGGTTCCGCTTCTGATCCTCTCAGCGAGCGGCACGGCTGGACGGCGGAGGAGATCCGCTCTCACTGGAATTGGGCGCCAGGATCGAGTTTCTTGAACAACTCTGAGTTCTCGCTCACCTGGCGACTTGTTCGGAATGCGTTATCCCTTCGCGGCTTGAACTTCAGGGCGGGCCTGGCAGACATGCCTGATTGCCCTCGCTGCGGCAGTGGCTTGGAAGAAACGGCTGAGCACGCCTTCTACTACTGCGAGCGAGTTCGTCCGTTTTGGGATCACGTCGGGGAGTGGACGGCTCGCATCGAACCCAAACAGCTCGTGCTGCTCGACGTTGGTTACGTCGTAGACAACGTTCTTCCTCCGTTTCACGGTGAGAAGCGTGTGGTGTTTCTCGCGATCCTAGCTGTAGCCCGAATGGTGATTTGGACGACGCGAAACAAGGGATTGTATGAAGATGCAAACTTTTCTCATCGTGATCTGGTTTTGTATTTTCGGCATCAGCTGAGGGTCAAAATCAGATGCGATAGAAAACGCTTGGATCGCATAACATTCAGCAAAAGGTGGGTGACTGCAGCGAGCCTGGTCGTACGAAAGGGGGCAATGTTGGAGTCATCCTTCCCTCCTCTGCCGGCCCATGGCGTCTATGGTACGGGTCCTTAGGGACCCCACCCTTGGTAAGTAGGATTTTGTTATTTTCCCCTGCAACCTAGTTAGCAGTACGTTGTGAGTCATTGTCCCTGTCACTTAGTTGTTAGCACTCAAGATCTTCCCCACCCCCATTATTTTTGTACCTCAACCTGTATCCCAGTCCGCCTTTTGAAGATCTTGAACATTCATATGTAAAAAATCATTTACCCGCTTCTAAAATCGACCCATGCCGAGCCCGACCCTTTTAATTCTTTTATCCCTGTAGAGTAGGATTCCCGCCCTACCTAGGGTAGGTCCGGCTTGTTTCCGGTATTTTCGACCCGGAAAACAGTCGGCCTCCAATTTTATAGACGGGGGGATGGGAGGGAAACCAAACGGGGGATTTTTTCCTTGTTTTCGTGTATATATGTTTTTCGGGGTTTTTTCTCCCATTCCCATCATATCCATTGTAAAAAATCATACATTGTAAATAAAATCATGCATCACTTTCGGGTTTTAAGTAGGACTTTTTCATAGAGCAAATGCGGTATTTTGGTGGTTGCTGCGTGCATGGAGATGGACGAGTGATTATATATTGTATTGTTGAATGGGTCGGCGAATGTGGCTAGCTAGGTTCCCCATAGAAAATATAGTTAAAGCATGACCGCTCCCTTCCCCTCCCCCAAAACCACAAGGCCTCGTGCCTTCTTGTATTTATTACAAGGAATAAAAGAATAAGCCCACTTCGTAATTTTTTGGATTGCGTTTATTTTCTCTATCGAAAAGTAAGTTACTGTTGAAAATTGTTATTTGTTATCTGTAAATTTTATA
Source organism: Sepioteuthis lessoniana (assembly GCA_963585895.1). Taxonomy (NCBI): domain Eukaryota; kingdom Metazoa; phylum Mollusca; class Cephalopoda; order Myopsida; family Loliginidae; genus Sepioteuthis; species Sepioteuthis lessoniana. The sequence continues at coordinate 56,047,915 of OY757911.1, read as the reverse complement.
TTATTGTTATTGCTTTGTGACCCCCCTCAAACAATTGTTACTGTTGTTTGTTTGGGAGGAGGGTCAAACCTCGACTCGAATTGTTGTTTTAACTCTTTTTTAAAAAAAACCACCACCATTTTTCATACCGGATTTTTCATTGTTTTTCATCGTTCTTGATCTCAACCACATCATTCGGATTCATCTCCTCCTAGCTGTGTTTCACAGCCATGGAGGAGGCTAACTCACCCGAGGACATATTTATAACGAGACCCTCCCCAATGCCGGAAGAAGCACCTTTTGACTTGTCGTCATCTGCAAGTACTATTCCACCGGCCCAGAAACCAAAAGAAACAACAGTCTCTTGGTCGTCACACTGTGTGAACCAAAAAACCCCCAGTGACTACGCAAGAGACAGGGCAGAAAAATATGCCAACTATTTTAAGGAAGGCGAAATACTTCCTATACCGGAACTTGTGAAAGAAGTTGAACCAAAGACCCTGTCCTTCGTAGTCACTGATCTTAAGACCAAGAGACTAGCAGGACTTAAAAAAGAGACTTTCGAAGACTTACTAAAAAGCGCAAACATCCCAGGGAAGTATTTCTGCCGCAGGAGCTTCGCAACCTGGGATGTTTTACTCCCTTCAGAGGAAGTAGCCAAGAAACTGGCCGGTGGTAACATTACAACACGCTTCTTCCGGCTTCAACCTGAATATCGAGGCAAGCGAAGAATAAAGGTCACCGTATGTAATGTCTCAATGCAATTGAGTGGGGACGTTCTCGCCGCCTACTTAAGCATATATGGCGGCGTTGAACAAGTTTCCCAAATAACATCAACACGAGGAACTGCATACGGTGATTATGTCTTCATCATGTGCCTCGATAGGGGAGGGTTTAACAACGTACCTCATAAAATAAAATACCGAGATCAAACGATGACGGTGGTCGTTGAGGGCAGGAAACCCTTATGTTGGGCGTGTAACAAAATCGGACATTTTTCTAAAAACTGCCCTCAAAAAACAACGACCACCGCAACAACGACTACTACCACTACTACTGCTTCAGAGATCATAACAACCAAGACACCCACCAAAAACATCGAAAATCATCAAGAAAACCCCAACAAAAAAGACGAGGAGGGGTGGACTCAAGTGACAAGAAAAAAAGGGGGGAAAAAAACTCCCATAAAAAAGTCAATAGCACCTACAGAAAACAAAACTAACCAAACAAATACCACAAAAGACTCAACAACTGTAATCATCGCTACTCCTACTGATACTACTACTAAAACACAATCATCAACATCGACCACTGCAACTGAACAATCATCAACACCAATAGAACCCATGGACATGAGCATTAACTTAAAAAGAAGAAGGAATAGCGAAGACTCGCCAACAAAAGAGGGGGAAAAAAGAAATCCAAAAAAAACAACACAACAACAAACACCCTCCCTACCTCAACCTAAGGGGGAGGGGAAAAAGAAAATATCAAAGTCACCAGCCACAAATGAGCGACCAGCTCAAATAATTCCTCCCCTCCCACAAATACAAAAAACCACTCCAATAAACCCAATTGAAATTCCACTACCCCCCTCACTTTCTCCAATCACAACCCCGAAAATTTTCACACGATCACAGTCAGTGACACGACTCTCACCTGATCCACAAACAGCATCAACATCATCATCAGGTCAAAAACCAAGAGCACGCTCGGCTTCAACAGAAGCCCGCCATGCAATGACAGCTTTTATCTTCTGCGAAGACATTTTAGAAAACCCAAATCATGACCACATTTTAAAAACCTCATTAAAGCCATTGCGCTCATTTAAAAAAATAAACAACAAAGACATCACTAACCCCTACATATTCAAGGACGCTCCAATGTTGACCACATTCGTCCGTACGGCTGGCAATCGGACTAAAGAACTATGGAACTTTATTGACGAAGCCAGCCGGGCGGACGTAATGTTGGCCAACACAAAAAATGCAATGCTAAAAAAAATGCTTCCTTTTTGTTCGGGCAGGGTCCCGATTTTAGTTCACCCATCATTTTATAGGTCCCTAAAGCTGAGGTACCCTATGGATGTCGGGGGAATTACCAGGGACGACCGAGTTAGCACTGAGCTCGGCACCGGTTCCCTGCGTCAGGCCGTCGGCATCCTCACCCCGAAGGATTTCCGGCCCATAGTCGACACTGAGTAAGGTAAGTGGGACTGATGACTCTAAACCTTGCCAGTTTGAATGTGAGGGGATTGAGGGATTCAAGCAAGTGTGCGCGCTTGCTTGGTGAACTCAGGAACCTCGGAGTAGATGTTGCTGCAGTGCAGGAGACTCACTTCACTTGCGGTGCCGACTGTCGGGTGCTGGAAAGCGATTTTAACGTTTTCTCAGCATACGGCAGCGGCACCAGCGCTGGGGTCTCTTTGCTAGTTGGACGCAGCCTTGATGCTGATGTTGACGTTGTTTTTGCAGGTGACGGGGGCCGGCTGGTTGTGGTCGATGTTGCCGTGAAAAGTTTCAAGTTCCGTCTGGTTGCGGTTTATGCGTCCAATATCGCTGCGGAGAGGGTTTCCTTTTTTCGTCGGTTGGCGCCGTTCCTGGACGATACGAAGCGGCTAGTCTTAATGGGTGATTGGAATGCGATCCTTGATCCCAAGATAGATAAGGTCGGACGGGGAGCTAGCAGATTGGGAAGGTGTGAAAGCAGCCTTGTCGGCTTCGTGACTCGTCACGGTCTCGTCGACAGGTTTCGTCTTGATCACCCAGGGCGGGAGATGTGGACGTGGCTAGATAGCTCGCCCTCTGCCAAAGTAGGCTCCTACTTGGACAGAGTGTTAGTGAGAAGAGCTGACATTGATTTTGTTAGTTGTCCCACGTTCCACTTGATAGCGTGGACTGACCATAAACTCATTAGAGTCAGTCTGCGGTTAGTTAATAGACCTAGTCTAGCCGGCTACTGGAAGTTCAATACCTCCTTATTGGAGATACGGGACTTCCGGGACCGGCTGGAATCCCTAATTCAGCGGGCGTTAGTGGGGGCGGTTACCGGGAATAGGTGGTGGGTTTCTCTTAAACATAGGATTAGAGATTTCGCCACCAAGTACGGTCGACAGCTCAATCTAGATAGGACCGCGGAGGCGAAATCTATAGATGATAGACTTTCCCGGGCGGTGGCTGGGGGGGACTCCCTAGGTGTAGAGCTAGCTAGGAGGGACCTTGAGCGTGAGAGTAGCGAGCGCTACAAGGGATCAGTAGTTAGATCTAGGCTAAAAAGAGTTCTCAACGAAGCTGTGAAATCGAACGCGACTGCGCGTGAAGAAGAAGTGCGAAGGTTCCCCGATCGGTACATCGCATCTGTCAAGACCCCGGACGGGTGTCTGCTGCGATCGGGTCGTGAGATACGTGACGCCTTTCGGGCGCACTTTCGGGATCGCTTTGCCCGCTGCACTGATCTCCCGCTCCGGGAGTTTCGTAGCTATCTCGCCGACTTCCCCCGCCTTGGGGCGGCTGAAGCGGCTAGCTGCGAGGGTGTGGTTACTGAATGCGAAGTCCGTGACGCGTTGAAGCAGGTCGGCCTGAACAAGTCGCCGGGACTAGATGGTTTGCCCTACGAAGTGTACTTGAGGATGTCGCACATGTTTGTGCCTATTCTGACGGATATGTTCAACCATTGGTTCGCCCAGGGAGCCATCCCTGGTAGCGTTACCAAAGGCGTGATCACATTGCTGAAGAAAGGTGGCAGGCATGGTTGGGAGGGTTTAGATGATTACAGGCCCATAACTCTGCTTAACACAGAGTTAAAGATTTTGGCCCGGGTCTTAGCGAATCGTTTACAGCTTGTCATTAGCGATCTGATCGGCCCCGAACAGACCTTTGCTGTGAAGGGAAGATCGATCCAGGACAACCTGCACTTGATTCGCGAGGTCCTAGAGGGGATAAAAGACGACACCGAATCCGCGCTGATCAGTTTAGATCAGTCCAAGGCCTTCGATAGGGTTGACCATCGGTTCTTGGCGTCTGTTTTGGAGACTGCCGGATTCAAACCGGAGTTCCGCAGATGGATTAGCATGATGTACCACAACCCTCAGGCAGTGGTGCAGGTGAACGGAAGGCGTTCGGGGGTGATCGCGATCGAGCGTTCGGTCCGGCAAGGCTGCCCTCTGTCTCCTCTTCTCTATGTCCTCGCGTTGGAGCCCCTCCTGCGCAGGCTTAGGGATGGGGGGACAAGTCCGGCACTGCGCGGTATCCCATTCGTTGGCCGCCTTGCGGCTAGGGTTTCCGCGTTCGCTGATGACGTCACAGTCTTTGTATCCCGCCGCCAGGATATAGAGGCTGTGAAAGAGGCGGTTGTCGAGTATGAGCGGATTGCAGGGGCCAAGGTCAATTTTGACAAAAGCGAAGGTTTGCGGCTTGGTGCTTGGAGGGGTAGCAATACTCTTCCAGGGCCCTTCCGCTGGAGTGACGGACCCATCCGCATCCTTGGGGTGTGGTTTGGGCCCGACCTCCAACTGGAGCGAAATTGGTCGGAAGTACACGCTAAGGTGAATGCTCAGGTGGGAATCTGGCTTTCAAGGAGGTTGTCCTTAAAGGGCAGGGCTGAGGCGTGCGCCGCGTACGTCTTCCCCTTGATCCTTTACCGATTGGCTGTACTTCCTCTGCCTAAGGCACATCGGTTGGCACTGCAACGATCCCTCTCCAGATTGCTCTGGGGAGGTGCAAGGCCGATGGTCCGTAGGCAGGTCTGTATCCAACGTACTCGCAACGGGGGTCTGGGTATGCCTGATCTGGAGAGCCACTGGCTTGCTGAAAGACTTGCATATCTGGGCCGTGTCTTGACGGGGGACTCAGTGTGGAGACGAAAGGCGAGTCGGACTTTTCCTCGCCTCAACTCAGACCCAAAGGCCGAAGGTCGACGTAGGCCTTTGGGCGAAGCACTGTTTGTCCGCGAGTGCCGAAAGGCCCTTCGTAACCTTCTTGGGTCCAGTGACCTTTCATGGCCTCGGAAGGAGCTGTATCGGGAATTAGTGGTGGGTTCCGCTTCTGATCCTCTCAGCGAGCGGCACGGCTGGACGGCGGAGGAGATCCGCTCTCACTGGAATTGGGCGCCAGGATCGAGCTTCTTGAACAACTCTGAGTTCTCGCTCACCTGGCGACTTGTTCGGAATGCGTTATCCCTTCGCGGCTTGAACTTCAAGGCGGGCCTGGCAGACATGCCTGATTGCCCTCGCTGCGGCAGTGGCTTGGAAGAAACGGCTGAGCACGCCTTCTACTACTGCGAGCGAATTCGTCCGTTTTGGGATCACGTCGGGGAGTGGACGGCTCGCATCGAACCCAAACAGCTCGTGCTGCTCGACGTTGGTTACGTCGTAGACAACGTTCTTCCTCCGTTTCACGGTGAGAAGCGTGTGGTGTTTCTCGCGATCCTAGCTGTAGCCCGAATGGTGATTTGGACGACGCGAAACAAGGGATTGTATGAAGATGCAAACTTTTCTCATCGTGATCTGGTTTTGTATTTTCGGCATCAGCTGAGGGTCAAAATCAGATGCGATAGAAAACGCTTGGATCGCATAACATTCAGCAAAAGGTGGGTGACTGCAGCGAGCCTGGTCGTACGAAAGGGGGCAATGTTGGAGTCATCCTTCCCTCCTCTGCCGGCCCATGGCGTCTATGGTACGGGTCCTTAGGGACCCCACCCTTGGTAAGTAGGATTTTGTTATTTTCCCCTGCAACCTAGTTAGCAGTACGTTGTGAGTCATTGTCCCTGTCACTTAGTTGTTAGCACTCAAGATCTTCCCCACCCCCATTATTTTTGTACCTCAACCTGTATCCCAGTCCGCCTTTTGAAGATCTTGAACATTCATATGTAAAAAATCATTTACCCGCTTCTAAAATCGACCCATGCCGAGCCCGACCCTTTTAATTCTTTTATCCCTGTAGAGTAGGATTCCCGCCCTACCTAGGGTAGGTCCGGCTTGTTTCCGGTATTTTCTACCCGGAAAACAGTTGGCCTCCAATTTTATAGACGGGGGGATGGGAGGGAAACCAAACGGGGGATTTTTTCCTTGTTTTCGTGTATATATGTTTTTCGGGGTTTTTTCTCCCATTCCCATCATATCCATTGTAAAAAATCATACATTGTAAATAAAATCATGCAACACTTTCGGGTTTTAAGTAGGACTTTTTCATAGAGCAAATGCGGTATTTTGGTGGTTGCTGCGTGCATGGAGATGGACGAGTGATTATATATTGCATTGTTGAATGGGTCGGCGAATGTGGCTAGCTAGGTTCCCCATAGAAAATATAGTTAAAGCATGACCGCTCCCTTCCCCTCCCCCAAAACCACAAGGCCTCGTGCCTTCTTGTATTTATTACAAGGAATAAAAGAATAAGCCTACAATTCATTGTTGTGCTATTCTGTTTTTTGGATTGTTAAGTGACGAAAAGTAAGTGCCTTGTTTAAATTTATTGTTAAAAAATTATTGTTGACTTTGTTAAACTTGTTACACTTGTTGGATTTTTTGGAACGACTTGTTATTGCGTTTGTGCCCCTCCCCAAAACAATCGTTATTTTGTATTGTTTTTGAGGGGGGTCAACTTGAAAGACTTTTTTATACTGCATTTACTGTTTTTTCATCCGTCACCATATCCACATCCTTTTAAACCATACGATTTTATATCTCCCTAGTTGCCTAAAGCAACTATGGGAGAACCAATACCTACTACCCAGGAGGATATATTTATATCCCAAGAAAAACGGGAATGGCCGTCATTGCCTAGTACCTCCGCAGAAAATCCAACGCCGGCGAGTACAATTCCGCCGGCACAAAAAGTGCCGTCAATACCAGTCTCCTGGTCGACGCAGAAAAACAAAAAATTGCCACAAGATTATAAAAAGGACAGGGTTGAAAAGTATGCCCAATATTTTAAAGGGAACAGAATTCTACCAATATCTGAACTGGTAGAAGCAGTCCAGCCAAAAACCCTGTCCTTAATTGTCTCAGACATAAAGACCAGGAGACTGGCTGGACTGAAAAAAGACAAGTTCGAGGAAGTTTTAAAAGCAGCAGGAATCCCAGCTAGGTATTTCTGCAGGAGAAGTTTCGCGACCTGGGATATTCTGTTACCCTCACAAGAAATGGCCACCAAGTTGGCCAGCAATAATTGCATTAATACGAAGCAGTACAGATTGCAGCCCGAATACATGGGCAGAAGGCGGATCAAGGTCACCGTGTGCAACGTGCCAATACAACTAAGTGGTGACGTCCTGGCGGCGTTCCTCAGCGACTATGGGGACGTCGAGGAATTTACGACCATGAAGTCACCTAGCGGCACGGCACACGGTGACTACTCATTTACCATGTGCCTTAACAGGGGAGGGTTCCAGGCAATCCCCCACACAGTTGAGTATGAGGAGCAAGCCATGCTGGTGGTTGTGGAAGGCCGAAAACCGCAATGCTGGCACTGTAAACAAATAGGCCACTTTGCGAGGTCATGCCCACAAAAGGCCACCGGCGCAGCAGTAACAACAACAGCAACAACAACGACGTCAACAGCACCAACAACAGTAAAGGCTACAATAGCATCTAAAACCTCATTAATATCAGTATCAACAAACAGCACACCAGCGCCATCAACATCAGCAACAGCAAACAAGCTGGAAAGTAAAATAAATACTCCAGCAGAAGCTGGGAACGACCCCAATAGCAGAGATGAGGAGGGGTGGACCCAGGTAACGCGGGGCAAAAAGTCCCCACCTAAAGCCCCGAAATCACCCCCTGCCAAAACCACTGACAAAAAGGGCGAAAAAAGAAAACCTCTGGAAAATCAAAAACCAGAGGAAAAGAAAAAAGAAACCGACACAAAAACAGAGAAAAGAAAGAAAGAAAAGGTAAATAACAATGAACAACAACAACAACAACAACAACAACAGGAGGAAATGGATACCTCAATAAACTTGAAGAGAAGAAGGGATAGCGGAGATTCTACCACAGAGGGAGAGGGGGAGAAAAAACAATTGAAAAAGACGACACCGAAAAAACAACAACAGCGACCAGCCCAAATTATTCCTCCCCCACAACAAGCCAAAAATACCCCTGTAGACTCAACTAAACTCCCGCTATCCCCAACACCACCTACATTATCACCTGTTTCAACACCCAAAATACTCTCCCGGTCCCATTCAGCAACAAGAAACCCGACACCATCACCATCACCATCAACATCTGGCACTGGGCGACGCTCCAAGTCGGCCTCCAGAGAGGTCCAACAAGCTTTAAATTCATTTTATTTTTGTCAGGACATTCTGGAGTCGCCATCACTAGATCGCCAGATCAAATCTCTTCTGAAACCACTTAGAGACTTTAAAAAAATTGATCAAAAAGAAATAACAAATCCATATCTTTTTGAGGGTGCAGCCATGGTGACCACCTTTGTCCGTTCGGCTGGCGGCCGAACTAAGGAGCTCTGGCAATTTATTGAGGAAGCCAGTCGAGCGGACATGAGGCTGGCGGAAATGGGGCACGACTCATTGAATGAAATATCTGCAAAATGTACGGGCAGGGTCCCGATTTATGTTCATCCCACATTCTATAGGTCCCTAAAGTTGCGGTTTCCTTATGATGTCGGTGGAATTTCCAGGAGCGGCCGAGTTACTCCTGAACTTTGTACCGGTTCCCTGCGTCAGGCCGTCGGCATCCTCACCCCGAAGGATTTCCGGCCCATAGTCGACACTGAGTAAGGTAAGTGGGACTGATGACTCTAAACCTTGCCAGTTTGAATGTGAGGGGATTGAGGGATTCAAGCAAGTGTGCGCGCTTGCTTGGTGAACTCAGGAACCTCGGAGTAGATGTTGCTGCAGTGCAGGAGACTCACTTCACTTGCGGTGCCGACTGTCGGGTGCTGGAAAGCGATTTTAACGTTTTCTCAGCATACGGCAGCGGCACCAGCGCTGGGGTCTCTTTGCTAGTTGGACGCAGCCTTGATGCTGATGTTGACGTTGTTTTTGCAGGTGACGGGGGCCGGCTGGTTGTGGTCGATGTTGCCGTGAAAAGTTTCAAGTTCCGTCTGGTTGCGGTTTATGCGTCCAATATCGCTGCGGAGAGGGTTTCCTTTTTTCGTCGGTTGGCGCCGTTCCTGGACGATACGAAGCGGCTAGTCTTAATGGGTGATTGGAATGCGATCCTTGATCCCAAGATAGATAAGGTCGGACGGGGAGATAGCAGATTGGGAAGGTGTGAAAGCAGCCTTGTCGGCTTCGTGACTCGTCACGGTCTCGTCGACAGGTTTCGTCTTGATCACCCAGGGCGGGAGATGTGGACGTGGCTAGATAGCTCGCCCTCTGCCAAAGTAGGCTCCTACTTGGACAGAGTGTTAGTGAGAAGAGCTGACATTGATTTTGTTAGTTGTCCCACGTTCCACTTGATAGCGTGGACTGACCATAAACTCATTAGAGTCAGTCTGCGGTTAGTTAATAGACCTAGTCTAGCCGGCTACTGGAAGTTCAATACCTCCTTATTGGAGATACGGGACTTCCGGGACCGGCTGGAATCCCTAATTCAGCGGGCGTTAGTGGGGGCGGTTACCGGGAATAGGTGGTGGGTTTCTCTTAAACATAGGATTAGAGATTTCGCCACCAAGTACGGTCGACAGCTCAATCTAGATAGGACCGCGGAGGCGAAATCTATAGATGATAGACTTTCCCGGGCGGTGGCTGGGGGGGACTCCCTAGGTGTAGAGCTAGCTAGAGGGACCTTGAGCGTGAGAGTAGCGAGCGCTACAAGGGATCAGTAGTTAGATCTAGGCTAAAAAGAGTTCTCAACGAAGCTGTGAAATCGAACGCGACTGCGCGTGAAGAAGAAGTGCGAAGGTTCCCCGATCGGTACATCGCATCTGTCAAGACCCCGGACGGGTGTCTGCTGCGATCGGGTCGTGAGATACGTGACGCCTTTCGGGCGCACTTTCGGGATCGCTTTGCCCGCTGCACTGATCTCCCGCTCCGGGAGTTTCGTAGCTATCTCGCCGACTTCCCCCGCCTTGGGGCGGCTGAAGCGGCTAGCTGCGAGGGTGTGGTTACTGAATGCGAAGTCCGTGACGCGTTGAAGCAGGTCGGCCTGAACAAGTCGCCGGGACTAGATGGTTTGCCCTACGAAGTGTACTTGAGGATGTCGCACATGTTTGTGCCTATTCTGACGGATATGTTCAACCATTGGTTCGCCCAGGGAGCCATCCCTGGTAGCGTTACCAAAGGCGTGATCACATTGCTGAAGAAAGGTGGCAGGCATGTTTGGGAGGGTTTAGATGATTACAGGCCCATAACTCTGCTTAACACAGAGTTAAAGATTTTGGCCCGGGTCTTAGCGAATCGTTTACAGCTTGTCATTAGCGATCTGATCGGCCCCGAACAGACCTTTGCTGTGAAGGGAAGATCGATCCAGGACAACCTGCACTTGATTCGCGAGGTCCTAGAGGGGATAAAAGACGACACCGAATCCGCGCTGATCAGTTTAGATCAGTCCAAGGCCTTCGATAGGGTTGACCATCGGTTCTTGGCGTCTGTTTTGGAGACTGCCGGATTCAAACCGGAGTTCCGCAGATGGATTAGCATGATGTACCACAACCCTCAGGCAGTGGTGCAGGTGAACGGAAGGCGTTCGGGGGTGATCGCGATCGAGCGTTCGGTCCGGCAAGGCTGCCCTCTGTCTCCTCTTCTCTATGTCCTCGCGTTGGAGCCCCTCCTGCGCAGGCTTAGGGATGGGGGGACAAGTCCGGCACTGCGCGGTATCCCATTCGTTGGCCGCCTTGCGGCTAGGGTTTCCGCGTTCGCTGATGACGTCACAGTCTTTGTATCCCGCCGCCAGGATATAGAGGCTGTGAAAGAGGCGGTTGTCGAGTATGAGCGGATTGCAGGGGCCAAGGTCAATTTTGACAAAAGCGAAGGTTTGCGGCTTGGTGCTTGGAGGGGTAGCAATACTCTTCCAGGGCCCTTCCGCTGGAGTGACGGACCCATCCGCATCCTTGGGGTGTGGTTTGGGCCCGACCTCCAACTGGAGCGAAATTGGTCGGAAGTACACGCTAAGGTGAATGCTCAGGTGGGAATCTGGCTTTCAAGGAGGTTGTCCTTAAAGGGCAGGGCTGAGGCGTGCGCCGCGTACGTCTTCCCCTTGATCCTTTACCGATTGGCTGTACTTCCTCTGCCTAAGGCACATCGGTTGGCACTGCAACGATCCCTCTCCAGATTGCTCTGGGGAGGTGCAAGGCCGATGGTCCGTAGGCAGGTCTGTATCCAACGTACTCGCAACGGGGGTCTGGGTATGCCTGATCTGGAGAGCCACTGGCTTGCTGAAAGACTTGCATATCTGGGCCGTGTCTTGACGGGGGACTCAGTGTGGAGACGAAAGGCGAGTCGGACTTTTCCTCGCCTCAACTCAGACCCAAAGGCCGAAGGTCGACGTAGGCCTTTGGGCGAAGCACTGTTTGTCCGCGAGTGCCGAAAGGCCCTTCGTAACCTTCTTGGGTCCAGTGACCTTTCATGGCCTCGGAAGGAGCTGTATCGGGAATTAGTGGTGGGTTCCGCTTCTGATCCTCTCAGCGAGCGGCACGGCTGGACGGCGGAGGAGATCCGCTCTCACTGGAATTGGGCGCCAGGATCGAGCTTCTTGAACAACTCTGAGTTCTCGCTCACCTGGCGACTTGTTCGGAATGCGTTATCCCTTCGCGGCTTGAACTTCAAGGCGGGCCTGGCAGACATGCCTGATTGCCCTCGCTGCGGCAGTGGCTTGGAAGAAACGGCTGAGCACGCCTTCTACTACTGCGAGCGAGTTCGTCCGTTTTGGGATCACGTCGGGGAGTGGACGGCTCGCATCGAACCCAAACAGCTCGTGCTGCTCGACGTTGGTTACGTCGTAGACAACGTTCTTCCTCCGTTTCACGGTGAGAAGCGTGTGGTGTTTCTCGCGATCCTAGCTGTAGCCCGAATGGTGATTTGGACGACGCGAAACAAGGGATTGTATGACGATGCAAAATTTTCTCATCGTGATCTGGTTTTGTATTTTCGGCATCAGCTGAGGGTCAAAATCAGATGCGATAGAAAACGCTTGGATCGCATAACATTCAGCAAAAGGTGGGTGACTGCAGCGAGCCTGGTCGTACGAAAGGGGGCAATGTTGGAGTCATCCTTCCCTCCTCTGCCGGCCCATGGCGTCTATGGTACGGGTCCTTAGGGACCCCACCCTTGGTAAGTAGGATTTTTGTTATTTTCCCCTGCAACCTAGTTAGCAGTACGTTGTGAGTCATTGTCCCTGTCACTTAGTTGTTAGCACTCAAGATCTTCCCCACCCCCATTATTTTTGTACCTCAACCTGTATCCCAGTCCGCCTTTTGAAGATCTTGAACATTCATATGTAAAAAATCATTTACCCGCTTCTAAAATCGACCCATGCCGAGCCCGACCCTTTTAATTCTTTTATCCCTGTAGAGTAGGATTCCCGCCCTACCTAGGGTAGGTCCGGCTTGTTTCCGGTATTTTCGACCCGGAAAACAGTCGGCCTCCAATTTTATAGACGGGGGGATGGGAGGGAAACCAAACGGGGGATTTTTTCCTTGTTTTCGTGTATATATGTTTTTCGGGGTTTTTTCTCCCATTCCCATCATATCCATTGTAAAAAATCATACATTGTAAATAAAATCATGCATCACTTTCGGGTTTTAAGTAGGACTTTTTCATAGAGCAAATGCGGTATTTTGGTGGTTGCTGCGTGCATGGAGATGGACGAGTGATTATATATTGTATTGTTGAATGGGTCGGCGAATGTGGCTAGCTAGGTTCCCCATAGAAAATATAGTTAAAGCATGACCGCTCCCTTCCCCTCCCCCAAAACCACAAGGCCTCGTGCCTTCTTGTATTTACTACAAGGAATAAAAGAATAAGCCTACAAGTCAGTAGTGTTATTCTGTTTTTTTGATTGTTAAGTGACGAAAAGTAAGTGCCTTGTTTAAATTTATTGTTAAAAATTATTGTTGACTTTGTTAAACTTGTTACACTTGTTAAATTCGTTGGATTTTTTGGAACGACTTGTTATTGCGTTTGTGACCCTCCCCAAAACAATCGTTATTTTGTATTGTTTTTGAGGGGGGTCAACTTGAAAGACTCTTTTTCTACTGCAGTTACTGAAAAACCATACGATTTTATTTCTCCCTAGTTGCCTAAAGCAACTATGGGAGAATCAACACCTACTACACAGGAGGATATATTTCTATCCCAAGAAAAACCGGAATGGCCGTCATTGCCTGGTACCTCCGCAGAAAATTTAACGCCGGCGAGTACAATTCCGCCGGCACAAAAAGTGCCGTCAATACCAGTCTCCTGGTCGACGCAGAAAAACAAAAAATTGCCACAAGATTATAAAAAGGACAGGGTTGAAAAGTATGCCCAGTATTTTAAAGGGAATAGAATTCTGCCAATACCTGAACTGGTAGAAGCAGTCCAGCCTAAAACCCTGTCCTTAATTGTCTCAGACATAAAGACCAGGAGACTGGCTGGACTGAAAAAAGACAAATTTGAGGAAATCTTAAAAGCAGCAGGAATCCCAGCGAGATATTTCTGTAGGCGTAGTTTCACGACATGGGATATCCTGTTGCCATCACAAGAACTGGCCACCAAGCTGGCAAGTAACAACAGCATAAATACTAAACAATACCGACTACAGCCAGAATATATGGGCAGAAGACGGATCAAAGTCACCGTGTGCAACGTGCCAATACAACTAAGTGGTGACGTTCTGGCGGCGTTCCTCAGCGACTATGGGGACGTCGAGGAATTTACGACCATGAAGTCACCCAGCGGCACGGCACACGGTGATTACTCATTTACCATGTGCCTTAACAGGGGAGGCTTCCAGGCAATCCCCCACACAGTTGAGCATGAGGACCAAGCTATGTTGGTGGTTGTGGAAGGCCGAAAACCGCAGTGCTGGCATTGTAAACAAATAGGCCACTTTGCGAGGTCATGCCCACAAAAAACCACCAACACAACAGTAACAACAACAACAACGTCAACAGTTCCAACAACAGCAAAGGCCACAATAGCATCCAAGACCCCATTAATATCAGCATCAACAAACAACACACCAGCACCATCAACATCAGCAACAGCAAACAAGCCGGAAAGTGAAATAAATACTCCAGCAGAAGCTGGGAACGACCCCAATAGCAGGGATGAGGAGGGGTGGACCCAGGTAACGCGTGGCAAAAAGTCCCCACCTAAAGCCCCGAAATCACCTCCTGACAAAACCACTGACACAAAGGGCGAAAAAAGAAAACCCATGAAAAACCAAAAACCTGAGGAAAAGAAAAAAGAAACCGACACAATAATGGAGAAAAGAAAAAAAGAAAAAGTAAATAACCATGAACAACAACAACAACAACAACAGGAGGAAATGGATACCTCAACAAACCTGAAAAGAAGGAGGGATAGCGGAAATTCTACCACAGAGGGAGAGGGGGAGAAAAAACAACTTAAAAAGACGACACAACAACAGCGACCAGCCCAAATTATTCCTCCCCCACAACAAACCAAAAATATCCCTGTAGACACAACTAAACTCCCGCTATCCCCAACACCACCTACATTATCACCTGTTTCAACACCCAAAATACTCTCCCGGTCCCATTCAGCAACAAGAAACCCGACACCGACACCATCACCATCAACATCTGGAACTGGGCGACGCTCCAAGTCGGCCACCAGAGAGGTCCAACAAGCTTTAAATTCATTTTATTTTTGTCAGGACATTCTGGAGTCGCCATCACTCGATCGACAGATCAAAACTCTTTTGAAACCACTCAGAGACTTAAAAAAAATTGATCAAAAAGAAATAACAAATCCATATCTTTTTGAGGGTGCAGCCATGGTGACCACCTTTGTCCGTTCGGCTGGCGACCGAACTAAGGAGCTCTGGCAATTTATTGAGGAAGCCAGTCGAGCGGACATGAGGCTGGCGGAAATGGGGCACGACTCATTGAATGAAATATCTGCAAAATGTACGGGCAGGGTCCCGATTTATGTTCATCCCACATTCTATAGGTCCCTAAAGTTGCGGTTTCCTTATGATGTCGGTGGAATTTCCAGGAGCAGCCGAGTTACTCCTGAACTTTGTACCGGTTCCCTGCGTCAGGCCGTCGGCATCCTCACCCCGAAGGATTTCCGGCCCATAGTCGACACTGAGTAAGGTAAGTGAGACTGATGACTCTAAACCTTGCCAGTTTGAATGTGAGGGGATTGAGGGATTCAAGCAAGTGTGCGCGCTTGCTTGGTGAACTCAGGAACCTCGGAGTAGATGTTGCTGCAGTGCAGGAGACTCACTTCACTTGCGGTGCCGACTGTCGGGTGCTGGAAAGCGATTTTAACGTTTTCTCAGCATACGGCAGCGGCACCAGCGCTGGGGTCTCTTTGCTAGTTGGACGCAGCCTTGATGCTGATGTTGACGTTGTTTTTGCAGGTGACGGGGGCCGGCTGGTTGTGGTCGATGTTGCCGTGAAAAGTTTCAAGTTCCGTCTGGTTGCGGTTTATGCGTCCAATATCGCTGCGGAGAGGGTTTCCTTTTTTCGTCGGTTGGCGCCGTTCCTGGACGATACGAAGCGGCTAGTCTTAATGGGTGATTGGAATGCGATCCTTGATCCCAAGATAGATAAGGTCGGACGGGGAGCTAGCAGATTGGGAAGGTGTGAAAGCAGCCTTGTCGGCTTCGTGACTCGTCACGGTCTCGTCGACAGGTTTCGTCTTGATCACCCAGGGCGGGAGATGTGGACGTGGCTAGATAGCTCGCCCTCTGCCAAAGTAGGCTCCTACTTGGACAGAGTGTTAGTGAGAAGAGCTGACATTGATTTTGTTAGTTGTCCCACGTTCCACTTGATAGCGTGGACTGACCATAAACTCATTAGAGTCAGTCTGCGGTTAGTTAATAGACCTAGTCTAGCCGGCTACTGGAAGTTCAATACCTCCTTATTGGAGATACGGGACTTCCGGGACCGGCTGGAATCCTTAATTCAGCGGGCGTTAGTGGGGGCAGTTACCGGGAATAAGTGGTGGGTTTCTCTTAAACATAGGATTAGAGATTTCGCCACCAAGTACGGTCGACAGCTCAATCTAGATAGGACCGCGGAGGCGAAATCTATAGATGATAGACTTTCCCGGGCGGTGGCTGGGGGGACTCCCTAGGTGTAGAGCTAGCTAGGAGGGACCTTGAGCGTGAGAGTAGCGAGCGCTACAAGGGATCAGTAGTTAGATCTAGGCTAAAAAGAGTTCTCAACGTAGCTGTGAAATCGAACGCGACTGCGCGTGAAGAAGAAGTGCGAAGGTTCCCCGATCGGTACATCGCATCTGTCAAGACCCCGGACGGGTGTCTGCTGCGATCGGGTCGTGAGATACGTGACGCCTTTCGGGTGCACTTTCGGGATCGCTTTGCCCGCTGCACTGATCTCCCGCTCCGGGAGTTTCGTAGCTATCTCGCCGACTTCCCCCGCCTTGGGGCGGCTGAAGCGGCTAGCTGCGAGGGTGTGGTTACTGAATGCGAAGTCCGTGACGCGTTGAAGCAGGTCGGCCTGAACAAGTCGCCGGGACTAGATGGTTTGCCCTACGAAGTGTACTTGAGGATGTCGCACATGTTTGTGCCTATTCTGACGGATATGTTCAACCATTGGTTCGCCCAGGGAGCCATCCCTGGTAGCGTTACCAAAGGCGTGATCACATTGCTGAAGAAAGGTGGCAGGCATGTTTGGGAGGGTTTAGATGATTACAGGCCCATAACTCTGCTTAACACAGAGTTAAAGATTTTGGCCCGGGTCTTAGCGAATCGTTTACAGCTTGTCATTAGCGATCTGATCGGCCCCGAACAGACCTTTGCTGTGAAGGGATGATCGATCCAGGACAACCTGCACTTGATTCGCGAGGTCCTAGAGGGGATAAAAGACGACACCGAATCCGCGCTGATCAGTTTAGATCAGTCCAAGGCCTTCGATAGGGTTGACCATCGGTTCTTGGCGTCTGTTTTGGAGACTGCCGGATTCAAACCGGAGTTCTGCAGATGGATTAGCATGATGTACCACAACCCTCAGGCAGTGGTGCAGGTGAACGGAAGGCGTTCGGGGGTGATCGCGATCGAGCGTTCGGTCCGGCAAGGCTGCCCTCTGTCTCCTCTTCTCTATGTCCTCGCGTTGGAGCCCCTCCTGCGCAGGCTTAGGGATGAGGGGACAAGTCCGGCACTGCGCGGTATCCCATTCGTTGGCCGCCTTGCGGCTAGGGTTTCCGCGTTCGCTGATGACGTCACAGTCTTTGTATCCCGCCGCCAGGATATAGAGGCTGTGAAAGAGGCGGTTGTCGAGTATGAGCGGATTGCAGGGGCCAAGGTCAATTTTGACAAAAGCGAAGGTTTGCGGCTTGGTGCTTGGAGGGGTAGCAATACTCTTCCAGGGCCCTTCCGCTGGAGTGACGGACCCATCCGCATCCTTGGGGTGTGGTTTGGGCCCGACCTCCAACTGGAGCGAAATTGGTCGGAAGTACACGCTAAGGTGAATGCTCAGGTGGGAATCTGGCTTTCAAGGAGGTTGTCCTTAAAGGGCAGGGCTGAGGCGTGCGCCGCGTACGTCTTCCCCTTGATCCTTTACCGATTGGCTGTACTTCCTCTGCCTAAGGCACATCGGTTGGCACTGCAACGATCCCTCTCCAGATTGCTCTGGGGAGGTGCAAGGCCGATGGTCCGTAGGCAGGTCTGTATCCAACGTACTCGCAACGGGGGTCTGGGTATGCCTGATCTGGAGAGCCACTGGCTTGCTGAAAGACTTGCATATCTGGGCCGTGTCTTGACGGGGGACTCAGTGTGGAGACGAAAGGCGAGTCGGACTTTTCCTCGCCTCAACTCAGACCCAAAGGCCGAAGGTCCGCGAGTGCCGAAAGGCCCTTCGTAACCTTCTTGGGTCCAGTGACCTTTCATGGCCTCGGAAGGAGCTGTATCGGGAATTAGTGGTGGGTTCCGCTTCTGATCCTCTCAGCGAGCGGCACGGCTGGACGGCGGAGGAGATCCGCTCTCACTGGAATTGGGCGCCAGGATCGAGCTTCTTGAACAACTCTGAGTTCTCGCTCACCTGGCGACTTGTTCGGAATGCGTTATCCCTTCGCGGCTTGAACTTCAAGGCGGGCCTGGCAGACATGCCTGATTGCCCTCGCTGCGGCAGTGGCTTGGAAGAAACGGCTGAGCACGCCTTCTACTACTGCGAGCGAGTTCGTCCGTTTTGGGATCACGTCGGGGAGTGGACGGCTCGCATCGAACCCAAACAGCTCGTGCTGCTCGACGTTGGTTACGTCGTAGACAACGTTCTTCCTCCGTTTCACGGTGAGAAGCGTGTGGTGTTTCTCGCGATCCTAGCTGTAGCCCGAATGGTGATTTGGACGACGCGAAACAAGGGATTGTATGAAGATGCAAACTTTTCTCATCGTGATCTGGTTTTGTATTTTCGGCATCAGCTGAGGGTCAAAATCAGATGCGATAGAAAACGCTTGGATCGCATAACATTCAGCAAAAGGTGGGTGACTGCAGCGAGCCTGGTCGTACGAAAGGGGGCAATGTTGGAGTCATCCTTCCCTCCTCTGCCGGCCCATGGCGTCTATGGTACGGGTCCTTAGGGACCCCACCCTTGGTAAGTAGGATTTTGTTATTTTCCCCTGCAACCTAGTTAGCAGTACGTTGTGAGTCATTGTCCCTGTCACTTAGTTGTTAGCACTCAAGATCTTCCCCACCCCCATTATTTTTGTACCTCAACCTGAATCCCAGTCCGCCTTTTGAAGATCTTGAACATTCATACGTAAAAAATCATTTACCCGCTTCTAAAATCGACCCATGCCGAGCCCGACCCTTTTAATTCTTTTATCCCTGTAGAGTAGGATTCCCGCCCTACCTAGGGTAGGTCCGGCTTGTTTCCGGTATTTTCGACCCGGAAAACAGTCGGCCTCCAATTTTATAGACGGGGGGATGGGAGGGAAACCAAACGGGGGATTTTTTCCTTGTTTTCGTGTATATATGTTTTTCGGGGTTTTTTCTCCCATTCCCATCATATCCATTGTAAAAAATCATACATTGTAAATAAAATCATGCATCACTTTCGGGTTTTAAGTAGGACTTTTTCATAGAGCAAATGCGGTATTTTGGTGATTGCTGCGTGCATGGAGATGGACGAGTGATTATATATTGTATTGTTGAATGGGTCGGCGAATGTGGCTAGCTAGGTTCCCCATAGAAAATATAGTTAAAGCATGACCGCTCCCTTCCCCTCCCCCAAAACCACAAGGCCTCGTGCCTTCTTGTATTCATTACAAGGAATAAAAGAATAAGCCTACAAGTCAGTAGTGTTATTCTGTTTTTTGGATTGTTAAGTGACGAAAAGTAAGTGCCTTGTTTAAATTTATTGTTAAAAATTATTGTTGACTTTGTTAAACTTGTTACACTTGTTAAATTCGTTGGATTTTTTGGAACGACTTGTTATTGCGTTTGTGACCCTCCCCAAAACAATCGTTATTTTGTATTGTTTTTGAGGGGGGTCAACTTGAAAGACTCTTTTTCTACTGCAGTTACTGAAAAACCATACGATTTTATTTCTCCCTAGTTGCCTAAAGCAACTATGGGAGAATCAACACCTACTACACAGGAGGATATATTTCTATCCCAAGAAAAACCGGAATGGCCGTCATTGCCTGGTACCTCCGCAGAAAATTTAACGCCGGCGAGTACAATTCCGCCGGCACAAAAAGTGCCGTCAATACCAGTCTCCTGGTCGACGCAGAAAAACAAAAAAATTGCCACAAGATTATAAAAAGGACAGGGTTGAAAAGTATGCCCAGTATTTTAAAGGGAATAGAATTCTGCCAATACCTGAACTGGTAGAAGCAGTCCAGCCTAAAACCCTGTCCTTAATTGTCTCAGACATAAAGACCAGGAGACTGGCTGGACTGAAAAAAGACAAATTTGAGGAAATCTTAAAAGCAGCAGGAATCCCAGCGAGATATTTCTGTAGGCGTAGTTTCACGACATGGGATATCCTGTTGCCATCACAAGAACTGGCCACCAAGCTGGCAAGTAACAACAGCATAAATACTAAACAATACCGACTACAGCCAGAATATACGGGCAGAAGACGGATCAAAGTCACCGTGTGCAACGTGCCAATACAACTAAGTGGTGACGTTCTGGCGGCGTTCCTCAGCGACTATGGGGACGTCGAGGAATTTACGACCATGAAGTCACCCAGCGGCACGGCACACGGTGATTACTCATTTACCATGTGCCTTAACAGGGGAGGCTTCCAGGCAATCCCCCACACAGTTGAGCATGAGGACCAAGCTATGTTGGTGGTTGTGGAAGGCCGAAAACCGCAGTGCTGGCATTGTAAACAAATAGGCCACTTTGCGAGGTCATGCCCACAAAAAACCACCAACACAACAGTAACAACAACAACAACGTCAACAGTTCCAACAACAGCAAAGGCCACAATAGCATCCAAGACCCCATTAATATCAGCATCAACAAACAACACACCAGCACCATCAACATCAGCAACAGCAAACAAGCCGGAAAGTGAAATAAATACTCCAGCAGAAGCTGGGAACGACCCCAATAGCAGGGATGAGGAGGGGTGGACCCAGGTAACGCGTGGCAAAAAGTCCCCACCTAAAGCCCCGAAATCACCTCCTGACAAAACCACTGACACAAAGGGCGAAAAAAGAAAACCCATGAAAAACCAAAAACCTGAGGAAAAGAAAAAAGAAACCGACACAATAATGGAGAAAAGAAAAAAAGAAAAAGTAAATAACCATGAACAACAACAACAACAACAACAGGAGGAAATGGATACCTCAACAAACCTGAAAAGAAGGAGGGATAGCGGAAATTCTACCACAGAGGGAGAGGGGGAGAAAAAACAACTTAAAAAGACGACACAACAACAGCGACCAGCCCAAATTATTCCTCCCCCACAACAAACCAAAAATATCCCTGTAGACACAACTAAACTCCCGCTATCCCCAACACCACCTACATTATCACCTGTTTCAACACCCAAAATACTCTCCCGGTCCCATTCAGCAACAAGAAACCCGACACCGACACCATCACCATCAACATCTGGAACTGGGCGACGCTCCAAGTCGGCCACCAGAGAGGTCCAACAAGCTTTAAATTCATTTTATTTTTGTCAGGACATTCTGGAGTCGCCATCACTCGATCGACAGATCAAAACTCTTTTGAAACCACTCAGAGACTTAAAAAAAATTGATCAAAAAGAAATAACAAATCCATATCTTTTTGAGGGTGCAGCCATGGTGACCACCTTTGTCCGTTCGGCTGGCGACCGAACTAAGGAGCTCTGGCAATTTATTGAGGAAGCCAGTCGAGCGGACATGAGGCTGGCGGAAATGGGGCACGACTCATTGAATGAAATATCTGCAAAATGTACGGGCAGGGTCCCGATTTATGTTCATCCCACATTCTATAGGTCCCTAAAGTTGCGGTTTCCTTATGATGTCGGTGGAATTTCCAGGAGCAGCCGAGTTACTCCTGAACTTTGTACCGGTTCCCTGCGTCAGGCCGTCGGCATCCTCACCCCGAAGGATTTCCGGCCCATAGTCGACACTGAGTAAGGTAAGTGGGACTGATGACTCTAAACCTTGCCAGTTTGAATGTGAGGGGATTGAGGGATTCAAGCAAGTGTGCGCGCTTGCTTGGTGAACTCAGGAACCTCGGAGTAGATGTTGCTGCAGTGCAGGAGACTCACTTCACTTGCGGTGCCGACTGTCGGGTGCTGGAAAGCGATTTTAACGTTTTCTCAGCATACGGCAGCGGCACCAGCGCTGGGGTCTCTTTGCTAGTTGGACGCAGCCTTGATGCTGATGTTGACGTTGTTTTTGCAGGTGACGGGGGCCGGCTGGTTGTGGTCGATGTTGCCGTGAAAAGTTTCAAGTTCCGTCTGGTTGCGGTTTATGCGTCCAATATCGCTGCGGAGAGGGTTTCCTTTTTTCGTCGGTTGGCGCCGTTCCTGGACGATACGAAGCGGCTAGTCTTAATGGGTGATTGGAATGCGATCCTTGATCCCAAGATAGATAAGGTCGGACGGGGAGCTAGCAGATTGGGAAGGTGTGAAAGCAGCCTTGTCGGCTTCGTGACTCGTCACGGTCTCGTCGACAGGTTTCGTCTTGATCACCCAGGGCGGGAGATGTGGACGTGGCTAGATAGCTCGCCCTCTGCCAAAGTAGGCTCCTACTTGGACAGAGTGTTAGTGAGAAGAGCTGACATTGATTTTGTTAGTTGTCCCACGTTCCACTTGATAGCGTGGACTGACCATAAACTCATTAGAGTCAGTCTGCGGTTAGTTAATAGACCTAGTCTAGCCGGCTACTGGAAGTTCAATACCTCCTTATTGGAGATACGGGACTTCCGGGACCGGCTGGAATCCTTAATTCAGCGGGCGTTAGTGGGGGCAGTTACCGGGAATAAGTGGTGGGTTTCTCTTAAACATAGGATTAGAGATTTCGCCACCAAGTACGGTCGACAGCTCAATCTAGATAGGACCGCGGAGGCGAAATCTATAGATGATAGACTTTCCCGGGCGGTGGCTGGGGGGACTCCCTAGGTGTAGAGCTAGCTAGGAGGGACCTTGAGCGTGAGAGTAGCGAGCGCTACAAGGGATCAGTAGTTAGATCTAGGCTAAAAAGAGTTCTCAACGTAGCTGTGAAATCGAACGCGACTGCGCGTGAAGAAGAAGTGCGAAGGTTCCCCGATCGGTACATCGCATCTGTCAAGACCCCGGACGGGTGTCTGCTGCGATCGGGTCGTGAGATACGTGACGCCTTTCGGGTGCACTTTCGGGATCGCTTTGCCCGCTGCACTGATCTCCCGCTCCGGGAGTTTCGTAGCTATCTCGCCGACTTCCCCCGCCTTGGGGCGGCTGAAGCGGCTAGCTGCGAGGGTGTGGTTACTGAATGCGAAGTCCGTGACGCGTTGAAGCAGGTCGGCCTGAACAAGTCGCCGGGACTAGATGGTTTGCCCTACGAAGTGTACTTGAGGATGTCGCACATGTTTGTGCCTATTCTGACGGATATGTTCAACCATTGGTTCGCCCAGGGAGCCATCCCTGGTAGCGTTACCAAAGGCGTGATCACATTGCTGAAGAAAGGTGGCAGGCATGTTTGGGAGGGTTTAGATGATTACAGGCCCATAACTCTGCTTAACACAGAGTTAAAGATTTTGGCCCGGGTCTTAGCGAATCGTTTACAGCTTGTCATTAGCGATCTGATCGGCCCCGAACAGACCTTTGCTGTGAAGGGATGATCGATCCAGGACAACCTGCACTTGATTCGCGAGGTCCTAGAGGGGATAAAAGACGACACCGAATCCGCGCTGATCAGTTTAGATCAGTCCAAGGCCTTCGATAGGGTTGACCATCGGTTCTTGGCGTCTGTTTTGGAGACTGCCGGATTCAAACCGGAGTTCTGCAGATGGATTAGCATGATGTACCACAACCCTCAGGCAGTGGTGCAGGTGAACGGAAGGCGTTCGGGGGTGATCGCGATCGAGCGTTCGGTCCGGCAAGGCTGCCCTCTGTCTCCTCTTCTCTATGTCCTCGCGTTGGAGCCCCTCCTGCGCAGGCTTAGGGATGAGGGGACAAGTCCGGCACTGCGCGGTATCCCATTCGTTGGCCGCCTTGCGGCTAGGGTTTCCGCGTTCGCTGATGACGTCACAGTCTTTGTATCCCGCCGCCAGGATATAGAGGCTGTGAAAGAGGCGGTTGTCGAGTATGAGCGGATTGCAGGGGCCAAGGTCAATTTTGACAAAAGCGAAGGTTTGCGGCTTGGTGCTTGGAGGGGTAGCAATACTCTTCCAGGGCCCTTCCGCTGGAGTGACGGACCCATCCGCATCCTTGGGGTGTGGTTTGGGCCCGACCTCCAACTGGAGCGAAATTGGTCGGAAGTACACGCTAAGGTGAATGCTCAGGTGGGAATCTGGCTTTCAAGGAGGTTGTCCTTAAAGGGCAGGGCTGAGGCGTGCGCCGCGTACGTCTTCCCCTTGATCCTTTACCGATTGGCTGTACTTCCTCTGCCTAAGGCACATCGGTTGGCACTGCAACGATCCCTCTCCAGATTGCTCTGGGGAGGTGCAAGGCCGATGGTCCGTAGGCAGGTCTGTATCCAACGTACTCGCAACGGGGGTCTGGGTATGCCTGATCTGGAGAGCCACTGGCTTGCTGAAAGACTTGCATATCTGGGCCGTGTCTTGACGGGGGACTCAGTGTGGAGACGAAAGGCGAGTCGGACTTTTCCTCGCCTCAACTCAGACCCAAAGGCCGAAGGTCCGCGAGTGCCGAAAGGCCCTTCGTAACCTTCTTGGGTCCAGTGACCTTTCATGGCCTCGGAAGGAGCTGTATCGGGAATTAGTGGTGGGTTCCGCTTCTGATCCTCTCAGCGAGCGGCACGGCTGGACGGCGGAGGAGATCCGCTCTCACTGGAATTGGGCGCCAGGATCGAGCTTCTTGAACAACTCTGAGTTCTCGCTCACCTGGCGACTTGTTCGGAATGCGTTATCCCTTCGCGGCTTGAACTTCAAGGCGGGCCTGGCAGACATGCCTGATTGCCCTCGCTGCGGCAGTGGCTTGGAAGAAACGGCTGAGCACGCCTTCTACTACTGCGAGCGAGTTCGTCCGTTTTGGGATCACGTCGGGGAGTGGACGGCTCGCATCGAACCCAAACAGCTCGTGCTGCTCGACGTTGGTTACGTCGTAGACAACGTTCTTCCTCCGTTTCACGGTGAGAAGCGTGTGGTGTTTCTCGCGATCCTAGCTGTAGCCCGAATGGTGATTTGGACGACGCGAAACAAGGGATTGTATGAAGATGCAAACTTTTCTCATCGTGATCTGGTTTTGTATTTTCGGCATCAGCTGAGGGTCAAAATCAGATGCGATAGAAAACGCTTGGATCGCATAACATTCAGCAAAAGGTGGGTGACTGCAGCGAGCCTGGTCGTACGAAAGGGGGCAATGTTGGAGTCATCCTTCCCTCCTCTGCCGGCCCATGGCGTCTATGGTACGGGTCCTTAGGGACCCCACCCTTGGTAAGTAGGATTTTGTTATTTTCCCCTGCAACCTAGTTAGCAGTACGTTGTGAGTCATTGTCCCTGTCACTTAGTTGTTAGCACTCAAGATCTTCCCCACCCCCATTATTTTTGTACCTCAACCTGTATCCCAGTCCGCTTTTTGAAGATCTTGAACATTCATATGTAAAAAATCATTTACCCGCTTCTAAAATCGACCCATGCCGAGCCCGACCCTTTTAATTCTTTTATCCCTGTAGAGTAGGATTCCCGCCCTACCTAGGGTAGGTCCGGCTTGTTTCCGGTATTTTCGACCCGGAAAACAGTCGGCCTCCAATTTTATAGACGGGGGGATGGGAGGGAAACCAAACGGGGGATTTTTTCCTTGTTTTCGTGTATATATGTTTTTCGGGGTTTTTTCTCCCATTCCCATCATATCCATTGTAAAAAATCATACACTGTAAATAAAATCATGCATCACTTTCGGGTTTTAAGTAGGACTTTTTCATAGAGCAAATGCGGTATTTTGGTGGTTGCTGCGTGCATGGAGATGGACGAGTGATTATATATTGTATTGTTGAATGGGTCGGCGAATGTGGCTAGCTAGGTTCCCCATAGAAAATATAGTTAAAGCATGACCGCTCCCTTCCCCTCCCCCAAAACCACAAGGCCTCGTGCTTTCTTGTATTTATTACAAGGAATAAAAGAATAAGCCGACAAGTCAGACCAGAAGAGCCGTTCTTATTGTTGAAGTATATCATTGCTCTATCACTAATCCTATGTTCTTATTACTAACAGTCTCTCTCTCTTGTAATACTCTTTCCCGTAAATATAACTATTTCCCACACATATTGTGGTTTGTCTTATTATTACTACGACTTGTGTTCACTAAACAGAACACAACAGTAATCATCCTCTGGAATGCAAAAACATCAAAGCCCGGTGGTATCGAAAATTACTGATAGCGCGCACTATGTTAGGGTTAATGATTTTTTGGCCCAGAGATTATGTCTTCTTTCATTGTCATTATCTGATGTGGACTGTTTTTGTGGCTCTTTTTTCTATTGTTTTGCGGTAGCACATTTTGAAATAATTTATTTAGAAATCAATTTGAAAATATCCGTAATAAAATAAAACGGATTTCTTCAAAGTTGTGTTTCTGTCAGTACTATTACATAGTTTATCAACAAAAATTTAAACCAAAGACCTAGCAAAAAACTATATAAAAAAAACAAAAGTATAAGTGCTGTTTTGAACGATTTTGGGAAGCAGTAGCCAAAATCGGCAGTTGCACAGCCACTTACCTCTTATCTCACAAGCCATTCAAGTATGACGATCAAGACAATTGATTCTGCTTAAGACGGAAAGGCTAACACATTAAAATCTTTCTTTCATGAACTTCCGGATATGGACACATCATTGTTTCTCCAAAACCACTTACGTTTATCACCTCTTGCAGACCTTCCACGCCGTCAAAAGCATTTGTTCAGAGACGATGATCGATGGGGATGGGTGGCGTAAGAAATCAAAAGAATACATGCTAGTAGCTTGCTTTGATAATGGAGTTGATATATATATATATATATATATATATATATATATATATATATATATATATATATATATATATATATATTATATTTGCCTTTGTGCATAAACCTGTACTGCATCCTGCTTGACGATTTTACCTTGTGTGAAAATTTACATGCAACCAACATCATTTTTGGACTTGCATTTTATAAAAAAAAAAAAAGAAATAAACCCCTTTCTAGTCTCTCTTCCTTACCTTGCGCATTTTTCATCCATTACTCTAAAGAGATCAATGTTATTGATTGTATTCTTTGATTCTTATTTTCTTACTAACACACACACACACACACACACATATATATATATATATATATATATATATATATATATATATATATATTGCATCTTAAGATATAATGTATGTATATGTCTTCATATATATATATATATATATATATGTGTGTGTGTGTGTGTGTGTATGTGTGTGTGTGTGTGTCTGTCTGTCTGTGTGAATACATTTTTATTGCAATACTTGTATACGAAAGAAAAATCGAAAGTACAGGAAAATTGTAAATTACAATATAAATCAAAAGTTTTCAATTGGTGCAATTGAGAAGATTCGAGCTAATACATTAGATAAGAAAATTTCGTTTTTTCAATGATTTTGTCGAAAAAAGAAAGCTAAACCAATTCCATGATTTATAATTTAAACCACTAAATTTCCACTCTCTTAGTTGTAAGGATGATTTTTTGATACTTAATGACCTCATGATTTAAGCCCAGAAAAATTGATTACTGAACCGATCGATGTTAATGACTCTTCGTTTTGCTGAACAAATTAACAAAGATCGTGTCGTTGATGTCGCATCATGTTTTGTTTACCTAATTACAATCGACACGTTATGTGAAATTAGGAAGGTAAATAACCTTACCTGCTTTGCAAAAAAAAAAAAAGGTATGAGAAGATGAGTAAGAACAATAAGAATGAAAGGAGTAAACAAATTTGAAAGGACGTGATATCTTGTGAAGGATGTCTAGGTGAAGAAAAAAGATTTTTAAAACATTTAAGGACTTGATACGTTTTGACGAAGAAAAATGCTAACAAGACATTTTTTTGTAATTTAACTTGACCGTTTAATTTTAGGTAAACACGTCATGGAAAATATTTGCTTCTTATTAATTTCAAATATGTTTAACATTTGATATAAAATAGAGAACATAACCTTGTAAACAACACTGTTAATTTTATCTTAAATGATGAAAAAGCAAATAATTTTGACTTAAACATAGAAATGTATTAATGAAGGTTTTCGAGTAAGAAACAATGCCAAACTTCGAAATTTCTATGGACTTTTGATTTCTTATATATCCACGTTCAGTCATTGTATTCTTGCCTATTTACTCCTTTAGATGATATCAGTTTATGAGGGTCATTCAAAATGATCTAACCTTCTCATATAAAGAATAGATTTGGTTGGTTGTTTGGGTTTTATGGCATATCAAACTTTGTAGGTTATTTAAGGCAAATCCATTTTCATATAAATAATCAGTTCTATTTCAAGCGTTTCCGTTTATCAGAAGTACAGTTTTAAAGTTTCAAAGTCAAAAACAGTTCCATTTCAAACAAATCAATTTAGCATAAGTACGCAGTTTAACTATCAAAACAAGTTTATTTTAAATAATTCAGTTTTGCATGAGTACACAGTTTAATTCTATTTGAGCCGTACATAGGACCCTATCAGGTACTACCACTATAGGCCAGAGTGAACAGGGGAGAGAGGGCAATGAAGCATTATTATGATCATAATCCTTTTTTTTTTTATTAGAATTCATTTTTTTGTATATTATGTGGAATATTAGTATTTATATAACCCCTTCCTCATAGGCAGGACACGACCCAGGGTCAGTGTTTCAGTGGATTTGAATGCATTTGATTTATCCATTACATATACCGGTTGTCAAAACTATATGAAAGAGCTCAGCCAGCTTTATTTATTCATAGCTAGCAAAGAAGCAATGTATTAATTAATACCTTTTCAAACGATATTATCACAATATGAAACACTAATTGCCTCGTCAACATTTGACTCTGGAAGATGTGTCCTAAGAAGACAACTCACATTAAAAAAGTATATTGATAGTGTTTTTGAAAACGTTTTTTAGCGATTAATATAGCTGTATCTGGTTACCTAAATTAAAATTTTAAATAATTCATGATTCAGACGCTAACAAAAATATCCTGATGTTATGATAAAAAAAAACATTTACAATACCGAAAAACTACACCACCTGAATCCTGCAGAGTGGTAAGAACCTCCCTAACAAGTGTTCAGGATACGACACTAAACAATCTGATGCCGAGGCTCTAGCCTGAGCTTTGGTACATATGGTGTACCCCTTCATTGCCATTTCTCCCAGCTCGACTCTGACCTGGAATGGGAGCACCTGATAGGGTCCTATCTATGAGTAAAATGG
>OY757911.1:56014309-56018608 GCA_963585895.1 Sepioteuthis lessoniana | reverse complement strand
GCAAAGTCGATACTTTTGCAAGTTCTCTTTCATTTGTTGATTATAATTAGGTCTGGTCCTCTGGCCGAGATTAGGTGATCCGTATGTATGTCATAGGTATTTATGTGCGTTATTTTCTCGGACAGATGCTGGATTGTGCGTCCAATTTGTTCGTATGGTCAAATTCAAATTTCTTGCACTTCTCCCAGTGGATCACCTTGCCGACCTAGTCGTGTCTACTCTTATATTCTTTCATCACTAATTTGCTGCATTCGCTTATGTGATTGATGGTTTCTTCTCTGTCACCACATAGCCTACATTTGATATTTTGTTGCGTCTTATCTATCCTCGCTTTGATATGATTGGTTCTTATGCTGTTGTTTTGTGCTGCCATTAGGAGAGATTCTGTTTCTCTCTTTAAGTTTCCTTTTCTTAGACATGTCCAGGTTTTGTCCTGTGATATGCTGTTCAATAGTATTTTAAAACGCCCTTAGAGTTGTTTTCC
The DNA here is from genome assembly GCA_963585895.1 of Sepioteuthis lessoniana. Classification (NCBI taxonomy): domain Eukaryota; kingdom Metazoa; phylum Mollusca; class Cephalopoda; order Myopsida; family Loliginidae; genus Sepioteuthis; species Sepioteuthis lessoniana. Next base: position 56,018,124 of record OY757911.1, on the reverse strand, counting down.
TTTCCATTTTTGTTTCCAAGTTATTGTCCTTCTGTTGTCCATCGTGTTATCAGTATCGTTTCTGATGGCTGTAATCGTGTTTTTGTACATAATCTTTGAGTTGTTGTATCGATGCGTCGACGCTGTCTTCAATGCTGCCAAGTCCTCTTCCTTCCTCTTTTCTAGATACATATAGTCTGTCAACGTTGTCTCTCGGATGTAACGCCTTATGCATGGTCATTAGTTTCCTTGTTATTTGGTTCAGTTGCTTAAGTCGTTCTCTTGTCCACTTCAAAAATGGTCCCGAATATCTAACGAGTGGTACAGCCCACGTATTTATTCCTTTGATAAGGTTTCGGCTAGATAGTTGTCTCTAATAGTTTTCTAGTTCTCCTGATATATTCTTTTTTAATTTTGTTTTTCATTTCCACTTGATTGATGGTGTCAGCCTCCAAGATGCCCAAGTATTTGTAGGTTTCATTTTCTGTGAGCGTTCTAATCTTATCTTGATATGGTAGCTCCATTCCGTCAGTTAGATGTCGTTTACCACTTTACAAGAATTGCACATTTTTCTATGCTAAATGCCATTCCTATGTCCTGACTGTATTAATTATTATTATTATTGCTTGCGTGTTTTTCACCTCGGCCCCAACTAAGATCGTTCACTGAAGTCTGAGTGACAGTATGTTACCTCATGTCTCCAGAATTCTACTCAGTATTGAGGCCGATGCCAACAATTCTATTGTTTGGATAGTTCGGCTCGTACTCTTATTTCCAACTCAGCCAGTTCCCTAACCAATCCTTTGGGAATAGTTCCATGCACATTTTTTGCGTAGCATTTAAAACAAAACTTAATGCAGAAAAATACTAATCCGAATTGCCAAAGAAAACAAAACTGAGTTAATGCATCATTCAGGTTGGTTTATTACTCAGTAATTTGTAATACGATAAGCAACAAATTGAACACGAAGTAGAAACTGTTTAGTTTGAAGTATTGATGGCAGTATTTGATAGAGAGACGATTGTCTCCGTTTCGGATTCTCGTAATAGATTGCTTTTTGCTTTATTGCCACAGACAAATATACATGCATACACATGTAGGATTATATGTTAATAAGCCAAGAAAACAAAACATATATATCTATCTCTCTCTGTGTCTGGATCGCTATCTCTTATTCTCTCTCTCTCTCTCTCTCTCTCACTCAAATTATATATATATATATATATATATATATATATATAGAGAGAGAGAGAGATGAATATAAAATCTTTATAATATATATATTTACCAACAGCTTCGTTCGGGCAGGTTATGATACGAGGTCAATTTTTAAGAGGAGTCAAACAGAATTCAGAGTTATCATTCCCCTAGACTAGTTGCCTTACCAAGGCTGAAAAACCCAGTTTACCCTACTATTTACCCATAAATGATATATATATATATATATATATATATATATATATATATATATATATATATATATCATAACGGATATATATATATATATATATATATATATATATATATATATATATATATATATATATATATATATATAATTTATGATAGCATGATAGCGTAGGCATAGAAAATACGGAAATTGGTAGCTGAATGCATAGTTACCAAGCTCTACTGATTATATCAACGCTATCCAAATATATATATATATAGATATATAAATATTTATAAATATATATATATATATATATATATGTGTGTGTGTGTGTGTGTGTGTGTGTATTATTATTATTATTAAAAACAAGAAAATCAATAAGTATATTCCATTATAAACTCATTTCATCCATTCTTGACGGAATCATTGAACGGATCTGAATAAGAGACTTTTCCATTTACCGTTAACTCCAGGGGAGTTATATATATATATATATATATATATATATATATATATATATATATATATATATATATATATATATGTGTGTGTGTGTGTGTGTGTGTGTGTGTGTGTGATATATATATATATATATATATATAGAGAGAGAGAGAGAGAGAAAGAGAGGGAAATTGGGAGTTCTTTGTGAACATAAGCTCATATATATGTAGATGTGTGGTGTCGTTAGCAATCTAGATTAGCGGACAATTGCTCGTGTGATCATTTCTCAAAGACTGCCTCATACTTATGTGTCATAACTATTTTAAGATTATTAACTAACCATATACATTTTCCTTCAAATCCATACACAGATACAAATATGTACAGTAGTTAGCATCTTTACTTTGGGAAATCGTCTCCCGTCAATGGGCATCTTCTGCAATGGGCATTTGTTGGCCACAGATTAAGAAGTAAACACCGAAGACATATTCTTGCGAACAAATAGATATACTCATTGATTCATATAGAGATGGTAGGAATATTTATTTTCATGTCGGTCAGTCTGTCTTTCTCTCTCTCTCTCTCTCTCTATATATATATATATATATATATATATATATATATATAGATAGATAGATAGATAGATAGGCAATTGCTTATGCATTACCTTATGTGAAACTCACTCTATGAAGTATAAAGTTCTCAGTATTCAAATCTTTCAAAATGCTTATGCATCATTGGATATAACAGTTGATGCATATTTATTAATCTCTATGAATGAGTGCGCATTAAAAAAATCCTTGATTTTTCTGATTTTTCTTTCGTATATTCTATTTTTGTTAATATTCATGTAGTATATTTCAGATTATAATACCTGATGCATCGACTTTTGGATGTCTTTTTTTCTCTTCTGTTGGCATTTCAAGCAAACATGCTCTCTTAGCAAGAACTGCTGAGCACGAAGTTGTTCTTTATTCTAAAAAAAATGGTTAAATGAATAAACAAGTGTCACTTCAAAATTCTTATATTATATCGTTTGAGATATTGTCAGCAGTTATTCCAGGTATAATATGCTTGTGGATTTTGAAAAAGTAATTTACAAAGTTACTACCGATATGAATACCATGTAACCCGGTTAACTAGAATGGCAACAATGAAGTATTGGCACAGATATTCAATATGATTCATATTTATATGCATATAGATATAGTTTTTTTTAAACATGGAAAACTACGAATCTTCTTAATATTACTGTACAGTTGCAATCTTAATCTTATTTGTAATAATCAGTGAACTGCATAAATTAAGAAGAGAGACGATTGTCTCCGTTTCGGATTCTCGTAATAGATTGCCTTTTGCTTTATTGCCACTTATAAATATACATGCATAGACATTTTTTTTTACTTTCCGCTCAAGAACTGAAGGAAAATTGCAGAGACATTTTCAGAGAAAGACTAATGATCATAACAGTAAAATCATCAGAAATTTATTATCTTTATCAAATATCTTGTTTACATCTGTTTAATTATTGCTCTAAATAGGAGACACATTCCTATGTTTCAGCAATCTGATGTGACTTTTGGTTTTAGACCTCATTTGGAATTAGATTTTTTATGTTTGAAACTTCAAGGAAGTCAGGACACATAAATTTACATTGAGCATTAGTGACTTAAGATTTTCTAACTCCTTTCACAGCTTCTTCCCTTTAGATTGATTCATATTTATATGCATATAGATATAGTTTTTTAAACAGGGAAAACTACGAATCTTGTGAATATTACTGTACAGTTGCAATCTTAATCTTAATTGTAATAATCAGTGAACTGCATATATTAAGAAATGTAAATTACTTATGACTAATCAAGTCAAATACCTACATGAAATACTTTATCATCTATATGTTAATTAACCTAGTTAAATAAAATATAATTTTCGGCGTATTTAAGTGCATTTCCATAGTAATCAATGAAATATACCGTGTAATTGCAAGTAGCATTTGGC
>OY757911.1:55899309-55999309 GCA_963585895.1 Sepioteuthis lessoniana | reverse complement strand
AAGCACCCTATGCATTGCAAATAATATCAATATTTTTGCAACACATCGGTATATCTCTCTCTGTCTCCTTCTCCCTCTCTCTCTATCTTCCTCTCTCTCTCTCTCTCTTTCTCCCCCCTCTCTCTGTCTCCCTCGCTCTCTCTCTCTCTCTCTCTTTCTCTGTAGAGAAAGAGAGAAATAATTAAACTGGATTTTCATAAAATACATTATCATTTCTTATTTAATAATATACGCACACAAAGATCTTTGAATATATTTGTTTTCAATGTATATATTTTTAACAGGTTCTTTTTTTAGTGGTTGGGTGGTTTACGGAAGGATACCTCCATCTTAAGGGTTAATGAATTATATATACATAATAACATATACTACATACGTTCTTAAATAAACACAAATAGATACCCATTGATAAAATGCAGGATTTCATAATCCTTTTTTCGTGGGCATTTATTTTATTTGATAACATTACATGGGATATTTTGATATTTGATTTATATCACACAATCATTCATTCAAATGGGAGCTACTTATACATAATATCATACGAAATCACATGCATATTATTTGACCATTTCATTCTCTTTGCCATATAATTCCCACATATACCATGGAACTTCTGGCAAACACATTTTAATAAACAAATACGTATAAGAAAGAGCAGAATATGTTTTGGTGCAGATGATTAAATAGAACAGGCAAAATAAGGTACAGTCAACAAAAAAATCTGGACAAACAGACAATTATTAATACAGCAACGATTATAATGAAAAAGAGTATAACCAATTTTTTTTAAAACTGTGATTGCTTTTTGTTTAGCCAATATTATTGCAGATGCTAAAATCTTCAAAAATCGAGAGTCAAAATGATATGTTTGCCTCGTTTTGAACAACAGCTAGCAGGACGAGGGAAAAACTCCCCATGTGTTTGGGCCTATTTCCTATAATTAATACTAGCAAGCATACAAATAAAGACAAACACACACACATACACAGACACACCAAAAATAGATTGATAGATAGATAGATAGATAGATATGAATACACATACGTATATGTTATGAATAAAAATAAATGAATAAATAATGATAATAATATATATATATATATATATATATATATATATATATATATATATATATATATATATATATATATATATGAAGAGAGAAAGAGAGATATCAATAGATAGATTGATAGTATTTATATATATGCACAAAATATACGTACAACACACATAAAGTGCTTGGCTTGCTTGTGTATGCATGCATATATATATATATATATATATATATATATATATATATATATATATATATATATATATATATTCGTATATACGTATATATTTGTACATTTCCATTAACAAACATATGCATACATTTATGCATATATGCACAGTCCTACATCTACATTCAGCCACAACCTACGTACACTCACAGTAAGCCAGAGGAAGAAAGAAACAAACAAATATAGACGAGAAAAATATATACATAGACATATATGACGATTGCTTCTGTCAATATATCGATGTTTATGTAAATAACAACACACACACACACACGCGCGCGCGCGCATATATATATATATATATATATATATATATATATATATATATATATATATATATATATACATATATATGAGCATACATACATGTTCTTAGGTATGTATATGTATATATGAATTTGTATGTGTAAATAATATAAATGTATTGCAAGGAATATTTTTTAAATTTGCAAATCCTTCTATATTTCTTATACTTTCATACCAACCTCTTCCTTTTCTCTTTCTTCTCTCTACTCATGAACCGATGCAGTTAGCTTCCCGGCAAACCTTATTCTTGATACATTTTTCTTCTGCAATGAAAGCAAGAGAAATAAAGCAATTACTGGACCCGAGTTTCTCTTGCAAACACGTCCAGAGCAACAAGTACTATGAACAGCATTTTCTTTCTTTTCCCTCAACAATCTCTACAGTCTTTTTTCCTTACCACCTTTTTAATATATATATATATATATATATATATATATATATATATATATATATATATATATTCTTAAACTTTTTCCTATTCAGATATTTGTCATTCAATTGCTTGAATACATTTCGTAATTTTATTATTTGGAGTGTTAGCAATAAGAAACGCCACTCTAATTGTTGCTGTTTTTGTTGATGTTGTTGTTGTAGCTTTCAGTTAGCAGCAGTATGAGTTGAAAATTAATCGAAAATGGAACGATTGATAGAGTTTACAATAGTGGTCTTTACCGCATTATTTACACACGTGAATAGCGGCATTTTTTTTTTTTTTTTTTTTTTGTATTAAGTGGCTGCTTAATCTACGCTAAAAACATGTGAATTTTAAGCAATGAAGACGGTTTATAAGCTTTTGATGCTACTTTACTGAAAGTCAGTTATGTATTATAAATATTAGAAATAAAATTATTCCAAAAAAGAATTTAAACTGACGTAGAACAAAGACACTCTATCTACAATCATAACTACTCTTTCCCTAATTAATTATAGTTATAAAGCCTCTCCTTTCTTATGTTATTGTCTTTCATCGAAAGAAATGCCGATATCAAACCAATTTGTTTTACTTTAAAATCTGTTACTACTGGGAATATTAAGACCATTATTAAAAAAGACAACGAGAACTACTTATTATACTATTATTACTACTATTTCTTCTGTCAATACTACTTCTATTTCAACTACTACTGCAATTAAGACTGCTTTAGTAAAAATAACACCCAAACAAAAGTAGCTTGAAGACAAGGACAACAATTAAAGATATATGCTAAACAATCAAAAGCAATTACATCTTCGACAAGAATAACAAAATTAAACGTAAATATTAAATGCAAGTCTCATTACCAAAATGGATTTTATTAAAAAGTATCAATACTGGTGCGGAGAAAGGTAACATAATTTGTTAATAATAAATCAAATATTATTTATATTCTATAACAAGATTAAAACTTCTTTTTATCATTATTCTCTTAATTATTCATATATAGATATTGACGTAGCGTATCGGACTCATGGAATAATGCCAGAAATACGCGGCACGCAATGAAAATTGAACTCGCAAACCCACATACTGTACCAGTTACCCTGTAATAATTATTAGATTTGAACATAATCATCTGAAAACAATTGCTAATACTTAACCATGTTAAAAACTACTAATATTATAAATAAACTCAACTAGGAAAAATCAACTCATATTTGGTTGTGATGTTACTGAATAAGTCGATTGATGTTAAAGAATATATATATATATATATATATATATATATATATATATATATATAGTGAGAGAGAGGAAGAGAGAGAGAGAAAGAGAGAATGTTAGAGACACACATATCACAGTTTTTCTTTCTCCCTCTCTCTCTCTGTCTCTCTCTCTATATATATATTTATATATATGCATTTATATATATATATATATATATATATATATATATATATATATATATATATATATATATATATTTATATATATATATATATATCGAAAGGGGGAGAGAGAGGGAAAGAGAGAGAGAACTGTGATATGTGTCTATGTATCCGTGTGTCTGTCTGCTTTGTTGTGCCTGTATTTTATTTTATTTCAGTTATATATTGAGGTTCAATGAAAATAATATTTATATTATACCGCAGATATTACTTTATCCGTCTAGAATAATTAAATCTTCTTTTCAGTTATCATAATACTTTATTTAGAAATAGAGTGTCATTGACGAGGAAAGTTCACAATCTTTTCCTGTGCCTAAATATAAAAGAAACAGAGTTTCATTCATAATCATAACGGATATGCGAGTAATGATTAGTTTTTACCTTGAAAATGCAGTGGACTCAGGGGAAAACAAACCTGAATCTTTGAAACTCGAACTAAGAAAATTTCATCTTTTATCATTTTTTAATCCCCCAAAAAGTTTAGTTATAACAAAGACTACTGTTAAAGAAAGAAAAAATAATTTAAATCTTTATAAACATTACGGCGGAGAAAAATAAAGATGGGAACAACAACAGCCTGAAGAAATTGAACAGCAAAAAATGTGTGTCCTCAGTTTTTTGTAATGTTTTATACGTTGGAGGTCAATACTACTTCTTAAGTCAAGAGCATGGTTCATATATCGATAGAGATTTAATTAAATAGTGCGGGAAATGTGAAGGTTAAAAAAAATTACCATACAATACATAATATAGCGACTCCTTTAATTGGCAGTCAAATAGTTCAACCTAAGCGACAACTTAAATATTTTAAAAATTAATGACTGATAAACTGACTATAGTAATCTAATTATTAATATAACATTTTCACTACCAAGGAAACATTGAAATGATATCATTTTAACTATTTCTAGTGGAACCTAACAATTACTATAGCTTTTTGATCATAGCATTCGGGCTTTTAATAAACATTTCGACGATTAATAGAAATTATTGATATAGATTATAAAATCAATACTATATTCTGACTATGAATATCACATTCCACATATTATTAGATCAAACCAGCTATATAGCAATATGCTTATATATATATATATATATATATATATATATATATATATATATATATATATATATATATATATATATCGTTAAGTAATACTTTGCTTTGATGAGTTTCATTGGGGAAATCTGAAGAACTACTCTATACTAGTTTCGTATCAACATAATTTTTTGGAACTAGTTGGTCTCTTTCTATGTCTATCTGACTGTAATTCTCTCTATTCCTCTCCCTCACTCTCTCTCTCTCTCTCTCTCTATATATATATATATATATATATATATATATATGTAGAGAGAGAGAGAGAGCAAGAGATAGGTAGATTATATATATATATATATATATATATATATATATATATATATATATATATATACTGTCTTTCACAGACAGACTGTTTCGTTGTATCACAACTCTTCTGTGCGGCTAGACAAGCAGGACACTACATATGATTATGTACGTATGTATGAATGCATATAGAGCATAATATCTATCAGTAGTTTATTACTGATAAAGCTGATGATATATATATATATATATATATATATATATATATATATATATATTATATATATATATATCATAAGATTAATCAATTGATTATTATGGTTTTAAACAATGATATTAGCTGTTACGGGAGCATTGCTTTTCCTTTAAAATCGCACAAATATAAGCAGACATTTTAGCTTACGATTTCATTGCGATGTACATAATTACAGATATTAGCAAATTAATCCCTTAAATAGAGAATGTCTGCGTATGAAATAATTCATAGTTAGTCGTGATGGCCGAAGACTAAACAAACCATTATAAATCTTGACTAATATTGTCCGAAAAGTACAACATGCTTATTTGCAAGATATTTTAGCAGTGAATGAAATTACGTCCTCTCGTGTTTGTTAGCTTTAGATGCTGATTAAGATGTGCGAAAAGAAAGAAAAAAGAATTAGAAAAGTATTAACCATATTTAATCTTTGAGAAAGTGATGAATATAATATAGTAAATATCTTCAGTGGAAACATTCTTTTTTCTGTAGAAAAGACAACCATTTTTTTTACCAAAATCCTATGCGATTTTCTATGATGGCGTCATGGTTAAATGAAGAAGATAGATAGATAGATAGATAGATAGATAGATAGATAGGTAGGGTAGGGTAAGAAAAGAGGGAGAAAAAAGCTGCAAAAAGTGTGGAAAAATGTTAGCCATGTGGCCAAGAGAGAGAGAGAGAGAGACAGAGACAGACAGACAGACAGAGTGAGAGAGAGAGTGAAAGAGAGAAAGAGAGAATGAGTGAGAGACACATTTTGACAATATCTCCCTTTAAAGTAATTGATTACTTCATGCGTAAGAATGTGAAATTGGTGTTAAATCTTTTAAACTGTATTATTGTAACCATTTAACACAAGGAGATAAAATCGTAAATTTTTAATTCGCGTGAAAAACCGTTCCGTGATTTATGCCCCGAATCATTAATCTGGAGAGGCAAAAACATACGGAACCAATTATATATTTTGGGATCTTTATCATCCAATACAAGAAAATACCTGAAGAATTTGCATTTTAAACTGAATGAAACAAGGTTTTATAAGCCAGTCAGCAATGAAATTTTCGCAAACTACTTTATTTAACGACTGGAAAACTACGCACAGCAAGAGTTAGAAAGTTGATCATGACAACTGACTTTTGAGCACAAGTAACAACATGATACACGGGGTAAAAGAACATTTTTTTTAAATCGATTACCAGAAAAGAAAAGGTAAATAACACCACAGATATTTAGCCTTTCAAAAGTTAGGATTTATTGACGAACTACTATCAGCGTGGCTTTGCTCAGTAGATAGGAAAAGAGGAATATACCTTCTTTCATTAACAGATCTGTCTACTTCCCCAGAGATTGAATCTAACTCAAAATTAATTTTTTAAAGGAAAGTTGGTTTAGTGTTTTTCTTTCTCCAAAACTGGTTGCTCACCCAAAGGTAAATAAACGATTCTGCCCTACTTTTGACCAATATCTGAGGGAGAACATATTGAGCCATGTCTTCCTGTAGACATTAACGCGAAATGAAGGACATACAGTATCGACGATAATTCAAAAGTGATTCCATTTCTTATGATCATAACCGTTACGTTAAGAGAGCTCTCGGTGTAAAAATATGGAACAAGTTATGTTGTAGTGAATAAATACAGAACTTAGCAGAGTCTTAAATGTCCCCTGTGACGCTATAGAAATAACACGTGCATACACACTCATACACATAGATAATTATTATTATTATTATTATTATTATTATTATTATTATTATTATTATTATTATTACAGTTTTTCACATCAGCGTAAGCTGATGGTCTTTCACTGGAGAATGAGTGACTGCAAATCTCCTCAAGTCTCCCGGACTCTTCTCAGTATTCTGACCGTTTTCAATAATGCTGTTATTTTGGATGGTTTCCACTCAGCCGCCAACTTCCAAATCATGCAGGCCCTTTGATAACCCTTTAGTTACCGTGCCAAAAGCACCAATCACAATTGGTATAATTGTCATCTTCATGTTCGAAAGTTTTTTTCAGTTATCTAGCTAGGTCGAGGTACTTATCTTATTTTCACATTCTTTCAGTTTTATTCTGTGGTCAGCCGGGACAGCAAAGTCGACAATTTTGCAAATTATCTTTTTTTGTTGTTGATTATAATAAGGTCTGGTCTTCTGGCCGAGATTACGTGATCCCTTTGTATATAAAAGTTCCATAGGAGTTTGTGGGTGTCATTTATTAGGATAGGTGCTGTGTTGTGCATATACCATTTGTTGGCATGGTCAAATTTAAATTCCTTGCACATTTCCTAGTGGATCACCTTGTCCATCCAGTCGTGTCTAGCCTTGCTCTCCTTTTGTGGTAATTTTCTGTATTTGCTAATTATGTGATTGATGGTTTCATCGCTGTCACCGCATAGTCTACATTTGCTATTTTGTTGCGTCTTATCTATCCTCGCTTTGATATGATTGGTTCTTATGGCGCTGTTTTGTGCTGCCATTTGGAGAGATTCAGTTTTTCTCTTAAAGTGTCCTTTTCTTAGCAACGTCCAGGTTTTTTCATGTGAGATGTTATTTATTAGTCGGTTAAAACGCCCATGGAGTTGTTTTCCTTGTCATTTTTGTTTCCTAGTTTTTGTCTTCTGTTTATCTATTATTTTATTATTGTTATTATTATTATTGAACGCTTCAAATTACCTACGGTGAGAAGCATTGGTTAAGGCCACTGATCAACAGAAAATCGTAAATCACTTATAAATATCTATGCGTATTAACCGTATGTGCACAATCGGATGTTATCATTGTTAAAAAGGAATTGTAAATTTCAATGAGTCACCCATTTCCTATCAGACAGCAAATAATCATCATCAATATGATGTCGTGCTGCTGGCACGGGTTTCCCTTACTCTCTCTCTCTCATCATTCATCTCTATAATTCATCACTTCCGAATGGTCTTCTAGAAAAGATCCTGTGTCCGTACAGAACTGTTGTACATAAGTCCTAGTAGGTCGCTCAACACTTACAGTTCCGTATGAAAGGGTCCAAAAGGAGAACGTCGCTAATGAGTTTATCCTTACTTCCCCAGCAGTGTCCCGCATGACTTGTTCGCCTTACTTACATAATTTTAGTGATGAGATTTAGGTGTCCTTACAGCTGCTGTTTTGTGGGGTGCTGCTTCCAGGATTTGTTCTATATAGCTCATGGTATTCTGATGCAATTCTAGTCTAGCTTTTTCTCTATACGCTTTGTCAGCGTCCATGTAGTGGTTGGTTATTGTAGAATTGATATGAATGCTGCTTCCTCCATATAAATGCAGACAAAACGGAGTCCAACTGTTTTAATCAAAAAGGGGACGAGGTAACGTCCCTCCAAAGCAGTGTCTCATCTACTATAAATGACATCAATATGCGACTTTCATTGGCATGGACAGCTATCGATTAGTAATCGATCATATGGACGCCAGACTAATCCAGTAAAATAAAATTCAATTTTTCACAAGCGACGGTTGTGTGTATTCTACGACTACAAATAAACACGGTAAATACAATGATTTACCAAAACCAGTTCAAGTCGACGACAGATTGAGTTTAAAATGTTGAATAAACAAAACTTATACAATTGCTGTCCATTAAATGGCTTTTAGTGCTGTTTCCATCGTCTTTTATGTGTTTAAAATTCTCTAAAATAAATCCTGCAAAGAGTTCTATGAATAGGAAATTCGAGGAAATAAATTCAAACTATTTAGCCTAAAGTTTTCATTCAACCGAATAGAAGATAATGAAAGAGGGATACTCATTGTCTGTTGATCTTCAATAAGCAACATAATATGAAACATTAAAACCAAAGGATATATCAGTAAATAGAAATTCTGGAAGATTCGATTCGTTCCATATAAAACATAGTTAGCATTGTTGTCGAAGCGTCATATAGAATTAATGAATTTGCGGCGTAATATTATTGATTTTAAAAATCAAAAATATGATATTCTAAAATCCTCGTGAGTGACCATTAGTTTCTGAGCATATCATAACATACATAGTAAAATCTTGAAACTATGCATTATCCTTAACGAACGATACTGGCAAATTCACCCAACCATTCCGAAACACTACTGAATAGGATGGAACGAGCCGCCGCAGGCATTGGCCTCCATGTCAATGCACACAAAACGGAATGTATGTGCTATTATCAAACAGCCGATATCTCCACACAAGACGGAACCCCTCTGAAACGAGTAGACAATTTCACCTACCTAGGAAGCAGCGTCTCATCAGCCGAAAAATACATCGACACACGGCTTACGAAAGCATGGACAGCTATTGATAGGTTATCGATCATATGAAAATCAGACCTGACCGATAAAATTAAATGCAGTTTCTTCCAGGCAGCAGTCGTATTGATACTGCTGTATGGATGCACTAATTACACGCTACCGAAATGGCTGGAGAAGAAACTAAAGGGCAATTACACAGGAATGTTGCGAGCAATAATGAACAAGTCCTGGCTGCAACACCCCACAAGGCACCAACTATACGGCTACATGCCTCCCATCACGAAAACTATCCAAGTTAAACAAACCAGTCATGTAGGACACTGTTGGAGAAGCAGAGACGAGCTCATAAGTGATGTACTCCTATGGACCCCCGCATATGGCCGAGCAAAAGCAGGACGACCAGCTCGAACATACATACAGTAGCTATGGGAGAATACGGGATGTAGCCCGGAAGACCTGCCAGAGGCGATGAATGATAGGGAGAATTGGCGAAAGAGGGTCAGGGATATCCGTGCAAGCGGCATGACATGATGATGATGATGATGATGATGATGATGATGATGGTGATTTTGAGCTCATCTCAAATCGACCAGTGTTACTTTAATAATATAGGGAATCGCTTTCATTGGATATTTGTATTTATAATTTTTGTGAAGTTATTTTTAAGGGGTTTTTGATAACCATTTATAATATACAGTGTATCACTTGTGTCATATCCTGCCCGAGCGGAGGGGTTGGTAAATAGTACCTAGGAAGTAGCGTCTCATCAACCGAAAAAGACATCGACACACGACTGACGAAGGCAGGGACAGCTATCGATGGGCTCTCGATCATATGGAAGTCGGACCTAACCGATAAAATGAAACGCAGTTTCTTCCAGGCAGCGGTCACATCGATACTGCTATATGGATGCACCACATGGACGCTAACTAAGCGGCTGGAGAGGAAACTAGACAGAAATTACACAAGAATGTTGAGAGCAGTATTGAACAAGTCCTGGCGACAACACCCCACGAGACACCAACTATACGGACACTTGCCCCCCATCACGAAAACTATACAAGTTAGACGAACCAGACACGCGGGACACTGCTGGAGAAGCAAGGACAAGCTCATAAGCGATGTACTCCTGTGGACCCCCACATATGGATGTGCAAAAGCAGGACGACCCGAACTTACATTCAGCAACTATGTGAGGACACAGGATGTAACCCTGAAGACCTGCCGGAGGCGATGAATGATAGGGAGATATGGCGAGAGAGGGTCAGGGATATCCGTGCTGGCGGCGCGACATGATGATGATGATTCCTATCTAATACAAAACTTTGGTTTGCAATTTGTACGATTTTAGGTATTTCTAATACTAATAATCATACAGTTTTAAGTAATTGTTTTTACTAAATAATTATCATTTGCTTGCACACACTTACATGAATTAAAAAGCAACAAATAATTCTTAGTAATTAATTATAGCTTCAAGTACATATTCTGGAAACAAATAATTTACATTAATAGGCTATTAAGTATCACTCTTTTATACTAATATTTTCAAATATACTTCTTGATCGAGAAATGTGGCCCTAAAAGCTCTACTAACCGCATCTAAGTAGACCTGGGAGAAATGGCCGCAAACCAGTGCATGAAATTTCCCAAATCTCCGGAACTGAAACCTAACTATAAGATACAGTTAATTGTAATACCCACGATATATATATATATATATATATATATATATATATATATATATGTTGAGGTTTGAACTCCATCGGCGGTATACAGTTGACGTTTTCTAAATCCCACCGAGAGGGCCGCGAACATTTGCATTCAAATTTACCTGCCTATCTATCTTAAGCTATTTCACCACATTAACTGTTTTACAAATTCTAACTTTTACGAATTTTGATGATTCATGCCAAAATTATGTTGATGGTTAAAAATATTAAATTACAAAAAGATTAGTATTAAAGACAGGAATAAAATATAGCTTGGAAAACCAAATACTAAGATGAGAGTTAACATAAATATATTCGTAATCAATTCATGCAAGTTAGATAAGCTGGAGCTGAAAAATATGCCAACTACATCACTGCTGAAAGGTAAGTTCCCCGCCAATAAGTGTCCTGGACATGTTACTAAAGGATCCGATGGTGAAGCTCCACTACCAAATCTTTGTTGAATATACAGTAACCCTTCATAACCATAGCCCTCAGGTCCACTCAGACTCGGAATGGTAACATCTTTTAGGATAAGGTCTATGAGTCAAATAGAATTATCCAATCATTTACTCAATGGTAAAAAAATTAATTGTGTGCAAATAGCTGAGGTCAGTCCCGTTTAAAGATCTTACCTGCAAACTATTCATTTACAAATCGTATGTAAATACATCTATCTATCTATCTCTCTCTCTCTCTCTATATATATATATATATATATATATATATATATATATGCTGAAACGCTGTTTCGACTTTATTTAGTTTCATCAGCAGCGTATACCGTGATCTCCCCCACTGGAGTTCGAACCAGCGACTACAGAATGCAGAGCCGGAACTATACCGCAGAGCCCTCAATCCACATCACACACAAGTGAGGCCAAATCAACTAGTTCTATTAATTGCGCGGCCTATTAACCTGAATGTTTCTTGCTAGTTAAATCCGTACTCTTTACAGAGGACAGTCACCTCCAAGGCTACGTCTTCCCAGAAGAAGTGGAAATATAGATCCACGAAATTATTATAACCTCAATTCACAATATAATTCCACAACATAAAAAAGAAAAATGTTCATCTCTATCCTTCCCCTTGAGGTTATGTTAAGTTTCTGAAATGAAGCTTGATAACAGATATTACTTAGAAAATTCAAACTATTGACCTCGTCTTTATTACCATACTTACAGCGTTTAGGATGACATATCTTTCGGTTTTCTTCAGGTGTTTTTAGTCGAATTTTGAACTGAACATTTTATTTCAACCACAGGAGTTGACTGTTCCGATTTTGTTAAACATTAAGGGATACAAGTGTTAAGTGATAATAAATATTCCTTGTTATTCTTACCTATTGTTGGGACTGAACCTGCAACCTCTAAATGATTTCACTCTGAAGCACTTGTCAACAAAATACCTAATTCACTGCGGCATGTGTCTTTGCTTGACATATATCTGGTTTACTATTTCCATATCCATCTTCAAATGAGTAGCACTTACTATTCCCTTATATTTTCTATTGGAGCTTTTACATTATTGGTACTTATAGTGTAATTTTGTTGCTGTTATCAATCACGATTCAGTTCTTTCTTTAAGTTTCCTTTTTGTGGTCATCACCAAATCATCTCATGCTCAATGTCCGTGATGTTTTAGAAGACTTTACTTGAAATCAATTTCTCTCTGCAATTTTTTGTGTTTTCTAGTAGTGCATGAATTACCAAAGTGATATAATACTTAAATCTAGCGTGTTGTCATCACCTTTCTTTTTTTACAATATCATATCTCCCCTTCATCTCAAATGTGTTAGAAATTTTCATTATAATCAATATTTTCGTCCTTTGGCTTATATATTTTTTCTTCTTTATTATCTTTATTATCAAGTTTTAGAAGGTTTCTTATTATCATGCGAGATAATCAGCCCAGGTTTTTGTTCCTTTGACTCATTTTTTAGTTGGAGTTTGGTTTTCATTTAGGCCTTTGTTCTTCTGAATGACATTTTTTAAAAACTTTTTATTGTATGTATGTTTGTTTGATGATATATGCTATTTATCATTTTCTCGGCAGGTTTTAACAGGTGATTCTTCGCTGAAGTCTCCTCTGATCTCCAAGACTTTTTCTATGTATTCAAGCTGAGATTAACAGCTTTAGAATCCTGGCCGTTTACTTTCATCTTCAGATCACTAGCCCTCTAATCTCTTTTTCAAAGCCCTTGTAGACCTTTCAAATGATACCAACAATAATTGGATCCCTAAAATCTTGCTCCTCCACATATTCTATATCTCAATGACAATAGACAAGTATTATTGTTGGGAGTTTTCCACAGCAGTTTTAAAGTGTGGTCTCTCATTGGACTATGAATAGCAGTAAATCTTCTTATGTCTAAAGGACTCTTCTAAATATTTTAGCTGATCTTAGCAATGGTTGGGCCTGTATATCTCTGATGCTTCCTCTGCTCTCTAATTCTTACAGTCTCATTATTATTATCTCCATTGGAGTTTTTCACATCAACATCAGCTGATGGTCTTTCACTGGAGTTTGAGTGACAGCAAGTCTCCTCAAGTCTCCAAGTTATCTGGCCGTTCTCAATAATGTTGTTTGGATGGTCTCTACTCGTCCGCCAACTTACAAGTCCTCCAGTCCCATTGGTAATCCTTTAGTTACTGTACCAAAAGCACCAATCACAATTGATATAATTGTCACCTTCATGTTTCATAGTTTTATTTTCAATTCTCTAGCAAGGTCGAGGTATTTTTCCTTCTTTTCACATTTTTTCAGTTTTATTCTGTGGTCAGCCGGGAAAGCAAAGTCGACAATTTTGCAGATTCTCTTTTTTTGCTGATTATTATTATCATTATTATTATTATTATTATTGGCAAGTAGCTGACGTTGTTTAATCGATAAACCTTTGTGACCCTAGAAATACAAAAACTTACAACATGTCAGACATAGAAGTTTGCCAATGAATCTTGTATTTTACAACAAAAATATGTTTTACAGAGTTGTGTCCCTTTTGTTATTTTTCAACATTTTCTTTGAGTTCATGTATACTTTTGATATTTATGCTTGAGTGCATCTACCCCGACCATACACACATATACAAAAGATACATTACTCAGTTGGTGTTGTTTATCATCCGAAATATCACAATAATAAAAATGTAATTCAGTTTCATGTAAGTATCGAGGAAATTGTGTTTGTGATTTTGGTGGCTCAAAAAATCAATATGTGAAAAAGACTGAAGGAGGCGAATTCATTTTGGTTTGGTTTCGTTTAGTTTGGTTTCATGGTGTATCAACCTTTGCATGTTTTTTTAAGGCCAAATCCTTTTCATATCTATATATTATATAAATCATTTCTATACACATTTTGTTGATAATATAATAATTTTATCTCATTCATTTCCATACAGTTAAATGGTTTCACTTATTTCTTATCTAATACGAATAACTCTACTTACTATTTATCAGTTGTTTGTTCACAGTTTTGTTTCATGTATCACTATCAACTGAATTAAACATCAGTCACTTGTTTACACACAATTAAATGTAAAAATAGTCCAATTTCAAACAGTTCAGTTTAGCATGAGTCATTTGTTTGTACTCAGTTGAAAAGCCAAAGTACACATTTAAATGTCAAACAGTTCTATTCGACTAACAGTTAGAACCATTTCAGGTGCTTCTACTCCGGGCCAGAATAGACCTGGAAGCAATGGGCGTAAAATGGTACACCACATTCTGCAAAGCTCGAACAATACTGAAGTTCCATCATCTAATTGTTTAATGTCATATCAAAGACAGACTTTGAAGGAGATTTATCCCCTCTGGAGAGATGCAGTCGATGTACTTTATAGCCCCAGCAGACTGGGCAAGTGGCTTATCCAGAAAAAAAAAGGAAGAAAAAAAAACATGACAAACTTAAAAGAGTTATGGTATTTGTGTTTAAAGTTACAAATTAGGACTGAATTATGGTTTATGTTAATTTTATGTAGTTGTAAATAAATATGATGGCCAGGGGGTGTAGAATACACAGGAATAAGACCCCCCCAATGAGTGTCCCATATAAGACAATAAACACACGGTAGGTGAGGTTCCAAGGATGCTGGACCTTTGGGGAATGCGGAGCACCCCTTTATTGCCTTTGGTCACAGGCCCACTCTGTCCCAACGTGGTAGCAACTGATAGGGCCCGATTTATGGATTAAATAGAACTAACGGCATACTTATGCTAAACTAAATTGTTTTACTAAACTGTACAGCTTAAAATAGAAATGTTTTTGACAATTAAACCGTACTTACATTTAAACTGTGTGCTTATGCTAAACTGGATTATTTGAAATGGAAATTTTTTTGACATTGAAATTGTACTTACACTAAACTACTTTGTTTAATATAGAACTGTTTTGACATTTAACTGTGAGTAAAGAAAATCTGTACTCATACTAAACTGAATTAACTGAGGCAGAACTGCTTGACTAAACTGAATAGCTTGAAATTGAAATGTTTTTCACGATTAAACTCTACTTACATTAAAACTGCGTGCTTATGCTTAACTGGATTCTTTGAAATAGAACTGATTATTTACATAAAAATGGATTTGGCATTAAATAACCGGGAAAGATTGATATGCCATAAAACCCAAACAACCAAACTAAATAAATATGATTTGGTCAATTTCATATTTGACCACAATACTTCTTTCTTTCTCTGACCAGTTGGTGAGGCTTAGAATATGCAGACCGTATCTCTTGGAGAAAGATAAAACCTCTCAAAAATGGTTATTCAGGGTATTATGCGAAATAGCATCTGGTGGTGAGGCTCGGTGGTTTCTGGAAATGTAGGGTATCCCTTTATTGCTATTATTGCCATGTCCACTATGAACTATCCAATAAGCAAGGCCTGACATATATTTGGCAGAAAACTACAAGTATGAAACAATAATGGGTTTAGAACGAACTGATCAGTTACAATGTTTTAAAAAAGCAACAAATTTCTCAAACTCAAAGTGTTCATGATTTTTTGGTAAGTCTAGTCGAATGGGACACTTTGTGAATAGTGAGTAGAAATAATCCACGCAAAATGCTGGTTGAGCATACAACAGAATCAGGATGTCTCTTAAAAATAAGCTTAGCTAAGCTGAAATTTGGTCTAAGACCGCAGAAAATGTAATAACTTGTGAGGACCGAACTTAGAACATAGTTGACTGCGGCACACATTTCTATATATTGCACATTCACGATGTATCAAATGTAAGACGTATAGTCGTTAAATTATTCATTCTTTCTTACTGTCACTTATGATACAATTCTGAATAATTCATGAATTATTCGTATTCCTCGAAGCAAAATACAATACAATCTCCTCCTTCTAAAATGGTAAATGTATGAAAAATGATCGTCACTTTCTTTTAACCCGTTGAAACAACGTCGGAATAATTTGTGTGCGCCCATGTGTGCGTGTGTATGAAAAGAAGATTAGCATTTATTACTATGTAGTTAATTCTATCGAATTTTTCAAATAGTGGTTTTTTGCTTCGTTAATAAAATTACATCAAATTCGAGGCGTAGTTTATGTAGATGCAGTAATGTCAGTATTCTTTTAGTGAAATTAGGCCTTTATTTTACATCAAATATTTTTTTAAACATAATCCGTGTTTATAATACAAAATAAAAAAACAACTCTTATCATACGTATACGAATAGCTTAATGAACCAACGTATAATACTTGGCAATTTTTTTCTAAAAATGTCGGCATTTTGTCTGATTTCAAGTGTTTAAGGATCAGTAAATATATGTCCTTTTATTTTACTGCTTATACAGTTTATGGTTTAGTCCCTTTGCTTAATGGCATATCCATCGTCGTGGTTTATTTAAAATCCATAGCTACTCTGGTAGAAAAAGAGTAGTCACCCTACTTAGGGCCGAGCTAGGTAGATATTAGTGGTCATAACTTTCTCAATGTATAAGTCCAAAAGTGAGCGTAAAGTGACTGTAGATTGAACTCACTTCAAACGATACTGTAGTCCAGCATGCTAGCCACCACGCCATAGAAACTTCCCCTATACGATAATTAATATATTTGGCCGTAGGCATTCATGAATGTATTCTTATACACTTTTCAATTCTATTTTATAAAGATTTATATTCTTTAATAATACCTCAGTACTCTATAGTCTCCATTCAGCCTACATCTTCCAAATTATTTACATTTAAAAATTATAAATGTACTCTACTGAGAGATATTCTAATTGTTCTTTTTTATTCTATATGTTTAGACGAGTACATAATTGATTTAAAAAAAATAGTTCTGTTAATTTTTACGGCATAGTATCATTGAACGATCATATGTAACAAACAATTTTCATGTTAAAAGAAACTAGTTTGTACGTATAATTTACTAAAGTTAGCTTAGTTTCGAACGAATATAAATATTCTGTTCGAATACCTTGCTAGCCATTACACAATGGGAGTATTAATTAAGTCATTTAATAAGCTCACCTTAATTGGGTGTCCTGCCAGAATTATAAGTATCCTATTTAGTATCGAACTCACATACAATGCCTGGTATGTCAGCACTTTAACAATTACACCACGTGAAGAACCCGGAATCTCCTTTGTGCATATGAGTTACACATATTGAAAATGGAATACAACAGATGTTGCAACATAATTATTTTCCATTTACTTTATATAAACACAAAATACAAGCACCCCCCACATATATATATATATATATATATATATATATATATATATATATAGTTTAAAACCTCGAATTTGGTCATTAGAAATAACTCCTCTCACTCTTTTGGGGTGTTGCAAAAAAACAACGTTATATATCAATTTAAATGTTCCCTAGGGGATTGTATCTCTGATGATAATAATATATATGTTGGTTTAACCTCAACTACCCTGTCTAGGAGACTTACAATGCACATTTCTGACTCAAGTTCAATAGCTCAGCATTTAAAAAAACATTCATGCCCAACAACACAACTACCAAAAATTCTCATCGACAACACAACATTACTCGAACATCAAAATAATAAACAAAAACTTCAGATTCTCGAAGCACTATATATTAGAAACCTGCAACCAGCACTTAATAGAATTAATTTTCAAACCAGAGCTAATGTACTTAAATGTCTTTAGCTACTGGCACTATTTACAGAATTACATTTAAAAGCAAACGTCATAATCTTCAACGGCAAAGACGTCCTTACACATTAGTAATTTGCTAAAACAAAAGTTACATCACTTTTTTAATAGATTCTCCCCTGATGATAGCCCAAAGTCGGGCAGAAAGTACTAGGGATACATACAACTATGGACAATACCTAAATCAATTCCCCCCGAATACGATAAAAGTAATACGGGAATTTGAACGGATCCAGAAGAAAATATGTAGGCATAAAATGTCTATTATGTTTAATGAAATTTGCACATATATATATATATATATATATATATATATATATATATATATATATATATATATGTATATATGCTATGTGATATAGTGGCGTGCAAATTTATCCAAAACGTGGGCCCGGTGTTACGCGGATTTTCACCACTATAAGCAAATAACATGTGCATGTAGTCCAATGGTTTACAATCTACAAGTAAACTGTTGGATACTCCTGTGTCAGGATCGATGCACGCGACTAAAACACACACACACACACACACACACACACACACACACACACACACACACACACACACACACACACACACACACACACAAATACATATATATTGGTTGAAGCAATATCCATTAGAGGAAAAATTTCGTTTCCAAGCATTTAGTATATTCAAAATAATCTCTATGGCATTACTACCGCAATTGATTATTTACAATATATCAAGATTACAAATTGATCAAATAACTTTTACTAGAAGATGGATACAAAAATTAAAGTGCTTTATTTAAACTATTAGTTTACACTTGATGCTTTTTAAAGTTTTTTGTTTGTTGGTTGGTCTTTTGTTTTTGTTTTTTTCTTCAAAATAATACTGTCATTGGCTCTTCGAGAGTGATTATTCTGCACTTTAGGACTGATAGACAATCTAAATCAAGTAAATATCTTTCTAATTTCTAGATTAAAGAACTAATCGATTTTCCTGTATTTTAGTTGGTTGGTTGGGTGGGTGGGTTTATGGCATATCAACTTTTGTACGTTATTTAACGCCAAATCCATTTTTATGCAAATACTTCTGTTTCAAACAATTCAGTTTAGCATGAGTACATTGTTTAATTGTCAAAAAGATTTCTATTTCAAACTATTCAGTTTATTCAAACAGTTCTAATTCAGCTAATTCAGTTTAGTATAAGTGTAGATTTTCTTTACATACAGTTAAATATCAAAACAGTTCTATAGTAAACAAATCAATTTTTGTGTAAGTACAGTTTCAGTGTCAAAAACAGTTCCATTTCAAACAACTCAGTTTTGCATAAGCACGCAGTTTAAATGTTAATACACAGTTTGATTGTCAAAAACATTTCTTTTTCGAGCTATTCAGTTTAGTCAAAAAGTTCTAATTTAAACAATTCAGCTTTGAATAAGTATGCAGTTTAGTTCTATTTAAACCATATATAGGGACCTTTCAGATACTACCACTCCAGTTCAGAGTGGACCTGGGAGCGATGGCAATGAAGCGGTACTCCACATTCACCAAAGTTTCAGCATTACTGCAACCTCACCATTAGATTGTTAAGTGTCATATCCAGGACTCTCATTAGGTGGAGTCTTACCCCTCCACAGAGGTGCAGTCTGTGTATTCTACAGCCCCGGCCGACTGGGCTTCTGCATTTTTATCAGAATGTCGATCTCCAAAAAGTTCACAAATAATTCTGCATATCATATGATCAGTTAAGTTGTAGAAATCCACCAGTAGATATACATGAACAATCGAGGAATTTACGCAAAAAGTCGTGTGTTAGTGTACCAGTTAGGAAATCAACGATGTCCGTTGAATTGCTGGTAAACCTTGTCCTGTTTTCCGCATGAACAATTGTGTATTGTGGTGTCTACTGTTCATTACAACACTGACTTAGACAAACACCTGCTGCCTATCGCTTATTCACATCATTTGCTAGCGAATCGTCTTTACTCTCACAAAAATAACGCAAATATTTACCTAGTAAACGCCTCTACGTATATACGGTTCGATAATAATACTTCTGTTTACAGACACTATAGATACGTTTGGCTTATAACCGTTGAGTAATGTGTATTAAAGTTAAGAGGTTGTGGAATTTGTACAACTAACAATGTTCTTGTCTCTGTTTAACGATAGTGCATGTGATAATAATTAATGATGTGTAATAAAGTTCGCATAGTGTATAATTATGACGTCTATATATGTCTTCGTTACGCTCGGGTAATAAGAAAAGCTAAAGATAGTTTTACCTACGGCCACAGTAGCAAATGTGATTGATATTAGACTTTTAAAGAAATTATGATATCTATGTTTGCTACTATAACAGAAACACATGTACGAGTGTCATAACGACTACGTTAATACTAGAGGTTAAATGAAGAAAGTAGTCGCTTATTCCCTGGCTTTTCAGAATGAATTTAAGAGTTACCTATCGATTATGATACATTTAACATAAGTGAAAGTTTTTTTTTTTAGCTTATTTTTTAGATTTTCCGTAAAAGCCAGCTTATTTCTTATAATAAAAACAACGCAGTTGCTGATTCTTATTATTTGACAGAGTGCAATCATATCAAGAAAGTCAAATGATTTTCGATTCGAGAAAGTTATTTCTTTAGTAGGCTTTTAAAATTAAGCATCATACCTATCATTCTCAAAGAAGGATTCTAATTTTTCAAGGTATTACTCATTTTAGGTTATTATCATAAATCGTAATCATAAGCAAATATAAAAGCCTTGACATCAGCATTTATTTATTAGTTTTCTAAATGGAATTTTAAAACAAAAATGAAATTTCGACCATTTAACGAAGATGTTTATAATTACAAAATAATAATTATAAATAAAAGCAAAGCCTTAATTTATTTTGTTGACTTATTCCTATTATTTATACTACTACTACAACCACCACCACTACTACAACAACTACTACTACTACTACTACTACTACTACTAATAATAATAATATTAATAATAATAATGTCAAGTGGATTCTCTCTAAACTACATCATTATTGTAATCGATCAGAATGCAGTGATAAGTTCTGGAGAATTGAAGAGACTTGCTGCCACTTAAAGTCCAGTGGAAAACCTTCAACTAGCGTTTGTGTAAAAAATATCAAAGGAGTATAATAATAATAATAATAATAATAATCAGAAGAAGAAGAAGAAGAAGAAGAAGAAGAAGAAGAAGAAGGAGAAGAAGAATACATGACGGGGTGGAGAATGTGATACTCCGGGAATTGTGGTAAGAAGTTTCAATTTGACCTTACGAATAAATGGTGAATGCATAACCCGGAATCCGTCCTATAATAGGAGATGCACAAAATTCTTTGTGATTTTTAGATATAGACGACTGCTGAATATGCATACTACATCTCTGCAGGGAGGTAAGACCCCCAAACCTTCATATGACACTGAATTTCATCTGATGGTGAGGTTCTAGTCCTGCAGCTTTGGGAAAAAGGGAGAACCCCTTCAATGCATTACTTCCTTTTACAATCTGAAATTTGAGGCCCAACTATAAGTCAAACTGGGAAATAATTAACTGTAATGGGAACCATTTAACTCTGAGCAAATAAAACTATTAGTGTTTGCCATATTTGACACCATTAATCACTGCTAAAACAAATGAGGCCTGCATCGTTTAAAAATTGTAACCTACGAACTATTCGTCAACAAATCCCCCCACATATATGTACGTGTGTGTGTGTGTGTGTGTGTGTGTGTGTGTGTGTGTGTGTGTGTGTGTGTGTGTGTGTGTGTGTGTGTGTGTGTGTGTGTGCGCGCGCACGCGCGCTTGCCAGTGTGTTTTAATATGATTTCGTATTAAATGACCTTCAATGCTTCATATGCCGTAAAACTCAATTAATCAACGAACAAACCAACTTATTCCATAAGACTAAATTTATTTTTGCATATTTAGAAATGGCACCGGAGATGATTAAAATATATCCCTTAAATTCATATTTTTCAATATCTTGTTAATCTGTTTAGTTTGAAAAAAATGATTTATTTTGTAGAATAATATAAATTTTTAGAATAATGCTTACACATATTTGTGGGACATTTCCAGTATTTCATATATAAATATAAATATTTTATTGACTGAATCCACTCCACATTTTTGGTGACAAAATATACATGGAACCCATGGAACTGCTTATAACTCTTATAATAATAAAAATATAGTGTTCTTTTTTGTTTCAGATTTGAAAATAATATACTATAATAACTGTTACTCCTCCATCATAATGCCTCGGACAAGAGAGAAAAAACATTTTGCGTCCATACTTAATTGGCGACAAAACCATTCAAAACTGTGTCGAAATAGATGCATCCCATTAACATGGTAATGATTTGTTACTTAGACAAGAAACTCCAAAAAATATTGCATGTCCTGGAAACAGATATCATAACGAAAAGAAAATAGATGTATATTTTTTCTTTTTTTTTAATTTGGCGTCACTCGTGTGCAATAAGAACTGTTGGCTCAGTTGTAGAGTTTCGGCTCTGCAATCTGTAGTCGCTTCTTCGATCTTCCGTGGTGGAGATCACGGTATACAATGCTGATGAGACCTAATAAGGTCGAAACAGCTGTCCAGTGTTTCCGTATGTCGTGCGTAAGTGTTCGTCGGATTTTCTGGGCACGGTAATTCAATTCACAAAAAGACATAGATTTGATTTTTCGTTCAATGGATTCATTTTCAACAGGAGGTGTTACAAGTGAGCGACATTAGGTTTGTCTCAGTGATAAATCATAATCATATTAATGGGTTGTATCAGTTTTGAAACACCCTATATTTCAAACTGATTTGCTAAAAAGAAAATAATTAATCGAAAAAACAATGCGAACAAACGAAAAAAAAACACAAAACAAAACAGCAACTTATATAATTCGCAAGAAACAGAATATTCTTAGAATATATAGAATCAATGTTATACGCATTTAAACCAACTCTGTCTAAAATTAGATATTCTACGATATCAAACAAAGATGGAGAAACTGCATCATACGAAGATTATAAATTTGACTATAATCATTAATTCACCAAGTAGGCGGGGCTTACGTTGACTGTATCACCAACTGAAGAGGAAAAACACTCCAAATATTAATGGGGTATTCGTGGGTATGCAAATAAACTGCATCTGACTGGGAGTTTACAGTTCTGGGGATCTGGTGAGGGTAGAATACCCCTTCATAGTCATACTTCCAGGTCAACTAAAACAACGAGTGGAAGTACCGATCACCGATCCTTCTATGGATCGAATAGATATGTTGAAAAAATAATTCATATTTGATTGGATCGTAACTTGCTAAAGCCTCTTAAACAACTACTCACAAAATGAAAATATCAACATACAATGAACGTGAATACTTAACCTCTAAGAATAACTCGAGACAATTTGACATTACATTGAAATCAAACAATCAATCAATCGTATAAGTATTTAATAATCATACATTTAACAAAACCTATGAGGGTAAGAACAGACCTTTAAATAGCTATTCAAAATGTAACTTTTTAAAAAACTGTCCAAAGTATTCAAAATATATTAAGAAATGCACTGTATGTTTAAATAGAAATTTTTCAATAGGCTTTATGGGAGAAAAGATGATTGGCATTTTTAACGAAGTAAAAATGAATGCATAATTAAAGGCAATCACCTAACAGAGTAAAATGTTTTTGTCCATAACTATATATTTTGGTTTGGACATTTTCCACCGGGGGAAATGAAAATACAGATGCAATCATCAATACTAACACGAAAAATTATCACAATTCATTTGATTTTTTTTTTATTCATGTCAGGAAAACCTGCCTATGATGGTGTTCTTTAGTTTTGAAAGAATGCATGAAGATTAATCAATATGAAGAAACAGCGTGAATGCCACAGATATTATGTAACGTACATTTGCCTATCTTTGGAACACTATAGATGTTCCAAGAAAGCGTGGCAATGCATGGAAGAGTTCAGATTGCAAACACTATGAAGACAATTGAAATCTTAAATAAGGTTATTCATTTATGTTCCTCGATAACGGCTGAAAAATGTTTTGTAATCTTTCTTGTTATAATGATTATTATGATGGACATGGCGCAGGTTGGATCTGGACACACAAATTTAAAATCCTATTAACAGCAACTCAGAGAAAGTGCACTACAGCAAACGACATGAAGATCAGAATATACAAAGAACATTAAAAGAAAATATTTCGGGACAGATGAAACAGCCGATGACATAAAGTGAATGCAGCAAATTATCTCTGGACACACAAAGAAGATATAGCAAAGAGACGAGGCTGATTTATATAGACTTGTTCAAACAGTTTTGATTTTGACCATGAAAATAGGACGTATATACACGAACATAGTAGGTGCCTTCGTTGATGCAATATAGAGTAGGGAATTTTAAATGTATCACTCAATCCAAGATATAATATTAAGTAGTGATCGAAAAGAGTGAGCAAAGGCTATATGTCTGAGATAATGTATTCCGTTGTCAAAAAAACGTAAAATATCCTTTAACCTTATGAAAATTTCAAAAAAGAAGTTTTGAAAACGTTGATATTTTATTTGCATCACATATCTCTTTAAAGAATTCCAGAAAAAAGAAGACTGCTGTGAATTCTTGAATAATTTATAATCTGGGGAAGAAATGGATTAATCTAGACGTCTGTGATGAGAAAATCCGTAGCGATACTTAGAAGAGTCCTTAAATATTAAAGATATGTGTTTACACCATATCTATAATAGAAGCCAGCAGTTAATACCAATATAGAATTGAACGTTCAAACAGTTATGTTAAATAGTAGATGTATAATTATATGAATACATAACCTTTAGCAAACTATAAAAGGATGTACAATATTCTTACCAAAACGTTCCTTAAAGACGGGTTAAAAGAACTACACTGAAATTTGAATAAATAAAACATGTGAAAAGAATTAATTAGGGGGATATTGTTTTGATTAAAATTCAGTTTCAGTTCGTTGAATTTGCGTTTATAAGTGGCACAAACTCCTCCCTGTAGATTGGAGTAGAAATCTAGAAGCGTGTCGTTTGCGTTTTGCAACAGGCGAATAGCTGATTGCTTTCATCTAAAACGCAGTTTTTTCAAGTAAAGTAATTGTTTATATAAGAACGACGATTCTTACTATTACTGCTGCTGCTACAACATCAGGTTCCATAACTACGATTATTTTTGCTGCTTTTGCTGCTGGATTGCAGTTCAAAGACCTCTGTGCCAGACAATCTATCTATCTATTTATCTATCTACGACTTCTGAATCGAAAAATCAATAAACAAATTCCCGGTACTTATTTTATAGAATTTATTGAAATAAAAGGCATGATGAGGTAAAAATTAGTAAAGAATACTGTGAGAACAAGCTTTATATCTAATTTTTTTTTAAATAATATCATTCTGTATGATTATTTCGACCCATTTCAGTGTCCTAAAATCTAAACCTTAATAATGTATGAAGTGTTTGATTATTACTTGGTAGTTAAAAATAATTCCTCACTCAAGAAAATTATACAAAACTATAAGTGAACCTACAAAAGTAATTTCTATTTCTTAGATCGCGTGGATGAATACAAGCCACTATATGTGCTACTAAATTTTTGCAGTAGTTGGAGTAAAACAGCCTTCGATTGTACGTGTGCCAAATCAACCAACACATCAACTGATTGTAGCTACCGTCGACCACTTGATGAGACTCTTTAAAATATCTAATTTGTAAAATAAAGTGATATACGCACAAACCTATTTTAACTGTTGTCTTTTTAAATCAAAGGTCTCCAATATTTTCAAACAGTCATTACTTGTTTTTCTTTTCAGCAATTTACTGAATTTTCATAAGATGTGGAACATTACACCCAAATATTTTCTTCTTTAAATTGGAAAAAAATTCAATGCATTCAGATATTTCTTGTGGTAATGACGACATTTAAAAAAATATTTTTCGTGATTAAATTCCGTTAAACTGATGGTATCATTTTTGTATGCTAACATTAAGAGTGTAGTAACCGTGAGCTTTGTTTAGGACCATACTCTCGTTCTCTAACCTGTGGACTAGTAATCTAAGTGTGATATATCTTCCTTATCCTCTGGTTCAATAAAAAAAAAATTTAAAAATAGACAATAAGTATATAGCTATAGATATTTTAATATATGTTAGATACACTTTGACCCAATCTGGACTAAATCAATTTTTAAATATTAAAAGGAAATAAAGGTCAATGAAATGAGGCTTTACTTTATTTCTTACGGAAATATTAATCTTTGTTCTGATCTAAGTTCCAAGAACTTAGTTGCGGAGTTCCTTTTTAATATATTCTGCTCTAACTACTGGATGTTTAGAAATCATTTTGTTATATAAAAGTGGTATATGTTCACTGCAGCTCCAACAGAATGTCTCATTAATCTATTGAGTGGCCAGTTTCTGTGATTGATAAATGTATATGAATTTACAACATGAGTTATATATAAGAAGATTTTAACTGTCTACTTCCTTGTGAAATGACGGTAAACTAATATAATACTAATTAATGATGTCAACATTTTTTCAAGCATGTATATCAGCAAATTTACTTCTCTAAAATTTTAGACGCAATTGGTTTTGTTAAGGAGCAAGGAAGTATAACTAAACTGCGTTTAGAATAATACAATTTGATAGAAGTTTTAAAATTTGAAATAAAGAAATATAATATACACAACTGAATATATTTGATATTATCCATTGAAATTACAGTTAAAAGATATAAATACGCCTTATCTGTTTTGCACTAAGTGTTCCTTTCCTTAAATATTATCACATGGTTGTCGTCAGCCATCATTGAATGCGCAATTTAGTTTCTTAGATGTTTTCAATTCAATTAACTTAATAACTTCAGTAAAAATAATTAATATATTGGGGTAGGTGGGCTGATTATTCATAGGCTGAAAAGTTCATATGATGACATCATATCTGATGTTGATTATTTATTTTACCATTGGGATTCATGAACAACATCAACAACAATGAAAGAAGTGTATTAACCGCCAGGAGAGTATGATGAAAATCCTGGGTCACATTCCATGAGAGTTTTTTCGTCAGCCT
This sequence comes from Sepioteuthis lessoniana, assembly GCA_963585895.1. NCBI lineage: Eukaryota > Metazoa > Mollusca > Cephalopoda > Myopsida > Loliginidae > Sepioteuthis > Sepioteuthis lessoniana. The sequence continues at coordinate 55,972,030 of OY757911.1, read as the reverse complement.
TTGAACTTTTCAGCTGATTCTTCGATGTGATGCTTAAAGAAGAAATGTTTTTTTAAAAAAATTATGAAAGTAACATCGTGAAATTAGGAATTTTAAAAATTTTAAGGATGGAATTCTTGGAATGAAATTTAGCTCTTTGTTAACCTTCATAAATAATTTACAATGAATATGTTTGTCTAGAATATTTCATGAATAAATTTCAGAAATATATTAATTATATTCACTTTTATAATTAATAGTAGTTGAATATTGTATAAGTAAAAATACATTAAAAATGTAAATATTTGGGATTTCCAGAGCAGTAAATAAATGACTTTTTACTTCCAGTTAAAGTAAATCCCTCTCAATTAAAGATTCAACAACAACAAGAAGCAACAAGAAACAAACAACAAGAAACAAACGCAAAAAAAAACAAACAAAAAAAAACAAAGCAGTTAACCTTCAAGTTATTGGACAAAAGTTATGCTTTGTAAATACCATAGACACTTCGCAAATGTTATCACCTCGTGAACTGATTGAATCATGATGCATGCTCCTGCTCGGTCAGGTGTTGTTGTATAATCCGAAGATTGCATCACAGCAGATGGATAAACCCCACCCCACTAAAGAGTATTTTGGGCATAATATTTAACTATCTGATGGTGAGACTCTAATCCTGGAGTTTTGATGTAATGTGATTTAGTCCTTTATTGTCAATAATCCTACATCCGTTATGACCCTGAGAGATAGCAATTTTTAAAACCATTTAGTGTCCTTGGCAGGTTATCAAATTGCATCTGATGGGAGGCTCCAGTTAACGATTTGGGGGAATGTGGAACACACCTACATTACCATGACTTCCAGGTCTACTCTGACCTGAAGTGATTGTACCTGTTTTCGTCCCATATATTTGTTATTATTATAAGTCATTTGAATCTGTACAACACAGTTTGGGTTTTTTGTGTTAGAGATGCATAATTCATAGATAAAATTACTGAGGTCAAATAACGATATTTGTTAACATTTTACTGAGTGCAACAAAGAGATTATAGAATTATTAGTTTGTCAATATCAATACTTGAATCCATTTAACTGTGAGAAAAAACTGATTAATGATACTTTAAACTATTCAACTGTTTGAAAACTAATGATTCATATTAAATAGAATGATTTGTGTTTGATAGGAATATTTGAAATAATTTAACTGGATACAAACTAATGAGCTCTAACTCGTTCAAGAAATGTTAACAACAAACTGTCCGCTTCCAAATCTAATAATATATATATGATATATACATAAACGGGATTTGATATTGATTTACCCAAAAGAGTTTTTATACCGTAAAACACATACAAACAAACAGAATTACAAACTTATGTATGCATGTGAAAATGTTTGTAAGATGGGTTTTCTTTTAGTCTTTCTCATTATGTTTATATTTCAGCTTGCCAATAAATATTGCTGTTTTAATCTACACCAAAAGTTACCTAAGAATTAGGTCTTGAAAAGTCGAAATATCCAAGTGAATTTACGAAGTGGGTCTCAGTATTCGTATGGAAACAATTTCTGTCGGTTGTCATAGATCTAAAGTGTGAGTAAATTGATGATTTATAAAAAAAATAACGTTTACGGACAAACTGATGTTTAATATATGCTTTTATACTAAACTTAGGTGCTGTAATATCTGTAAATAAAACTTATCTCTTGCCTTTTAACAAATTAAACCAAACCTATTTAATGTCTAGGCTAGGGAATGTACTCTTTTTCATTTGTAAGCCCAGAAAATGTTTTAAGAAGGCTACATATTTTCCTAATTCTAACAGACACACATTAGTTCCATTTAGTCCAACAGTAATACTTGCTGGAAATGAAAACGGCGACCTAAGTTCGGATACTGACCAAGGTTGTTTGTGTTTCACTTTGCACTAATGCCTTTAAGGAAGATAAGAATCCGACTCTCCCAGCTATGCGTAAATAGTAGAACGGACTCTGTTTTTTAGTCTTGGTTCGTACACTTGTCTAGGAGACGGAAAATTCTAGATTCATATCATCTTTACTCCACTAAAAAAGTAAAATTGTGTCATATCCTGATGGTACTGAAGGTGATCGGTAAATGTTTAAATTCACACAGATCAGGATACTAAGGATCTAGACTTTGATCTATCTATCTATCAATCTATCTGAGTCTGTTCATTATCTATCTATCTATCTATCCTATTCAAAGATGGCTGTGCATTTGTTTGAGGCTTTTCAAGGATCATGGCCCAAAAAGAATTCCATATAAACTTGATATTATGCAAAAATATTGACTAGGGATCTGATACATATTTTGTGTCTTGACCTCTGAATGTACTGGAGGTCATCAAACATAATGCAATAGAGAGTTTGAGATGAAGAAAAATAACGATGCTTTTTATTATTTATTCCTATATTTAATTTTGTGTTAAATTTCCCGTATCAAATCATCAGCTATATCAAGGATGTCCATGAATAAATAGTGAAAATAGATAAATAAATAAATAAACCAAAACTCTGCTTACTTACAGAAGATGGAAGAAAAGGAAATCTTGGAAAGAAATTCTCAGAAAATAATAAGAATTTTTCTTTAATCGCAGAATGCTTTTTGTTGTTTATTAATGTTATATTAATATTCCTCCGTCGCTGCAATATCTATAATAATTATTTCACCGTCATTTTTTTGTTTTTGTTTTATCACGGCCACATCCCTCTGACAGTTATAAATGTTTTCTAACGTTTGCTTGGAATAGTACATTAATGAAATGAAAAAGGACGTATCAGATTACATTTCATTCCTTTTGTTTTGTTTCGCTTTTTTTTTTCTTTTTTTTTTCACGTGAAGAAAAAGTGCATGAAAGTAGATCGAAGAACATATCGCCGAAGAAACTTTATTCTAAAGGTTGTGACAAAAGAATTAAAGAAACAACTTCATAATAGTTAGTAAATGTTCATCATAAAACCTATTGGGACTTAAGAAAGTTAAGAACATCATAGTAAACATCTAAAAAGTTAAATACAGTCTTCTTTGTACGTCTTAGCTCATAGGAGACATTTATATTCGCTCAAAGGATTATTTGAATGACAATGTTCAATTGATGATTTTATAAAGATATTAAGTATGTGTATAATTATTGACTCTATTAAATTCTCGACACTGTGAAAGAAACCCATAAATTTACCTGACATGGCACATGAAAAACAGATGGGTTTATTTTTGTGTACAATAATTGAGTACGTTCTAGTGGTCAATGAATGAGACCTGGTAAAATCTAAAGCATTGAATTCAGATTTGGGGTTGGGAGCATGGTCTGTATTTCTATCTGGATAAGGCAAATAGTATTAGAGAATGAAACTGGACTTCAAACCAGCTTTAACCCACTTAAAAAGGGACCTTATATGTTATCTTGCCCATGGCGGTATGGTTTGGTAAATATATACAGTTGCATTTTACTTCAGTGTTTTCCTTCTTTTAGATTAGTTGCCATACGATGTCTAAAGATAATCTGCACTTCTATTAACCCAGAGCTAATGGAAAATGAAGTCGATTCATAAATTTCCCAATAGTATTAGTACGAAGTGAAACACAGGCAACCTCATTAAGGATTTGAACTTGGCTCTCCGTGTTCACTTCCACTGACCATAACCCAAACACTAAGAGCACTTCGCATCCTTTACTCCCAGCACTTTTAACTTATAAATGATATTACAATATATCATATCAAATCTCTGAAATTCAATTAATTTGCTCAGGAACTTAATTTTCTTTCTTCATAGACTGTTTTAATCATAAGCTGGCTTTGAAACGTAAGCTTGGTCAGTTTGTGATAATTATATCTATAAGAATAAAGGATATAATGTATTTAACAAAGTGTAATTATTAATAACCATTTAAGGTCAGGCTCAAGGCGACAATTATAAAAACAAGTGTGAAACAAATTCATTTACAATGAACTCGCTAACCATTACACTAAATTTAAGGCGTGCTTAGTGTGACTCTTATTGTCTAAGAAAATGGAATCGATGACCCGAGTTCAAACCTTGGCCGAGGCTATTTGTGTTTCATTTCGGACTAATGCCCCTGGGAAAGACAAATTCTTCGACGCTATCCCCTCATTATAGATTAATAGTTGGGCAGACTGTTTTTTAACTTTGCAAGAGCAACTAGCCTAAAGGAAGCAAAGCAGGGAATTCATACCAACTGTACTCCGAACAGAAATTGACCTTGTGCCGAATCTTGCCTGTGGTTGAGAGGCTGGCTAAATATATAAACTATGTACTTTGATCTATTGGGCTGATTATTAGGTATTAAAATAACAGTTAAACGTCTTCTATACACATGTACGCGTTTGTATTTGAGCGTAAAATGTCACATTATTATGAAATGAGCCACATTCCTTTTCCTCCGCACTAGATCTAATTCGATTAGGTGCATTGGTCGTTCAACTATTACCATAAGCTATAAAACAGGTGCTTCATTTCTATCGAATTGTCGCTTCAGCCTTCAACTGTACTGGCTTCATGTGGAAAGTGTCGCTACTGCAACTAACTATGCTTCATTGACAGCAGTAGATCTGTTAGATGTAGTAGATATTTACGGAAGTTAACTTACTAGAAGTAGTACTTAAACCGGGTGATTTGCATTCGTTAAGAAGTGGAAATTTATAAAGAATAACATTTCCATTAATGTTAAGGAAATTTAAGCTACTATAAATAGCTGGTTACATCAAGATGATGAAAAGAGGTTTTTTGTAATTCATGAATGCACTGAAATATAAAGGGACGTAGGTGTGTGCCACACTAACAATGTTGCTAGAATTGAAGTATTGAAGAAAAAACAAAAAGTAAAACATGCATTTATATGATTAGATAGACAAACATGACGTCGTACAGAGTGTCAAACAGACAGAATAAAACGTAAAGAAATATAGGAGTGGGATAGGGAAGATAGATAGATAGTGAGTGTGTGTGTGTGTGTGTGTGTGTGTGTGTGTGTGTGTGTGTGTGTGTGTGTGAGAGACAGAGAGACAAAGAGAGAGACAGAGAGATAGAGAGAGATTCAGACAGAGTGACCAAGCGAGTGAATCATATACAATCCATTTCACTGTTATTGATATATGCAGATAGTGTGCGTTAGATGTGAAATCTTACGTGTGTGCACGGACTTCTTTGCAAACTTATTCTAAATTTTATGAAAATTTGCATCTCTAAAATTACTTGCATGAGCATATCGATGCATTAAAACATAAATATAAATGTGTTACACACACATATACATACACACATTAAATTATATCTCTGAGTGAGTGTGTTATATGTATATAAAAATGTATGCTTAGCATAACAGTTATCGTCTTAGGTAATGGAATCGGTGAGACGTGTTCAACTCCTGTACGAGTTCATATGAATTTTTGGTAAACCCTATCTCTTCTCCCTCCAGTTAGGGATAAATCCTAAAACAGTGTAAGCTCTTTAACTTTGGTTTGACAAACTAGTTAGGCAGAAGAAAAACTCTGAATTCAGACAAGCTTTTAAGCTGCTGAAGCATTAACCTTGTCATATCTTGCCTATGATAGAGGGGGTTATATATATATATATATATATATATATATATATATATACATATATATATATATATATATATATATATATATATAATGATCATTGTGTTCGATCGTTCAATAATCATGGATAAAAGTTCATATAATGAAAGGGAAGTAAAAAACACTATTCTTACATTAAACTTTTTGAAATATTATGTAAGTGTGCATGTGGGTGTATCTGTTTGGAGGTATATCTGTGTATATACTGTGTATATGTGTCTGTGAGCGTGTAAACAAATAGTAAATTATTAAATATAGTTTAGACTATCAGAAGTACAAATTAGTAGAGTGTCCTTTAAGGAGTGTACTTGAAATTTTATTTCATAAACTGCGAACTTGTAATTCACCACACACTATAAGTCTCGCTTCTCAAATACAGGCGCCCGTATTTGTCATCGACTAAAAAATAGAAGCAGTACAAACAAAAAATATAGTTATTCATAGACAGTTATTTGCCGAAATTATAACCAATACATAGTAACGTATATTGCAAAACGCTAATATTGAAGATTCACTCAACAAATCCGTTGAACAATAAAGAAGCAAGATGCATGTATAAACCCCTTTAACACATATGTGCCACCAATGAGATTTGCTCGTTTCAGTGTATGACGTATTATACTGAATATCTCTCTCTTTCTATTCACTTCACTAACTTAGCCATACATACACATGCATCTAAACATACACAGAAAGAATATAAGATATATACATACACTATGTCTTTTTTGGAAATGTGTGTCTGAAAAATGCCTCACCACCTAATCGTTAAAATGTGACTAATTGTTTATGATAACATTACCTCTGTTACGATCTATATGTGAATTTCTTTTAAGACTTACACGCAAGTAAACATATATATGAGAGAGAGTGAGATAGACAGACAGACAGACAGAGAGGCTTGTGTATGTGCTTTAGTGCGTGTGTGTGCATGCGTGTTCAGTGATTTTGTATTAATCTGGCACCAACTTACGCAAAATAGCAATCAGGATCGAAAGTCTAACTACATTATTCAAAAGTGTCATGGGCTCAACAACTCTTTTGTTAGCAATGCCATTGTTCGTGAATTCTGCCTCCCTCCTCTCGGCTGTCTGTCTGTCTGTCTGTTTCTTTCTCTCTCTCTCTCCCCCTCTCTCTCTCTCTCTCTATATATATATATATATATATATGAGGTGTGCGTGGTGTAATGGTTATCGTCGTAGGAAATGAACACGGCGACAGGTGTTCAAATCCTGGACGAGACTGATTGCATTTCACATAGCACTAATACCCTTGGGAAAGGTATGAATCCAATTATTCTCCCTCCAGCTATGGGTAAATAGTAGGACAGACTGGGTTCTTCAGCCTTGGTGAGGCAACTAGTCTAGGAGAAGGAAAACTCTGAATTCAAACCTGTTAAAACTCCGTTTAAAAAATTGACCTTGTGTCATATCCTGCCCGAGCGGAGGGTTTGGGTAAATAGGATATATATATATATATATATATATATATATATATATATATATATATATATATATATAATAGAGCTAATTCAGGTTGTAACTAGACTGGACTGTGGGAAGTCGAGTGTATTTTTTTATTGCTTGGGGTATGGTCTCGGATTCTCCATAGCGGAGTGGTTAACGAGCTTCACAATGCCATTGGGGTTCGGTAGTTCAAATTCCAAGAGCACTATTAAGTTTACTTAGATTAATTCAAATCTTATTCTACTTTATGTTCCGTACGTTCTAAGTACAAATCTAAAGGGTCACTTGTATTTCTTCATATCTTAATTTGTTACGTGATTTCTTAATGTAAAACTATTATTTGCAGAAGGTGGTTTTAACTTTAGGTTTAGTAATGATTCTTTATATTATTAATGTTTTTCTTCCGTATTTTAAAACATTGCAGGCTTATGCTTTTGAAACATGGTCCTATCACCTATTACTTAATGAGGCAATATTTATAATGGCATTTTGATTCTTAGTTTATTTAACATTTTTCTAATGTTTAAAAGTATATTGTTTATATCATCTACTTGTAGAAATATTTCAAACCTATCGTCTTCACTCAAGGCGAACAATATCCTAAGAAATTTTCCGGCTTCTGCATGCATTTTTACAGCGAAATATGAAGAAAACATCGATGTTTTGGGGAAAATTTTGTTTTCTTATCATAGGAAAAGTGTATGTGTGTGTCGTCTTGATCAAGATGATAACGTCTTCATATTATTAATTTTTTATCATTCAAACATTCATATATTGTCACTTATACATATATTGTTGCTTTCTTTTTCTTTCCTTAAATGAATATGCATTGGTTCTAAGAAAAAGTAGTTTAGGGGAAAGATCAGACTTTTTCTCGTAAAGAAAACTCATAAGAACGTTTTATGTTGTTAATTATAATGTCAAATCGCGTTCCATTACCTATACATGTCATATGAAGCAAGAAATATGATTAGAAATTTCATCTTTTTGCTTCTGGGATATTTTTCCTTATTAAACATTTCTTCTGTCGACACGTACAAATCCTAAGAGATGGCATTCGTCAATATCATAACCCATAAAATCATCATTGTCATCATTATTGTTATTTATATTTTGTCTATCAGTATCTTCACAAGTAATCTTTGGAGTCTGGCTTTAGAGCGAAGACAGGACTCTTCAAAACACCCTTCTCAGTATACTAGAATACCTCCGTGGTGATGTGGTCACGACAGTGTCTACACTTTACTGAGATCTTTAATCATTCTAAAAAGTATCTAGTGTTTTTAGATCTGGACCAGATAGTATATTATTATTTTTACTCATTAGAGTTTTTCACATCAATGTTAGCTGATGGACTTTCACTGGAGTTTGAGTGACAGCAAGTCTCCCCAAGTCTTCAGGATTCTTCTCAGTATTCTGTCTATTCTCAGTCATGTCGTAGTTTGGATGGTCTCCACTCATCCGCCGACTTCCAAGTCCTCCAGTCCCTTTGGTAGACCTTTAGTTATTGTACCAAAAGCACCTATCACATTTGGTATAATTGTCACCTTCATGTTCCATAGTTTTTTCAATCACATAGGAAGGTCGACGTACTTAATCTTCTTTTCACGCTCTTTCAGTTTATTATTATTATTATTATTATTATTATTATTATTATTATTAGTTCTCTTTTGATAGTTTTTCATACCAGCATGAGTTGATAGTTTGTCACAGGAGTTTGAGTGACAACAAGTCTCCTCAAGTTTCCAAGACTCTTCTCAGTATTCTGTCTGATCTCAATAACGTAGTTGTTTGGATGGTCTCCACTCATTCGATAATTCCTCTAGTCCTTGCACTAATCTTTTGGAGACTGTACCAAGAGCACCAATTACAATTGGTATTATCGACGCTTTCATGTTCCACAGCGTTTTCAATTCCGTAGCAAGGTCGAGATACAAGTCCCTTTTTTCACATTTTTAAAATTTCATCCTATGGACTGCCGATACAGGAAAGCCCACAATACTGAAAGTTCTTTTTTTTTGTTAATTATTATAAAATCTGGTCGTCTGGCCGAAATTTAGTGATCCGTATGTATCTCAAAAGAGAAGTTAGTGCGTCTCAGTCTCTCGGAAAGATGCTTGGTTGTGCATGTACCATTTCTTCAAACTTCAACTTTTTTTCTTCTTCTTCTTCTTCTTCTTCTTCTTCTTCTTCTTATTATTATTATTATTATTATTATTATTATTATTATTATTATTATTATTATTATCCTTTGAGTGCCTTTAACACCAGCAATAGTCGATGGTTTTTAACTGGAGTTTAAGAAGCAGCAAGTCTCTTCAACTTTGCAGGGGTGTTGTCAATATTCTGGTCGATCTTTATAATGCTGTAGACTGGATGATATTGATTTGTCCTCTTATTTCCAAGTTTTTTAGCCACTTTACAAATCCTCTGTAAATAAAGTGACCGGCTCACTGGGCTAGTGAGTAAAGTGTTCGTCAATGGTCCGGAAGACCTGGGTTCAATCCCAGGTCGCGTCATACCAAAGACTTTAAAAATGGTACTTGATACCCCCTGGCTTAACTGTCGGCAATATCAAGGGTAAAATGGAGCAATCCAGGGAAAGGAGTTGCGCCCAATACCACGGTATTGTAGCAATTGAAAAAGGGACCTTCTGGTCGCCCTCGACTATGGTCATCAACTTTACGTTTTTACTTTCTTACCAATCCTTTGAGGATTGTTCCAAGGGCAGCCATTAGATTTGGTATAACCGTTACCTTCGTGTTCCATAGTTTTTTTTAAGTTCTCTAATAAGATCTCGTTATTTATCTCACCTTTCTCTTTCTTTGAATTTTACTCTGTGTGCTACCGGGACGGAAAAGTTCACTATTCGGTTCGTTCACGTTTTTTTGTTGAATATCACTTGGTATAGCTGAAATTATATTTTCTGTTTGCATCTCATGTCCCATAGCACTTAGTGCGTTTCATTCTCCAGGATGGACTCCGGTTGTGTATATACCATTTGTTATTATGGTCAAATTTCAATTTTTTGCACAATCCCCATTGGATCACATTGCCCAGCCAGTCATGTCTAGTATTTTACTCTTTTTTTCACAATTATTATTATTATTATTAGTTTTTCACATTAGCATAAGCTGATGGTCTTTCACTGGAGATTGAGTGACAACAAGTCTCCTCAAGTCTCCAGGTCTCTTCTCATTATTATTATTTAAGTTTTATTTTGGTCTCCTACAATCTTTCAACTGGCCTTCGCCCAAAACAAGGATGAGGGGAGCTAACTTCCAGTATGCATTCAATGTAATTATAATTTTGCTGCTTGGTGATATTTTTCAGTCTCATCAATAGTACTCTACAAAGGAGATGAGCTGTTCCACTAAGTGCATTATTTTGTATTTCATATTGGCTAGGAATGCCAGGTATCTTGTTAGTTTGTTTATCAACGCATTTCTTGATTATATCCACTATTACTGGCTCGTGGATGTTTTAATGAGCCTAATTTTCCCAATTTTTCTTTCAAGCTGTTCGTAAACACTTATTTTATTATATTATTTGACTAGTATGATATCATCTGTGGACATTGTCATGCCAATTATAAGCCATGGGTTCTTTTATAGTCCTTAACCACTATATCTCATTTACAGTTCTCGATTTTCCTATCAGTTTGCATAGCAAAGTCCCTGAGAAAATCCTTCTGCTATTGGTCCTGGTTGGTGTTTATATCGTTTTTCACAAACCAGTATTCCATAGATTTACATCCATTCCAATTATTGTTATGTTCTATCACATCTTTCTTAATATTTTATTGGTGATGAGATCGAGCAACCGGACACTAGTTGGTCAATTGATTCTGTTTTTGTTCGCACAAACTATGTATTGGGTTCATTCATTTTTTTAAAAATTATATTTCCTTGATAGACTGTAGATGGAAGACTCTGATCCTGTGCTGCTATTATCAAACCCATTGACTCAGCTCTCAGACCAGCACTTTTCAAGCATTATCTATGTCGTCATTTTTAAGTCTTTGCGCGTATCGTCCATGTAGATATTTTTTTTCTGTTTCCAGGAGTGTTTAAATTGATTACCTTATTATGTTTTTGCTTCTTTCTTTATCTTATTGCTGTCTCTATTGTTCCATCTGTTATGCCAATTTCTTTCGGTATGAAGTTGAATTGATTCGCAAATATATTAACCTCTTTTCTAAATGTTTCTTTTTCTTTTGCTTTTCGTGTGTATTTAGTAACGGTATCATCTTACCTGTCGTAGTGTCTAAGTATTTCTTTAATCACACAGTATTTTTTCGTTGGTCAAGTCTAGTTTAAACTATACTCTTTCACTATTGTCTCTGGGCATAAATACGTTCAATATTTGCTCTTGGGTGGTGCATTCTGTGGCAAGTTATTAGCTTCTTAAGTTTAGTATATATTTTCTTCAGCTAACATCCAGTTTATTGTATTAAAACTCTATCATTATTGATATTACCAGGGAGTCGATTGCAATAATTCTAACTTTTCATTCAGTTCTATTCTTAATAGGACTGTTATTCTCCAATAACATTCTTTTCATATTTTCTTAAAATTTATTTATAGTAGGACTGATGCATTTGTTTCATTAATTCCTAAAATTTCATAGGTTTTATTGAGTTCTAAATCTAGAGTGATGTTTTCGATTTTACTATTTTCTTATATGTGACTTTCACACATTTGTCCAGACTAGGTTTCATCCCTATCATAACAAGTTTTTAACCATGCTAGGTCGACCTAAATTGTCATGTTTTTTTTGCATGAAACTTTAAATGTCCAAATTAATTTGGGGGTGTATTTTTATAAGTAGATTTTTAATTCACAGTCTGAGTTTTTAAGTTTTATTCTTCCACAAAATGTACAAAATATCAGATAAAGTCATAAACTTTATCGAGTAAACCATAAAAACCTGGAGAGTCGAATTGACAGCAGGAGGAATATGTTTAGCTGAAGCAAAGTTTCAACCATTACTATTCATAATTGCCCTAATGTCACTTAACCACATACTCAAAAATGACAAGCTGGATACAAACTTACAAGATCGCAAGAAAACATCAATCACCTAACGTACTTGGATGACATCAAACTATTTGCAAAAAATGAAAAACAACTAGAAAATCTAAAACACGCAGTTAGAATATACAGACGGAACATACAAATGGAACTGGTATAGAAAAATGTTCCATGGTAGTAATGAAAAGCGGCAAAAGACAACTGACTGACGGAATGGAACAACCAAATCAAAACAAAATTAGAACACTTGGAGAAAAGGAAACATACAAATACTTGGGCATCTTGAAAGCTGATACCTTAAAAAGTGGAAATAAAAGACAAAATTAAGAAAGAATATCTCAGAAGAACTAGAACGCTACTCGAGACAAAAAAAACTCCAAGGGAAACCATGTCAAAGGAATAAATACCTGGGCTGGTTCGGGACGCTTTGTGAAATGGATCGGAGAACTTAAGCAAATGGATTAAATATCAAGAAAACTAATGATCAAACATAAGGCATAACATCATAGAGACGATGTGAAAAAACTAGATGTATTAAGAAAGAGGGAGAAAGAGGGTTTTGCCGGCAGTGAAGACAGCGTTGTCACATCGATAAAATGGCTCGAAGACTACATAGAAAGAACGAAGGATGACTGATTAGTCACCAGAAACGATACTGACAACATGATGGCCAACAGAATAACAAAAACTACAAAAAATGGAAAGAAAACAACTCTGTCAGCATTGTAAGCGACTAATAAGCAACATGTCTCGCGGAAAAACCTGGATGGGGCTAAGAAAATGAAACTAGCCTTAGTGGAAATAAAGTCTAAAAATAGGGTATTAAATGTAAAACCAAGAAGGTGATACAGGAACACGTGAAACTAGTTCATGTACTTTTTTTCGAGAAATAAAGTATAAAAATAGCAGGATAACGGACTTTAAAGTTAAAAACTAGAGATTTTATCAAATATTTTTTTTGTGACCCGCTGTTCTTAAAGAGTCACTGTGACTGTCCTCGGTTACATCTGTGTCAGGCGCACAGATAATAAATAAACCATGTGTCTGATACAGCCAAAATATACCACCCATGATAAAAATGTTGAATCAAAATCAAAATCAATAGGCTTGGGTGTCATAATCAGCAGGTGCTCTCCTAATAGACAACATGGGAAACCCGTTCGTCATTCTACGAATGTTGGCTGTTTTTTTTTTTTTTTCAGGTGTAGGGATGACGATCTAAGGAACCACACCAATCAGAGACGCAAACACAAAACAGAAGACAACCAACTTGCTCTACATGGCTATTTTAGGAGCAACCCTACATAAAGTGGATACAGGAAAAGGATGATAGAGATCTATCAAGAATGCACTACTTCTCACACAACAAGCCTAAGACTTGCTGAGCAAACCAGGACAATAATAAAGAAAGGTTGGTTTTCTGACCTTGAAATACTTGAAACACACCAGAACAGAAATAATGAACAAAATTGTAATACTATATAACAAAAAAGCAATTATTAACAAACAAAAGCAATATAACCAAAAGGAAGCGATTTCTTCGGAAAATAGAAACGCCTCACAATCAAACAACACAGAGTAAACATTAACACAAGAACAAAAAGTAAATCTAGATAATTTTAGAGCAATTATGAACGGTGAAAAGACTACCTTACCATCACTAAGAAACATAAAATGGAGTATAGTTAAGACGGAAACGGAAAAAAATAAATCAAGTACCAACTTATATATCAACGAATAATATAACCGAATTAAATGAATTAATATATGCAGAGGCGAATTTGGTTTGTGAGAAAATTGGGATCCCTCAAAAAGCACGAACAAAAAAATCTACACCAGGATGGAAAATTCGACTAGAAACGCAGATAAAAAATCTACAAAAACCGACCGAACGATAGAAAAAACAAAAGAAAGGAAACACAAGAGAAAATAACAATACAACTTGAGGAAATAAACCAGAAAATACTGGCGAAAGAAGGGAGATGAAGATATATCGACAAAAGGTAACTTAATAGAGACAAAGCAGGATATTTCAAAGCAAAGAAAGAAATGTCTACCAACAACTGGAAGGAGATGACACCAAAACATACCAACAACCCGATGCAAGAGAAACCGAACAATTTTGGAAAACGCCAGGCCATGATGGAATACATGGATTCTGGTTCAATAAATCCACCTACATTCACGACAGACAAGCACTAGAAATTAACAGATGCTAACAAGGAACCACATAACTGAGTGGATGACCAAAGAAAAGACCAATTTGATCCTAAAGACCCTCTCAAGGGAACCCTCCTGAATAACTACAGACTCATAACGTGCCTACGGATTATGTGGAAAATATTAACAGCACAAGTAAGGGAAGATATTTATTACTCGCTAAAAAACCACGTATTATTGCCCGAGGAACAGAAGGGAGGCATAGTAGAGTTATTTTAATTGATCAGCAGATCCTAAACGAGAAGAAGACCAAACGAAAACACCTAGTTATGGCCTTGGTTGACTACAAAAATCCATATGGTATGGTTCCACAAAGCTGGATAATAAACTACCTAAAAATGTACAAAATATCAGATGACGTCATAAACTTTATCGAGAAAGCCATGAAAACCTGAAAAGTAGAACAGAAAGCAGGAGGGGGAATCTTAGCTGAAGCAAAGGTCCAAAGAGGCATATTTCAAGGAGATGTACTATTACCGTTACTATTCATAGTTGCGATGATGCCACTTAACCACATACTCAGAAAATGCACAGCCAGATACAAACTAAGTAGATCGAAAGAAAGCATCAATCACCTAATGTACATGGATGACATCAAACTCTTTGTAAAAATGAAAAAGAACTGAAAATTCTAAAGAATTTCATATAGAAAAATGTGCCATGTACTAGCATGGCACATTTTTCTATATGAAATTCTTGAATTCTTGAAATGAATTCTGGCAAATGACATCTGACTGACGGAATGGAACTACCAAGTCAAGACAAGATTGGAACGCCCAAAGAAAAGTAAACCTACAAATACTTGGGCATTTTGGAGGCATACACCATCAAAAGAGTGGAGATGAAGGACAGAATTAAGAAAGAATATCTCAGAAGAAATAGAAAACTACACGAAACAAAAGTGTCTAGCAGAAAATTTGACAAACGAATAAATACCTGGCCTGTACTCTTCATTATATATTCGGGACGCTTGTTGAAATGGAACAGAACTTAATCAAAGGGACTAAAGAACAATGAAACTAATGACCATGCATAAGGCACTACATCCCAGAGACGACGTTGACAGATTATATGTATCAAGAAAGAAGTAGGAAGAGGAGTTGCCCGTGTTGACTCATCGATACAACGACTACTTAGAAAAACACGAAAGAGCCAACAAAATCGATACTGAGCACACGGTGACCAACAAACTTACAATATCTAGGAAAAAAAATGAGAAGAAAAACAAATTTATGGGCGCTTTAAACGACTAATAAAGTACATCTCGGGCGAGATAACCTGGCCGTGGCTAAGAAAATAAAACTATAAAAGAGAAACATAATCTCTCCTAATTGCAACACAAAACAACGCCATAAGAACCAAACAAATCAAAGCGAGAATAGATAAGACGCAACAAAATAGCAAATGTTGTTATGTGGCGATAGAGACGAAACTATCAATCACATCATAAGCAAATGCAGCAAATTAGCATAGAATAAGTATAAGACTAGGCACGACTGGGTGGGCAAGGTGATCCACTGGGTTATGTTCAGGAAATTTAAATCTGAACATACGAACAAATGGTATATGCACCACCCAACAGTTGTCCTGGAGAATGGCGCACACAAACTTCTATGGGACTTTGACATACAAACAGATCAACTTATCTCAGCTAGAAGACCAGACCGCATAGTAATTAACAAAAAAAGAGAACGTGCAAAATTGTAGATTTTGCTGTCCCGGCTGACCACAGAATAAATCTGAAAGAAAGTGAAAAAAAAAGGATAAGTACTTCGACCTAGCTATGGAGTTAAAAAAACTATGGAATATGAAGATGACAATCATACCAGTCGTGATTTGTGAATTCGGTACAACAACTAAAGAACTATCAAATGGACTAGAGGACTTGGAAATTGAAATACGAGTGGAGACCATCCAAACTACAGCATTGTTGAGGACGGCCAAAATACTGAGAAGATTCC
Organism: Sepioteuthis lessoniana; assembly: GCA_963585895.1. NCBI lineage: Eukaryota > Metazoa > Mollusca > Cephalopoda > Myopsida > Loliginidae > Sepioteuthis > Sepioteuthis lessoniana. Next base: position 55,955,752 of record OY757911.1, on the reverse strand, counting down.
TGGAGACTTTAGAAGACTTGCTGTCACTCAAACTCCAGTGAAAGACCATCAGCTAATACTGATGTGAAAACCTTTAAAGGAGTAAATAATGATAATAATAATAATAATTATTATTATTATTTAACTCCTTTCTGGTTTTCATAGACCCAGGCGGTCATTCAGTAGATTCGGAATGACTCTAAATCTCCTCAAGTGTCCAGGATTCCACTGAAAATTCTCTCCTATCTTAACAAACTGTTTTCTGGATGGTCTCGATTCTTCTTCTGATTTTCCGCTCTTCAAGACTTGAACACTAAGTCCAATTAAGTTATCCATGTTTTATATCAAAATCCCTGAGAATTATATGCGTCTCTTTGTCTGAGATGAATTTTGTCTAATGAATATATCATTTGTTAATATAGTAAAATTTTAAGCTATTTCACAAATCTCAATGGATCATTCTTTAATCTAGCTCTTACGAGTCTCGTTTTACTTTTAATACTTTGTAGTAGTAATAGTCGGAGAAGAAGGAGAAGTAATATTTCTTGCAATTTATATCAACATCATCGCAGTAATTACTATTAACCACGTACCATCTCGGCACAGAGTTGACATCGTCAGCGTTCGTCACTTCGAAAGGAAAAGCCATAATTTTCAAATTTACCACCGGCATTGTCTCCGGAAACGTTACTTACTTTCTGAATATAACGACGACTACTACCACTGAGAAGACGAACACAACTACGAAGAACACCACTACAACCACTAACACAACGACCGTGCACATCATTGATGTCTTTGAAAGAAACGTCGCCTTTATTTACATGGGCCATCTCTGCGTTTAGACTTGTAGCTGTGAACTTTTCTGCTGTCGCTCTTAACAAACACGTTCAATACTGTCTTTTCTGGTTGTGTCATTGACAGAATAAGTAACTTCTCTCACTGAGAACATGAAGTGTCTGTCTATCTTATTTCCCTTGTCACAAACAATTTGCTCTTCACGCGTTTCCTAATTCACACCGTCTTTAAATTAGAATATTAGAAAAAAAAATTCAAAACACTGCTCCATTTCTTTTTTTGAATAGTAAATTTTCCAATTTTTTTTATTTACGTATATATTTGTTTATCTTCATTTCAATTTAAGATGCCCACCCAAGTATCAAATTTTTACACACCTGAAATGAGACAGCAGTTATTTAAAAGATATTCAAAGAATAAGAATAAAAGCTTACATATTTTCAAGAAAACATAACAGTGATACTTCAAGGTAAAAACCAAAACAGTGATGGTCTTAACTCCTTAGTGGAGATTGAATATTTCAAAGGAGGAATGAATCATCGAAGGAGTTTTATATTTTCTTAATAATTTTGATTCTACTAATTCTTTAAGAAAAAAAGGTTAAGCCAGTTGCATTTAGAAATACCATTACAATAAATTGTATTTGAATCGGAAAACATTAATCGTCAGTCGCTAGGAGTAAGTATTATTTTAAGAAATATGTTAACTTTGATAATAACTGAGAGAAAAATGTAGTAAATAAATTCGATGAAACTATCAAGAAAATCATATGTCAGCATCATATCTTCGTGGACTTGGAAAACCTCGGGTTATGTTAGCATTTGTCATTGTACTTGAAAAATACCCTTCAGTAATAGGTTGAGAAATAACTCAATCACAATTGCATGACTGCAGTTTTATTCTCTCTTTTTCCCCACCCACCCCCTCTCTCGCCCCTCTTGCTCTCACTCTCTTTCTCTTTCTCTTTCTTTCTCTGTCAGTATTTCTACTGTCACTCTCTCTGTCTCTCTCTGTATATATATATATATATATATATATATATATATATATATATATATATACAAACACGTATATATATATATATATATATATATATATATATATATATATATCGTCAAAATAACCTCGGGTGATTTGTATTGATACTAGAAAATGGGAGCAAGTGATAAATCGATCAACAAAGAAGAAAGTGATCGATGAAAGCTGTGCATTTTAAGTATGGAGAACCCAGTACGAAGCATGAACTTTGCAAGAAGGACTTGGTCACAGTCCCTGACATCTAATAGCCTGAACATGTCTCTTACATCTGTAGTAGGGTCTGTTTGTTTTAAACCGGACTGCTACTCATGTAAGATTTCATGACAGCTAGCTTTCGAAGACTCATTTTATAAAATTCTCTCTGCAGTAACCTACGGGGAACTTGTGTCAATTCTATGACAAAGTATGTGGATCTGCAGCAACTTTGAGAAGATATAAGAGAGTACTGGAGGGGACAGTTTCCACGGAAGGATAGCTAATTCATTTTCATGCAAGCAATAATGCTTGAAAGAATATACTAGGCCTGAAGGGTGACATGCATTTCCCAGGGTATTCATAGCGAATCAACGAGATGGCAAAAAGTGGCAGTCACTATAGATAGATAGATAGATAGATAGATAGATCATGCAATATTGGTGTATGAATATACTTTGAATCAGCAGCACTGGGACCACGTCCTATTGTTCTCCGTTTGCATGTTAATCAACGTTTTGAGATAAAGGCTTTTGCGGTTTTATGGAATTTGGGAAAAGTCAACAGAAAATCACGTTTTCTGATCGCATCAACACAATATAGCTCGAAAAGGCAGTCACCACTGATATCTTAGATATAAACCTTCATCACACTTAGAGGTATTACAAGTTGAAACACAAACTAGAATTATTATGCTCTAAAAACTACGAAAAGAAAACAACATATAGGGAATGTCAAATGCAACATATTATATAATTATTAATAATATTTTCCAGTCATTTATATTCTCATAAGGAATCCTTTGCTTGGTAAGTAAATGTCAAATGTTGTAAACGTTGATATGTTGAATTACAGATACATTTGGTGTAAATATTTAAGGAAACCTGAATACATATATTCATGCATGAAAATAGAATGTCCCGTAGATAGTGTAATTCAAGTTTACTGGTGAGTAAAATTTAATTCTTATTGTTATACATGAAATGTATGAGGAATTATCGTATATGTTTATATTGCCATTTTTCAAATGTATTGATATATTTATCCCCATTTTCTAAAGCTATATCTGCGGTTGTAATTTCAAGATTAACTTCATATCCATATATATTTGCTTTATGTTCAAACATTATGATTATTGAATAAAATTAAATTTGAAATTCATTTTAGATTAATCAAAATAGTTAACTTATCCAAAGAATCTAATGTTTTCTTCAGATCTTACATAAAAAAGAAATGATAACTTCTTTCTTGATCTGATCAAAATGTCATAAATTAAAAGTTTCAGAAAAGTTTATAAAGTCGCCCTCAAATCTTCGCAGTCGTACTGGATATTTTGAAGTTGGTTGGTTGGTTGGTTGTTTCGTTTTACGGCATATCAACCCTTTTCGGGTCATTTTATGCCGAATTAAGTCATTTTAATAAAATAAATTGCTTTTGTTTGGTTTGATTTTATGGCATATAAACCACTGAAGGTTATTTAATGCCAAATTCATTTTATACTATTAAGCAGTTATTTTTCAAACAATTCCATTTACTTAACAAAGTTAAATGGTTCCAAGTTTTGCTATGTATCACAAGCAATTCAATTAAACATCAGTCAGTTGTTTAAACGTATTTGAATGTAAAAAACAGTCCCATAAAAACAATTCAGCGTAGCAAATTTCAAAACAGTTCTGGAAACGATTGCAATGAACAAATACATCAAAATACCAAAAGCTGCAGCATTTCTGGAGTCTAACCATCAGATTGTTTAGTGTCATATCAAGGACACTCATTTAGAAGTCTTGCCCCTCCGCAGAGATATAGTCGGTGTATTCCATGGATCAGCTGACTGGACCAGGATATTTTGGAGATTTCATTTTATCATTAATCAAACTCAAAGTGTGCTTCCATTCATGACTATTTTTTTTGTTGTTGATCAATATATATTTCAATTTTTGGTACGACACTTATCTGCATCCGTTGGTAAGTCTCCTGTTTTGTAGTCAAAGGAAATTTCAAGTATTTATTTCTTACTATTTCTTCAAGGTCCACTCTTACTGGTCGTATCTGTTGGGGCTTCCCTTAGGGGTGAAAAAGAATTGTGAAATCATTTACTGAGGATTATCATCCGCTATTTGAAATCAAACGGCTGTATCCATATTTTTATGGCACATGAAACTATTTGACGAATAAAATTGCTAGGGTGTAATAGCATTAGTTAACGCTATCTAACTGGTGCATTAAAATGAAATATATTTTAAAAAGTTATTAAAGTAATTTAGTAGTACTTGTAAACATTCGAGCAGACAAAAGATCTAAAACCAGCAAATAGAATATAACATTTCATCTTTAACAAGAAAATGAATAACATAAGATTTTAAATTTTATCCCTTTCACCTTAGATTGTTTATAGGCAAATATGTTCATTGATTTGATTTTGAGTTGTTTGGGTTTAAATTTTGTAGGTTATTTATTGCTATTCAGTTAATTCAAACAGTTCTAATTCAGCGAAATCAGTTTAATATAAGAATATATTTTGTTTACACACAGTTTTATGTCAAAACAGCTCTATATTAAACAATTCAATTTAGCGTAAGTACTATTTCAAAGTCAAAAACAGTTCTATTTCAAAAAATTCAGCCCAGCACAAGTACGTAGTTTAAAAGTAAGTACACAGCCTAATTGTCAAAAACACATCAATTTCAACCCGCTCAGCTTAGTCAAACAGTTCCAACTCAAACAATTCAGCCTAGCACAAGCACGTAGTCTAGCTCTATCTAACCACAGACTTGGCCCCACCAAGTGCCACCTCTCCGGGCCAGATGGGATCTGGGCCCAATGACAACAAAGGGGTGCTCCGCCCCCGCAAAGCCCCAGCACAACTGGAACCCCAATACCAGATTTCCTAGTATCACATCCAGGTCATTCATGGGGTGTCCCGCCCCTTCGCATAGGCGCAACTGGTGCACTCCACACCCCCAGCCGACTGGGGAATGCATACCTTCATGTCAAAAACAGTTCAATTTCAAGCAATTCAGTATAGCATAAGTACGCTGTTTATATGTCAAAACAGTTTTATTTTAGATAATTAATTTCGCATAAACTCAAGGAACCACGGTTTCGTTCAGTTCAACCCATAGATAGGACCCTCATCAGGTGCTACCACTCTGGGACAGATTGGATATGGGGGCGATGGCAATGAAGTGTACTCTGCATTCCCCCAAAGCTCTAACATTATTGGAACCTCACCATCAGATTGTTTAGTATCATACCAGGACACTCGTTGGGGTCTTATCCCTCTACAGAGAAGCAGTCAGTGTATTCTACAGCTCCAACCGATCGGTCAAGATTTGATTTTTGATTTATCATTTCTTTTTTTTATTTTGGCTATCCATTTTGATATCTATAAACGTTTTTTGTTGTTGTGAGATTAAGATATTTAGTAATTTGATTTTTAACGCAGTAAAAGAAATCAAATAAAATGAAATCGATTATTGGACAGTCTAGACGTTAAAAATTACAGCTTCCACACTAAACATATATAATCTGCAACATGAGATATTTTAAAAATAAATGAGATTGGTCGTTCATTTTATTAGAATAATTATTTTTAAAATTCCGATTGATTGAAGTTCAAATAAATGCTATTTATATGCGTTAAAAGATTTTAAACAAGACTGTTTCATTTCACTCATTATTTTATCAACTCGGTAGATTTTTTTTGTAAATAGCATTATTCCTCTAAATAGACATCATTAACTGATTTTTAATTTGGGGAAAATGCAAAGAAGTTCATTGATTTAAATATAGATAGTCTGATTTGAAACAATACGTAATGCCGAGCAAAAAAGTTCATCTATTAAATTATTTTTTTTTAGATTATCAATTATTATATTTGTTGGATTCATCGATTCTTGATCTTTGAAGTATAAAGAAACCTATTAAGTTGATTAAGTTCTTCTTTTTTTTTTTTGTATTTCCCTCTTAAGCAATTTTAGTGATTGTTACATTAAGACTATTGATAAGATAAATAAAAATAACAGATTTTTCCTAGATATATCATAAAATTGTTTAGCAAAGAATATTGCTGTCATTTCTAAACTGTATATCATATTAATTGGGAGAAACAAATCGGAATCCTTCAAACACTTTTGTATTAAACATAAGTCTAGGATAAACACATTTTACGTGATCATGTAGATAATGACTGGAATTAATTTAATGTTGAATGAATAGGGAATAGAAACAAGGGAACACATGTGTGGTTACGGATATCTTCGTTGGAGGTAAATAAATCCGAGACAGCCTTTTCCCTTTCACGTAGGGTAAAACTCTTGGAAAGCTTTGAATCAAAATAATATCCCTCTAGCGATGAGTATATTGAAGACAGATTAGAATTTTTTTTACCTTGGTATGACAACCAGTCTATGAGAAGGAAAACTCTTGATTCAAGCCAATTGTAGAGCTAAAAAGGGATGAGTTCTGGTTGGATATTACTGCTTATGATATGTTACAGGAACAGTACCCCTACGACCAAAACAAGGTGTCAGTACCACTGAGAGGGTGATACAGAAAAGCACTTTTTCTGTTAAAAATAAGTTGGATACTGAAAGAATCTTATCGCTAGAAGATTCTTTGACATTAAAATGTTGTAGGTATTTTTTCTGATTCTAAATAATTGATCTTTCACGGGAATATGAAAAATAATGTTTTACTCATTATTGTATATCATACGTAGCCATATTAATCTTCAAGAAATGCTCTATAACCAACAACAAAAAAAATTAAGAAATAAAAAAGAAACTGAAAATGAACAAGTTCAAACATTTCAGTTTTACTGTAGCCACCTTTTACAACAAGTCATCTAGCCTGCGTAATATTAGCATGACAAACGTAAGCGAAGTGAACAGAAAAAAGAACATTGCGAAAGCTAAACTGAAAGCTACCAGACAAGAAGAACGAATATAACTATGGAAACAACATTTTCAGAATTTACTCGGAAACCCCCCGAAAGTTACACATGAAACAATCATGAGAATTATTTGTAAACAACTTGACATCGAACTAGCACAGTTTATGCAAGTGGAACGTGACTCGGTACAAAGAAAAATTAAAAATGAAAAAGCAGCAGGGATTGATGAAATACCCCCAGAACTATGGAAGACCAGTGAATTCGGTGACATGCTGCTCCACAACTCTAATGCCGTATATAATCAAAACTCAATAGACATATAGACAAAAAGGATGCATCCTACCTTTCCCTAAGAAAGGTGACCTCGGATTAGCTAAGAACTAGCGAGGTATAACCCATACATCCATAGCAGCCAAGATCTACAACGCTCTATTATGCAATTGCATAGAATTGAAAATTGAGAACATACTTAAAAAGAACCAACATGATTTTCGGAGAAATCGATCGGCGACATCATAAATTTTAACAATCCGTTGAATTCTAGAAGGTGTACGAGTAAACAAAATAGAGGCAACGATATTATTTGTCGACTTCTCTAAGACCTCTGACTCCATATATAGAGGGAAGATGGAGCAAATTTTACTTGCCTATGGCTATCCAAAGAAATCGTCGCATCTATAATGATGCTATATAAAAACGCGAAAGTCAAAGTCCACTCCTCGGATGGAGACACAGATTACTTCGACATCGTAGCAGGTGTGCTGCAAGGAGACACATTATCCCCATAATTCTATATCATCTCTCTAGACAACGTGCTTAAAATGTCTATCGATGAATTTAAAGTTTCAAGCTGACAAAGGAAAGAAGCAGAAGTTACCTCGTACAAACAGTTATGAACGCGCACTGCATCGATGACATATCGCGTCTAGCAAATATATTCGCCCAAGCAGAAGGCCGGCTACATAGTCTGGATCGAGCAGCTCCTGGCATAGGCCTTTAACGCATACAAGACAGAATACATGTGCTTTAATCAAAGAGGCGACATCTCCACACTAAATGGTAATTTTCTGAAACTAGTTGACAAGTTCACCTACCTAGGAAGCAGTGTCTCATCAACCGAGACAGACATCAACATGTGACTTGCAAAGGCATGGACAGCTGTCGATAGGCTATCAGTCATATAGAAGTCAGACCTTTCTAATAAAATGAAATGCAGTTTTTTCCTAGCAATGGTCGTGTCGATACTAATATATTGATGCACTACATCGACACGAACTGAAATTATGGAAAAAAAAGCTTGACGGCAATCATGAATACTGTGAGCAATACTGAAAAAGTCCTGGAGGCATCACCCCAAAAAGCAGCAGCTGTACTTCCACCTACTAGCCACCAGGAAAACTATCCAAATTAGACGAACCAGACATGCGGGACACTGCTGAAGAAGTAGGGACGAACTCATAAGTGGCATACTCTTGTGGACCCCTTCGCATGGACGAGCAAAGGCAGCACCACCAGCTAGAACCTATGTACAACAGCTTTGTGCCGATACAGCATGTAGCCTTGAAGACTCTCCGGGAGCGATGGACGAAATAGACGGGTGGCGGGAGAGGATAAGGGAGATCTGTGGTGGCGACGCGATACGATGATGATGATATATCTGAGTGAAATGGAATAAGAATAACTAAAAAAAAAAAGAAAAGGGAAGTAAACTAATCACAATGTTTCCAAAATGAATATACATAACGCTTTGGCCGAGGACAATTCTTAAGTGCTGAACGGCTGGTTTGCATTCAGAATTGTCCTTCTCCTTGAAGAAGAGCCTAATCAAGGATAAAAATGTGTCTTTCTATTCCATTTTAGCTGACGTGATAACTGATGAGTTCTTGCATTTTCACAAGGAATTAGCGGATAAAGAAACGCAAACAGCGTCGTCCAGGATTTGAAGAATTGTCGATTCCATTTCTACGACGATAATCTATAGGGTAATTGCGCCGCCAGCAATATATCAGTCATGTCAACCAAAAAAAAAGGAAGTTCAGTAAACACACACACACACACACACACATACAAACTTGTACGACGAAGCATATACACAGAAAAAGATAATATGTATTTAAGCTAATCTTAGTAGATTTTCTATTATTCGATGAAGACATCGTAATCAATGGAGATATCATAAAATTCTGAATTCTGGTTTAGTTACAAAACTGCTCTTCATCAAGTATATTCTCGAGTTTTTTCAAATGGGACCTAAAAAACATTACTTTACAACATGTACATTGTAGCAAACTTCATTGTTCTATTGGAAGAGCCCAATGCCTTCGCAGAATACTACTGTAATTATTCTGAGTATGGTGACATCTGACAAAATGCATTGTGTTTTCCTGGAAAATGTTGCATAAATCATCACACCGCCTTCCGCAGATTGCTATTTACCCCTTATATAGCATATTGTCTTCAACACCAGCATTATAACACAAACATTCTCTCTTTATCTATTTTAAATGAAAACTGTTCATTGAAGAAAATTCAGTGATGTGCATTGAGTGGTCAGGGTAATTCCATTAATCTGCTCCAAGCAAAACAAAGATCAGCATAGCGTGTTTTATAACCCATTTCACTTTTCATTTGAGTAAAGCAATCTATTAGCCCAGTTGACTAGGGCTATAGAGTACACCGGCTGTATCTCTGCAGAGGGATAAGACTCCACCAGCGAGTGCCCTAAATATGACAATAAACAATCTGGTGGTGAGGCTCCAGTAATGTTGTAGCTTTGGGGAATGCAGAGTACTTCTTTATTGCCATCGCTCCTAGGTTCACTCTGGCCCATTATGGTGGCACCTGAGAGAGTAAAATAGAAATAAACTGTGTGCTTAATCAAAACTGAATTAAAAAGATAGATAACTGTTTTTGACATTTAAACTGCACGTAAAGAAATAGTTTAATTCCATTGTTAGAGGTACATAGCAGTACTGAGAACCATTTATCTTCATTTACTAAACTGAATAGCTTGAAATAGAATAATTTTTCAAATTTAAACTATGTACTTATGATAAACTAAATTGTTTGAAATAGTCTATTTCTATGAATGAAAATAGATTTGGCATTAAATAACCTACAATGGTTGATATGCCATAAAACCCAAACAAACAATCAACGAACTAATTTTATCAGTGATTTTACCATTTTGTAATTCTGTCATTTCGAGAAAAACATCTGCTAAATTTTCGCATCGATTAATTTGTTCTTATAATTTGCAGCTTCAGAAAACTCATAACCAAAAATCATGCTGATAGCATAGATTCCTTTAAATCTCTCCAACCGTCTGTCCCTATCGGTCATCGCTCTGTGCATGTCCTCTAAATAGCATCCAGTATCTGCTCATAACTGATGAATGCAAGAATTTTCTGTTATGTCAATGCTATAACAGCAGTGGTCACCATGTCTTGTAAGACTTACTTAGATGGTGTATGAGATCGTACGTAAGTAGTCGTACAGCTGTTCTTTGTAGGTTGCTTCTTTAAGGAATTGTTCAAAACAGCTAGCACCATTCTTGCATAATTACCACCTAGCCTTTTTCTCTAAATGATTCGTTAAAGTCTTGGTTGGTTTGGTTTCTTTGGTTTAATGGCATATAAATGTTCGTGGGTTATTTACTGTCAAACCCATCCTTCTAGAAGAGCAGAAGTGATGCTATTTAAGCATAGCTGGGAGTATAAGGGGGTTCATACATTTCCCAGGGGTATTTGTCCGAAAGTAAATGTAATAGCGCGACTGGAGTTCGAACTTGTTTACTACAATTCCGCAGTCCAGCGCTTTAACCATTACACTACCGGGACACCACCCTAAAGTCTTGTTGGTGCTGCCTTACAATACTAATGAAAAATTTAAAGCTCGGAAAAAGTTTCATTTTATTATATCTGAGAGAACCTATTTCGATATATCAAATAAGGTATTGCTACCGACATTATGAAATGTAAATCATCATCATATCGTGCTGGTAGCACGGATATCCCTGACCCTCTCTCGCCACTCTTCCCTATCGTTCATCGCCCTAGGTAGGTCTTCAGGACAACATCCTGTATCCTCATATAGTTGCTGAATGTACGTTCGAGCTGGTTGCCCTGCTTTTGCGCGGCCATGTGTGGGGATCCATAAGAGTACATCTCTTATGAGTTCATCTCTGCTTCTCCAGCAGTGTCCTGCATGTCTGGTTCGTCTAACTTGAATAGTTTTCGTGATAGAGGGCAGGTGGCCGTACAGTTGGTGTCTTGTGGGGTGTTGCTGCCAGGACTTGTTCAGGATTGCACGCAGCATTCTTGTGTAATTGCCATCTAGTTTCTTCTCCAGCTGTTTTGTTAGCGTCCATGTAGTGCATCCATATAGCAGTATCGATGTGACCGCTGCCTGGAAGAAACTGCGTTTCATTTTATCGGTTAGGTCTGATTTCCATATAATCGATAGCCTATTGATAGCTGTCCATGCTTTCGTTAGCCTCGTTTCGATGTCCTTTTCGGTTGATTCGACGCTGCTTCCTAGGTACGTGAATTTGTCTACTAGTTTAAGTGGGGTTCCTTCTAGAGTGGAGATGTCCCCCGTTTGGTTATAGCACATATATTCCGTTTTGTGTGCATTAACATAGAGGCCTATGCTTGCTGCTGCTCGTTCCAAACTATGCAGAAGTGTTTCGGCTTGGTCAGGTGTATTTGCCAGTATCGCTATGTCATCGGCGTAGTCGGCGTCGGTAATTGTTGCTGCGGGGTATCTTCTGCTTCTTTTCTTCGTCAGTTCGAAGCCATTCTCTTTGATTTTGTCAATCGATGTTCTAAGTACGTAGTCTAGACAAATGATAAAGATATACGGGGCCAGCGTGTCCCCTTGTAGTACTCCTGCTACAATGTCAAAGTATTCTGTGTCTCCATCCGGTGATCGTATTTTTACTTTAGTGTTTCTATAGAGAATCATTATTGCCGCTACGGTTTCTTTAGGTATGCCGTACGCTACTAGGATTTGTTCCATCTTTCCTCTGTGAATGGAGTCAAAAGCCTTGGTAAAGTCGACAAATATTAATGTCGCTTGTAGGTTCTTTGCCCGTACACCTTCAAGGATTCTGCGGATGGTTAATATTTATGAGGTCGTGGATCTATTTCTTCGGAAGCCATTTTGGTTTTTTCTAAGTATGTTGTCGATTTTGGCTTCTATTCGGTTTCGTAGTAGGGCATTGTAGATTTTGGCAGCTATGGATGTAAGTGTTATGCCTCGGTAGTTTTTGGCTAATCCGAGGTCCCCCTTTTTAGGGAAGGGGAGTATGCATCCCTTCATCCATCTATCTATCGGATTTTGATTGTATACTGCGTTGCAGTGTCGGAGCAGTATGTCGTCGAATTGTCTGGTCTTCCATACTTCCGGGGGAATTTCGTCCAGCCGTGCAGCTTTCCTATTTTTAATTTTTCTGAGAACCGAGTCGAGTTCTTCTTGTGTGAACGGTCCTAGTTTAATGTCTAATTGTTTGCTAATTATTCTGGTGATTGGTTCATGCGTTATTTTTGGTGGGTTTCCAAGTAAGTTTTCGAAGTGCTGTTTCCACAGTTTTATTCTTTCTTGTTGGTTTGCTGAATCGGGTGTAAATGACCGACCCTGCAGTTTTAAAAATGGGTGTATAGTATTCTGGCCATAGTGATTTGATAGTTATCAACATCACTCAGATCATTCTTGTTGCCAATAGATATGGCAATGAAACATAATCTAATTAGGTAATCAACACCGACATACTATGTACAGGTTTCGTTAGAGTGGCTATTATTCTAAGCATAAGTCACAGGTCATGATATTTTGTGTCATCAGTTATTCTGCATTAATATGAACTTTACCCCTCAGGTGCAGTTTGAGGATCCTTCGTTGACCTTGATATATGAGTGCTTATGAAATTAATTAAAGAAGGGAAGATTTGTGCCCCGGACTCAAAACAATATATATATATATATATACCCGACAGCCACATTCGGGCAGGATATGACACAAGGTCAATTTTTTAAGCGGAGTGTAACAGGTTTGAATTCAGAGTTTTACTTCTCCTAGACTAGTTGCCTCACCAAGGCTGAAGAACCTAGTCTGCCCTACTATTTACTCATAGTTGAAGGGATAATAATTTGATTCTTACCTTTCCCAAGGGTATTAGTGCTATGTGAAATGTTATCAGTCTCATCCAGGATTTGAACTCGTGTCGCCGTGTCCATTTCCTACAACGATAACCATTACACCACGGGCATATATATATATATATATATATATATATATAATATCATCCCCAGAAAGACTATTTCGTGGTATCACAAATCTTTAGTGGTGTTATGTTTTGACCTGTTAACCCGGCCAAAAATGCCATTCAAGGTAATGCACCGGAAGGAGGTGACACATTCTGGTGGCAGTTATGAGAGGAAATCGCGTAGGCGGAAATTGGCTGATGAAATGGGACGAGATAAAAAAAGATCCCATTATACTCTCATAGACTGACGCGCCGGAAGAGAGTGACCTCTGAACTGGATGACAGTTATTTCCGTTCGATGACGATCACACAGGCCATTCCAAAGAAAGCGGAAGTGACACATCCCGGTCCCCAGATATCGGAAGTAGTCGCGGAGGCGTGTCCATATCAGTGCGTGGGAGTTTGAAGGTAATATAAGACCGACGAGTTGAGTTCCGGTCAGTTGGGTCCAACGAGCCAGTGGAGACAGGCGAGTAGAGTTGAGGAGTTAGACGGGAGGAGTAAGGAAAGCCAGTGATCCGGTTGAGCAGCCATGAAGAACGAGAAAGACACAACGCTGACGGCCATAACTTTGGGGTCAAAATATTTCAGTAATGTTCGGTCTCCACCTCTCTCTCACACGCAAACTTGCAACAACCCTTTCGAAATTTATAAATAAAGATGTGAGGTGAAATATTTCATAAAGAAGTCTTCCTGCGTCTTCCCTCCTGCGTTCGTCGTTTGTTCCCGTGTCTTTATCATCGGGCGTCTTAATTATTATTGAATCAGTATGTATCCAGCATATATACGTATATTTCTGCATGAATCAGCAGATGACTATATAGCATATATTAATTTGGTGCCTGTGCCAGCAGAGTTTTTCAAAGACTCAGAACGATCCTGGTTACCGTACACGACAGTTTTAAGCATCGCAACACGACAGCAACAAAAAGGACAAAGAAAAATACTGGAATTGAAAGAAAAAAAAATCAAGAACAAACAAGCAACAAAAAGATGAACAGACTGACGCGAAAAGAAAGAAAAAAAAAGAATAGAGGAAGGCAACGTGCTGGAAGAAAAGAAGAAGAAAAAAAGAAAAAAAAAGAAAACAAGAATCAAGAATAGACCAGTTACAAAAACAGTAAAGTGAAAAAGAGAAAAAAAAAAAGAAACAAAGAAAATTAGTAAGTACATCCCTCATTCATATAATTCTATCTCTCTGTCGATTAATATTATTATAATAGTGAAAGATTAGTTTTAAGGACAAGGGCCTTTCTTGAAGCATAAAACTAGAAATAATGTTTTTTTTTTTAAATCTGTGATCCCTAGATAAAAATCGAGATTACTGCTATGTGTAATATTTTATCGAAGTGAGGGAAGAAAAAAGAAGGAAAAAAAAGAGGACTGGGACAGTTGCTGTCCGTTTTTTGATTGACAGCAATAAAAAAAACAAGATTGTCATAAATGAAAGTTACCATAGACGGAGTCTTTGTAAGTAAAAACTGATAGTAAATATAATAAATTTTATGAATGGATTTAAAAAAAATTTTTTTTTTTAGTAAATAGGTCTTGGTGAGTAAAAATTTGTAGTAACTTGTCAGTGGTCCGGACAAGTGATGATTGAAAATTAGAATTTCAGTCCAAGATCTGGAATCCCGCATATCTGTAATTAAGACTTTTTGGGAAGGTTTTCATGTTTGGAACTTGTAGATTGGAAATGACAATTTTAATCCGAGAGATGGAATCTTGGGAGCATTAATGGGATTGTCCAAGAATGTCGCACATTGGTGGTTTGTCTGAATAATGCGCATATACTTTTTCGATATTTATGAAGTTGGGGGAATCGATATTTTCGGCGCTGGTAGAATCAGGCCGGTTTTTTGTTGTAGAAGTTGTTGATACGAATTATTGGACTTGTCATGGTCCGTGTTCATTGAAAATGGTCTCGCCGAGGAGGCAGAGTAACTAAGAGACAGATGTTTTTTTGTGTCTGACGTGGCAGACAGGTATTTTGTGAGTTCCCCCCGGAGTGGAGTTTTGAGATTGTTATTGGGGAAGATATTTTGAAACAGGGTTTTTGATATGATTAAGAGATGTGCAGAATTTTGACGGAACCAGGTGTGGTGAAGATTCGCAGATTCGGATTAGGAAATATTTTGAATTGGGAAATATTGTTGGCTGAAATTGATAAAATTTTGGGTTGCTTAGAAAAAAAACACCCGGGATATTTTGCGCAAAAAAAAAAGAAAAAAAAGAATGCTCGTAAGTTATTGAAAAAGTTTTATTATAAATCAGACTTAATTTATGGTACTATAGACTGAAATTGAATAAACTTGGAAGCGAACCTATAGTTATAGTATTAAGGTAAGGACAGAGATAGATAGATATAAGGTTGAAAAAAAAAAAGAGACACTGAATGAGCAATGTATTTTGAATAAAAAAAAAGGAAAAAAAAGGAAAACAAAAAAAAAAGACGAAAAGAAAAAAAAAGCTACAGGACAATGAGGATGGAAAAAAAAAGAAAAAAGAAAGAAAAGACACTTGAATATTGTTGAACGCAGCGTATGAAAAAAAAAAAAGAGAAAGAAATAACGAACATTTTTTTTTTAAATAGACAGTACATAGATTGAAAAAAAGAAGAAAAGAAAACTGAACATTTTTGAACTGTGATTGTAATATTGTTTTGACTTGTTGTAAAGTGAAACTTTTTGAGTTTTTTGAGTTTAAAGGCGACATTAGAATTTTTTTTCGTGTTCATATTAGGAAATTTGGCGAAGACCATTAACAGAGGGTTTTATTCTAGGTTTACTAATAATTGTAATTATATTGATTCTAAATTTTTTTTAGAATTTGGGTTTTCGTGGAATAGGAAATTTTTTGTTTTCGGGGTTTCTGTTTTGACGAATCGGTGGCTGACGCGAGAATAGGACAGACATTCATCCAAGTAAATTTACAGATTGTTTTTGGGTAGACGGCAAAGAAAGCAATTCTATCGAAGAATTCGCCGGCCCATGAAGCTGTTGAGGGCCTATATGGCTTCTATTTTTGTAGATTGGAGTTCCGAGGATGGAATAAAAGTAAAAAAAGGCGTGGCCAACTCCAGTATTTTGTGGATGATGTCCGAGTCTTTCAGTCACGATGATGTTTTGGATTCGTATGGGATTTTGCGAAACGAAACGAATCAGGGAAAGGCGAGGTGCCTATATATTGGCAGCCACGAGGGTTCCTGATTAAATTGAAAAGAAACCCGGCGTGGGTTTGATCAGGTAAAGCATGTTTCCTCAAGGGCTTGCAAACCAATGGGCATGGAAACAGAAATTTAATGAAAAAACATGGGTATCACATTGCTAATTAGTATTTTGCGTGGACTATTTTCGGTGGTTTACAGCATGCGTGCCAGATTGTGATACATTCGGATGTATTGTGGTACTTTGTTTTGGGCCATGATTTTTGTAGTTTATGGGGAATGCTTTAGGCATTGAAGATATTGTGTTTTAGTTTATGAAATTCTCCTGTTATTCCAGGTAGGAACCTGTAGAGCAAAGAACTGGAGTGTGGTCATGAGGAATCCAGGCGAAATGTATTGCTGGAATAACCAGAGTCACTAAGTTTGTGACCAAGATATGGGACCAGAGTATGGTCCTTTTAGGGTTTTGAAATTTCTTCAAGGAATTATGGAGGGCCCGTTGTGTTGAGAGGATAAAACATGCATCCGTATAATACCTTGATGCACACATGTCAAGATGTGGAATTTTGAAAAATAATTAATGAAGGATTGTTATGTTTTGACCTGTTGACCCGCCCAAAAATGCCATTCAAGGTAATGCACCGGAAGGAGGTGACACATTCTGGTAGCAGTTATGAGAGGAAATCGTGTGGGCGGAAATTTGCGGATTAAATGGGACGAGGTAAAAAAGATCCCATTATACTCTCATAGACTGACGCGCCTGAAGAGAGTGACCTCTGAACTGGATGACAGTTATTTCTGCTCGATGACAATCACACAGGCCATTCATAAAAAAAGCGGAAGTGACACATCCCGGTCCCCAGATATCGGAAGTAGTCGTGGAGGCGTGTCCATATCAGCGCGTGGGAGTTTGAAGGTAATATAAGGCCGACGAGTTGAGTTTCGGTCAGTTGGGTTCAACGAGCCAGTGGAGACAGGCGAGTAGAGTTGAGGAGGTAGACGAGATGTAGTAAGGAAAGCCAGTGATCCGGTTGAGCAGCCAGGAAGAACGAGAAAGACACAACGCTGACGGCCATAACTTTGGGGTCAAAATGTTTCAGTAATGTTCGGTCTCCACCTCTCTCTCACACGCAAACTTGCAACAACCCTTTCGAAACTTACAAATAAAGATGTGAGGTGAAATATTTTATAAAGAAGTCTTCTTGCGTCTTCTTTCCTGGGTGCGTCGTTTGCTCCTGTGTCTTTATCATCGGGTGTCTTAATTATTATTGCATCGGTATGTATCCAGCATATATATCTATATTTCTGCATGAATCAGCAGATGACTATATAACAGTGGGGCTAAACATGCAGGGGCTTCAAGCTAGGATTGAAACGCCCGATCTTTACGTTTGATTTAGTATCTAATCGCCCATTTCGATGACATATATACTGGAATTATAACGCATTTGTATTAGCTTTTGTTTGTTAACATTTTGAGCCATCGGCTACCAGAGTTCTCAATTCGTTTGAAGAGCTTTCAAGTACGTTTAATATCTGGATTATTCTCAGAAATATAACGTGCGCATTAATAACGATGGATAGAGAATGTTTTCCGCTACAGATATTTATTTTTCCTCACTTCATCAATTGACAAAAGTACTCCTCCACAGGTAGAATGTAAATCAAAAACAATTTCTTTAATATGATTTTAGATTGTTTGAATTCAGAGATTTTTTCTCCTAGATTGATTGACTAAAAATGATTAATAGCCAAGTCAGTTTGGGCTGCAGAATACACTGATTACATCACTGCAGAGGATTAAAACTCCTTCAATGATTGTCCTAGATATGACATTAACTTTTCTGATGATGGAATTGCAGTTTTGGAGCCTTGGGGAATGTGGAGTACCCTTAATTGCCATTGATCCTAGGTCCACTCTAATTCAGAGTGGTAGCTCTTGATAAGTTCCTATCTATGGGTTATAAAGAATTGGTTGATATTTAAACTATGTGGAAACAAAAAAACTATGCAAAATTGAATTGTTAAAAACAGAGCTGTTTGATCATTTAGCTACGTGTAATCAAATCAGTTATTTATTTCAGTTGTTGGTGATACATATGTATTTTTGGGAACATTTGTGTACAAATGAATGAAGAGTGTTTATCAGAATAACTAGAGTTAAATAGTAATACGTATAACCATTGATCTGTGCGCAAACAGATTATTAATAATAGATTGATTTATTCGTTTTAGATAGAGATACTTGGAAATATTTAAGTGTGAGGAAAAATGAACCCTTGCTTATTTCAAAATGTTATCTACCAAATGTATTTACAAATCATATATATTTAATGCATATGTATAAACAGGATTTGGCATTTGATAATCGACCAATCGAATCAAACAACCAAAAGTTGAATAACGTATTCTACCCATCTATCTAACCAGAGCTGAAACAGAGAGAGAGAGAGAGAGAGAGAGAGAGAGGGAGAGAGAGAGAGGGGGTCTGATCAAATGAAGACATGCACTTCCAAAATTCATTAGTGGAATGGAAACAAAAGCGCCCAACTAATACTACTATCATGTCCAATGTAAAGTTCAAAATATTTATTAACGGTTTCTTATAATCTAACTGATTAGTGTTGTTGGTTTATATTAAAATGTATATTTAACAATCAGGCAAATGACATATATTTTAAATGTTTTATTATGTATTTTGAACAGAGCCAGAGCTATTTACTTACGGAACATTAGTGTATCAACGAATTCCCATCCGTGGAAAGTATTCTAACCATTGTCATTAATCGATGCTTGTCAATTTTTTCAGAGACCAAACAACATTAGGCCGTGAATAATTCGTTTTAGCAGTAGCGACAGCAATATAAGTGAAGTCCAGCCTTTAACACAACCTTCAATTAAAGTAAATGAAGACCACCTCATTCTTTTTTTTTTATTTTCGTGAATCAGGTTTATGAAAAATAGAAAACACAGAAATTTTCCATGCGAAGACACCGTAATCATAGCGATGAAAAAGTGGGTTGCCGACCTCGCCAGAATAATTTTAGCCATGTGGCATTAAAGCTCAAGAATATAACCAACTAAAGGGCATTATCAACGGTAGCGACAACGTCGAAAATCGGTGTTTTGTGAATAATAACTTGTATTTAAAAGTGTTGCGTTTCCACTTGCTGTTTTGGTTTCCGAAGCAATAAATAGGGGACATTAAGGGAATAAAAATGTACATGTTTTGCAATATGTTTCATCATTATGAATTATTATTCCACCATAAAGAAACCCATACGTGAAAATAGTAAATTTTTCTTATATATATATATATATATATATATATATATATATATATATATATATATATATATATATATATATATATATATATATATAAATATCCATACTATTAAATATACATTAAAAAACTAACACACACACACACACACACACACACACACACACACACACACACACACACACACACACACACACACACACACATGTATATATATATATATATATATATATATATATATATATATAAAATGGCAACTACTTCATCATTTAGACACTGATAAAAGAAACTAGAAATAAATTCGGAGAAGCTAAAGCATAATAAAAAAAGTTTTATGCTTTTTATTAGAACTTGTAAAAACAATAATTTTCTGCCAATATATATATATATATATATATGTGTGTGTGTGTGTGTGTGTGTGTGTGTGTGTGTGTGTGTGTGTGTGTGTGTGTGTAAAAGTTAACTTCATATCAATTTCATCAAATAAAAATTAGCAACCTGCATTCAAAGTATACCTGATAGAATAAAACTTAATACACTATATATATATATATATATATATATATATATATATATATATATACTCTATAAATATACTCTATAAATATATATATATACATATACAATTATATATATATATATATATATATATATATATATATATATATATATATATATATATATATATATATATGCAAAATTCCTTGCCAATGAAAACCAAAAACTATTGTCCACCGTATCCATAACATCACAGGTATGAATGCTTTTTTTGGATAGATATAGGTAATATTGTATAAGAAGCTAGTCCTTATGCACGATGACTAAAAATTCAAGCAACTGTTACATGTGTGCTTCTATGTTCATACAAACAACTCTGCACTACCAAGACGTGACTCAAATTCATTTCAGAGTTTAACAGGTTTAGATCCCGAAGTTTCCTTATCCTTTACTGGTTTTCATATCAAGTTTAAAGAGATCTGTCTGCCCTAAAATTTACCCATAACTAATCGCAGAACAGTTGTATTCATACCTTTTCCCAAGATATTAGCCCTATCTAAAAGGCATATAGCCTCGTCTATGACTTTAAAACGGGTCACCGTGTCTGTTTCCTTACACGAAAACCATTACACAACGGATTTCTCGATGTATGTACATGTAGGTGTGTATGCGTACGTACGTATTGGTCAGTGTGTGTGTGTGTGTGTGTGTGTGTGAATTTCCTATGTTATTTTATATTTTAATACATATTTACATGTGCGTCTAAGTATTCATTTTATAAGTTCATTAATGTCCGTAAAATTAACTTATATCTGATTTTTTAAAAATAATATGTTTATCATATAAAAAAAAGAAATTCGCACGCAAATTATAGTTTAGCTTTTGAATTGTAGGAGTCATCCGTCTGCATTTTCTTTGAAAAGACTTTAAATTTTCCGTCAAAAGTTGCAGGAATACAAATTAACTCTACGTTAACGATACAAGTCTATATCTTTGTTTGTTATTCTAACATTGCAAATCAGTAGCTCTCTGATGCGCAAAAGATAAGTGTTCCTAAATTTCCAGATGTAAAGAGCTTGACCGTCTATACAGTTGATTTGTTTTTAGTGGCAAACCCTTGCGCAGGATCAGGTATACTTTTTGAATAAGCTGATAAGAAAAGAAGAGTACAGTGGAACCTAAAAATGAACTGGGCACAATTCCAATAAAATGCTGAACTTCGAAGGTATAAGAAATTTCTCATTCAGTAACAAAACTGATAAAAGTATCACTGCGTCTACATTTGTGCTTATTGAGGAAATAGGGATTCGAAGTTATCTTTATTTCAGCGTTTCTTACTAAATTTTAAACGAAAGTATTCTACAAATGAAAAAAAATAAATAAAAGTGTAACGGTTAACAATATACGAATGGGAATTTTGCTAGAAGGTTTGGCAATACAAAACACCGTTTAGTGATACATCATTTTTTAAGGAAGTCAATAGTGATGAGGACTTTCATTACTCAGAAGCCTGTCAGTATAACCATCTTTACTGACCGCTCGGCCCGGAACTTTTTCTTTCAAGCGAATTATGTGCGTTTCCATTTTTCTTCATTTTTCGTTTCTTTATTTTTCGGCACTGGCTCGTTCTGGCAAGTCAATGAATAGTTTATTTGTTAAAAAAATTACTTAAATATGCTTCTCCTTACACATTATGCATTCTTGCGTGAATTTAAAATGGTTTGCTATTCTGAGCGACCCTAAAGCGATCAAGCCTTATAATTCACTTTCTGATAAAGCACCATTTTCAATTATCTCAAAACAAATGTTTTTTTCAAAATTAAGATTATTTTTGCTATAAAGTAATTCCACACATTCCAGAGTTTACATTTACGAAAAATGATATGAAAATGCTTATTTTGCTTTAAAGAAACTCCCCTGATTGACTTTTTTTCTATCGTAAGAAAATTTACCAGAAAAACGATGATAGTTTTGACATTGAAATCATTTAAAGATCAATAATTGAATATATTAAAATTTCAGTTTTCTTTATTTCTGATAAGATTTCAAACGAATGCTTAGAATTTTGTTATTATATCTGCGAGAATTTCAATTCTTTAAAAATATACATATTTAGAAAGATTAATATTTAAAAATTAAAATAAATAATATTTAAAATGACTTTTATCTTAACATACTTGTATAGCTTTGACAATAACAAAACCTACAAATAAATCATAGCGTAAAATTTAGCGACACTTGAATGATAATTCATCAAAATACAAAATCTAATAAGAAATACATTTCTCATTGCATAGTAATGAAGCTATATCTCTAACACAGTTGATGATGTACAAATGTCTGTGCGCCTTAAATAGATTTGATAATGTACAAGTGACCGTGCTTCTCTAATATTTGTGACAATGCACAAGTGACAGTGCTCTTCTAACACGTCTGTGCCTCTTATGCATTTCATAATGCACAAGTGAACGTGCTCCTCTAATATATTCGTTCATAGACGAGTGCGCATGCGTATCAAATACACTGGAGATTTCCCACTTGTCCATGCATGTCATTGTGTAGAAATCTTACAAACAAACAGCTGAAACGGTCTCATGCTTCCATGATATTAGGATTTCTAATAACTAGATAGTTATATAAGGCCATATATATGACCAGTATAAACACACACACACACACACACACACACACACACACACACACACACACAAATATATACGAATGTATAACCTCGAATTTCACGACACCGATCATCAGGACAGATCGATATCTTTTGGCTTATCATCAATGCAGGGGCTCTTTTTACATTTTATGTTTAGTATCATTATATACGCAATAAAGTTTGTGAATTAAACACGTATTTTGCACTTTAATTTCTAACTGAATGGATAAAATTAATTAGGCATTCTACACACACACACACACACACACACACACACACACACACACACACACACACACACACACACACACACACACACACACACATATATATATATATATATATATATTCGTTATCACACAACGCATCAGTGTCGCAAGCCCCGTGAGATGCTTCAAACTGGGAACGAAACCCGGCTGAATTTACGCCAGTCAGATACCTTCCCGAAGAGGCATCAAGAGCCTCTGCGTAAGGAATTGTACACATATCTGTTATTTTTCCTTTGTTTACATATGCACTTAACAGCTACCAAAATACCCAATTCATTAGAAAAACGTTGCATTACGCGGGTGTCAATCAATAATTCCTACCGAGAGTACTCAAAACCTGGGGGAGATATATATGTATACATATATGTGTATTTATAAAATATATATATATATATATATATATATATATATATATATATATATATATATATATATATGAACACACACACACACACACACACACACATATATATATATATATATATATATATATATATATATATATATATAATGATTATATGTATGGGAATTGACATCGACCTTAATATCCGCTGAAGGGGTCCTATAATTGAGTTCATACAAAAGAATTAGTTTACTTATTTTGAACTTTAAGTTGTTTTTCGTCTTCTATTCACGATAGAATTTCGGTTTTCCCTCCTTCAGTTATGACAGCTACCCTTTTTGATGAGTACTTTATATCTGGTGACTTTATATATGCAGATGTATGCGTCTGGAAAGCCTTTAGCTTTTGTGCTTTTACTTAACGGGTCATACTGGGTGAGAAAATTGTCACGCCTTTTCTTCAGGCTAACTTGGTAGACTTGAAGTGCTGTACGTATTCATTTTTCTCTATTATTTCTTAGAAATGAATAAATCAAATGTAAGATTGGTTGGAAGGAAATAGGACATTAACAAAGAATGATAGTGGAAAGAATAGGTAAGAAAATAGGAAAGAAACATATGTCTTAGAAAATCGTAATAATCCCTGATACAAAGAAGGAAAAATGTTAATTACCAAAAAAATATAGTGAAAGAAAGAACGAGAGAAATGAAGATAGATGAAACATGATAAAAAGAATTCTGAAAATCGAAAGAAAAAAAGAAATGAAAACCAGAAGAAAAGTTAGATAAATAAAATAATTAGAAAATGAAGGAAGGAATAGCAGGAAAGATGCCTAAACGAAAGAAAAAGTGAAAGAAAGAGTAAATATGAAAGAATAGACGGAGAACAGTGAAAAACAGAAGATATATATATATATATATATATATATAGAGAGAGAGAGAGAGGGAGAGAGAGAGAGAGAGAGAGAGAGACAGAGAGTGTGTGTGTGTGTATATGTGAATGAAAATTAAAACAGTACGAGAAAAGGGGAATGAGAGAAAAAAGAAAAAAATATGGAAGATGAAAATAAAGATAAAAAGTGAAAAAAAAGAAAAGAGAAAGAAGAACTGAAATGTAACGAAAGAAGAAGAAGAAGAAGAAGAAGAAGAAGAAGAAGAAGAAGAAGAAGAAGAAGAAGAAGAAGAAGAAGAAGAAGATATCAATGATGTGAAGTTCAAAAGAAATGTGAAAAAAAAGAAACGTATCACAGATGCAAGAAAAAACGCGAAAAGAGAAGTAAGAAACTGACGTAAAATTAAAGAAATCTAACTGAAGGAAAAAACTAAATAGTAAAAATGCTAACTGCTCAAAAGGTTTGTTTACTGTTTTTTTGTTTGTTTCTTTGAGTTTCATGGCATATCAACCTTTGTAGGTTATTCAACGCCAAATCCATTTTTATGCAAATAGTCATTTCTATTTCAAACAAACCAGTTTAGCATAAGTACACAATTTAATTATCAAAAAGATTTCAATTTCAAACTCTTCGGTTTATCCAAACAGTTCTAATTCAGCAAATTCAGTTTAGTATGAGTACAAATTTTGTTTACACACGGTTATATGTAAAAACAGTTCTATATTAAGCAAATCAGTTTAGTACAGTTTCAAATCAGTTAAGTACAGTTTCAATTTCAAAAACAGTTCTATTTTAAACAATTGAGTTTAGCATAAGTATACATTTTAAATGCAAGTACAGTTTCATCATCATCATCATCATATCGTGCTGGCAGCACGGATATCCCTGACCCTCTCTCGCCACTCCTCCCTATCGTTCATCACCCTAGGTAGGTCTTCAGGACAACAACCTGTATCCTCACATAGCTGCTGAATGTACGTTCGTGCTGGTCGTCCTGCTTTTGCGCGGCCGTGTGTGGGGATCCATAAGAGTACATCTCTTATGAGTTCATCTCTGCTTCTCCAGCAATGTCCTGCATGTCTGGTTCGCCTAACTTGAATAGTTTTCGTGATAGGGGGTAGGTGGCCGTACAGTTGGTGTCTTGTGGGGTGTTGCTGCCAGGACTTGTTGAGGATTGCACGCAGCATTCTTGTGTAATTGCCATCTAGTTTCTTCTCCAGCCGTTTTGTTAGCGTCCATGTAGTGCATCCATATAGCAGTATCGATGTGACCGCTGCCTGGAAGAAACTGCGTTTCATTTTATCGGTTAGGTCTGATTTCCATATAGTCGATAGCCTATTGATAGCTGTCCATGCTTTCGTTAATCTCGTTTCGATGTCCTTTTCGGTTGATTCGACGCTGCTTCCTAGGTACGTGAATTTGTCTACTAGTTTAAGAGGGGTTCCTTCTAGAGTGGAGATGTCCCCCGTTTGGTTATAGCACATATATTCCGTTTTGTGTGCATTAACATGGAGGCCTATGCTTGCTGCTGCTCGTTCCAAACTATGCAGAAGTGTTTCGGCTTGGTCAGGTGTATTTGCCAGTATCGCTATGTCATCGGCGTAGTCGGCGTCGGTAATTGTTGTTGCGGGGTATCTTCTGCTTCATTTCTTCGTCAGTTCGAAGCCATTCTCTTTGATTTTGTCAATCGATGTTCTAAGTACGTAGTCTAGACAAATGATAAAGAGATACGGAGCCAGTGTGTCCCCTTGTAGTACTCCTGCTACAATGTCGAAGTATTCTGTGTCTCCATCTGGTGATCGTACTTTTACTTTAGTGTTTCTATAGAGAATCGTTATTGCCGCTACGGTTTCTTTAGGTATGCCGTACGCTAGTAGGATTTGTTCCATCTTTCCTCTGTGAATGGAGTCGAAAGCCTTGGTAAAGTCGACAAATATTAATGTCGCTTGTAGGTTCTTTGCCCGTACACCTTCAAGGATTCTGCGGATGGTTAATATTTGTGAGGTCGTGGATCTATTTCTTCGGAAGCCATTTTGGTTTTTTCTAAGTAGGTTGTCGATTTTGGCTTCTATTCGGTTTCGTAGTAGGGCATTGTAGATTTTGGCAGCTATGGATGTAAGTGTTATGCCTCGGTAGTTTTTGGCTAATCCGAGATTTCAATTTCAAGCTATTCATCTAAGTCAAAACGTTCTAATTCAAACTATTCAGTTTAGCATAATTTGGCAGTTAGTTCTATTTTACCCGTGGATAGGGCCCTATCAGTTGTTTGTTGTTTGCGTTTTATGGCACATCAAACCTTGGAGCTCATTTAATGGTAGCTCTATTTTTAAACAAATAATCAGTTCTATTTCAAAGCATTCGGTTTAGCATTAGTTCATAGTTTAATTGTCAAAAACATTTCTATTTCAAGCAATTCAGTTTAGTGCTAAAGTTCTAATTCAAACAATTCCGCTGTTTAGTTCTATTTCATCCATAGGTGCTAATATTCCGGCGGGTCAGAGTAAACCTGGGAGCAATGGCAATGAAGGTGTGCTCCTCATTCCTCAAAGCCCCAGCATCACTGGAACGTCACCATCAGATTATTTAGTGTCATACCAAGGATACTCGTTGTGGGGGCCTTATCCCTCTGCAGAGGTACAGTCGGTGTATTCTACAGCCCCAGCTGACTGGGCAATGCACAAAGTTAATGTCAAAATAGTTCTATATCAGACAATTCATTTTAATATAAGTACGCAGTTGAGAGGTCAAAATAGTTCTATTTTGAACAATTCAATTCAGCATAAGTACGCAGTTTAAATGCCAAAACTGTTCTATTTTAAATAATCCAATTTAGCATAACTACGCAGTTTAAATGCCAAGAACAGTAAACACAAACCACCGTTTAATTCTATTTAACTCATAGATAAAAGGCCTATCAAGTACTACCACTCCGGGCCAAAGTGCATTTGGGAGCAATGGCAATGAAGGGGTACTCCGCATTCCCCCAAAATCCAGCGACACCATCAGATTGTTTAGGGACATATACAGGACACTCGTTTAAGGGAGCGGTCTTACCATGCAGCAGAGGTGCAGTCGGTGTATTCTACAGTGCCAGCAGACTGGATAATGCACAAAAGAAAAAAAAAAGTTAATATCGCCTGACGATCTTTGATTGAGCTGTGATTTATATGATAAGATTGGTTTACGTTTTTTTTTCCTTTTTGTTTTTTTTTTTAGTAGCATATCAACCATTATTTAATGCCAAATCAATCTTCGAAGATAGAAAATAGTGGTACTATTTAAAACAGCTGGGCCCAGATAAAGAGGTTAATACCTTATTCAAAGTTCTTAGTCCGAAAGTGTATATTACTAAAGAGACTTGAGTTCCAATTCGCTTACAACGATATTGCAAACTACGATGTTTAATCTTGATATAGGAATCGGTCTGTAACTGTTGAAACCGCTAAAAATTTGCACTTCCGTCACATTCTGTTAGGCAAAGGGGTTTGGTAAATAAATACATAATACCATGTCACAGTACAAAATGCTCACCACTGCACCGTGGGATATTCCCATGATGTATTTACAACTTGGAATATATATATATATATATATATATATATATACACGAAGAACATTAAAATAAGTTTCCATACCTTTTTCGTATAGGCACTTTTATTGATAGTGCACACATGAAACTCAAGTCCCCTTCGAAGTAATCTTCTCCGGCTGCAATGCATTTGTTGTACGGTTCCAACAACTTCTGCAAGGCCCCATGGAAGTCGTTTTGTGTGAGCGTGTCAATGACCGTCGTAACAGCCTCTTTCATCTCCTTAATTGTCTCTTAACGACAGCCTTTAAGTTTTTCCTTGAGCTTAGGGAATAACCAAAAGTCACAGGGAGCAAGGTCTGGACTATAGGGTGGTGGTGAAGAACTGTCTTGATGCCCATCTTGGTCAAATAGTCTGTGACAAGGAAGGAGTGTGGACTGGTGTAATGTCCTAGTGGAAATGCCACTGACCCGATTTGAAGAGCTTTGGCCTATTCCCGAGGAATCTCTTCCTCAACTCTTTTAAAACCTCAACACAGTAACCCTTACCCTAAACTTAACCCTTTGACGAATCAACTCTGGTGCATTGACTTACTTACCCCTCCTACACCTCTCATGATCCCTCACAGACTCCCTGCCTTCCTTGAATCTCCTATGCCACTCAAAAACTGAGGTTCGATTCATGCAAGATGGTCGAAAAGCAGTCTGAAGCATTCCATACATTTTTGAGACATTTTTCCCAAGTTTAAATTGAATTTTATTGCATATCGTTTTAGTAAAGTGTCCTTACGTTCAGATTGCATTTTTGAAATTCACCAGCTTTGACAATCAGGATTTAGTAGGGTGTATTCCAATTGCTGCTGTAGCTGTTCATTTGAACGTGAAACCATAAAGATTGGTCAGTCATCTCATAACACGTTTAGCAATAACATACTGAATATTAAAGAGTCTACGACAATTTTAAATATGCCAGTACGAAATCAGTCAGGAAACTTATTGAAGGTACCATGTATATATATATATATATATATATGTGTGAGTAAAAAATGGAGTAAAATCCGACAATTTTGCTTCTTTTATCTTCTCCGCTTCTTTTTCCTTCACCCTCTTTTTATTCTATGATCTTGCCTCTTATTTCTTCCGTTTTCTCTTCCCCTATTCCTTCCTTCTTTATTTCTCTTTTTTTCTTTTTTTCCTCATTGTGTTCAAAATTTTTTTCATTGAAAAAAATGGAACATTTGAAATCTTTTTTATATTCTCAATACATCACCTGAGTTAATTTAAAAAAAAAAAACGTTGATTTATTAATTAACGGCTAACTATCTCCCACTATCAATATTTTTTAGGTTTTTGGGAAACATTTTAAGTAACATTGTTGATTTGACATCAGTAATATAATCCCTCCTAGCCCTGATGTTGGTTCATTAGAACCGAAACTCTAGTGTTGAGGTTGTTTCTAAAAAAAAGATATTCTTTTGCTTCGATTACCTTTTTATAATTTTTCCTTTCTCTCTCTCTCTCTCTCTCTCTTTCCATTATTTCTCTCTCCCTCTTCATATATATATAACTGGAAATGTAGTGTCGCAAACGGAAAATACGTTACAATGTACAGGAACCAAATTATCATAGAAAAATAAGAAGAATGAAAGACAGTAAGAAGAAATAAGGCAAATGTATCGAAAATAAGAAACATAAAAAAAAAACGAGAATGATATGATTCTCAAAGTATGAAGATTAAAAATGAACTAATTTTGTTCGTTGGAACAAAATTAGTCACTTTTATTTTTAATTCTTTCTTTAGAATACATTACCAATAAAGGACATAAACATCCTAATTTCTTCTCATATACTACTGATTTATTCACGCAAGGATCGGTTCATCTCTCAAGAATCAGAATTCTGTTTTTGTTGGCTCTCCGATATTCCTGGCTAGTATCAGATTTTAGTACCATTTCAGTTTGCCTAAATTGGAGCTACTACTTCATCTGTCTTTAGTGTAACTATTTTATTTTAAAAATATAATGTCTGCAGAAATAAATAATATTAAAAACAATATGAGTAATTTTTAAAGTGGTTTTCTTTTAAATTATATATATATATATATATATACACAAATGATTCGAGGATCAGCAACATCTCTGCAAGATGGGTATCAAGAATACTATCAACAGAGCACAAGCTGAAAAGCATTAACATTTCCAAAATACTTCTGAAGCTCATTGTTCTTCTAGCTAGGAATTGTTTTTGTTCGGATATATGAGGAAAAATAATATATTTTTGTGTGAAAAACAATATATATTACCATTCACCTAATTATAGTAACTCCAGGCGATAAACCAAGCCCTGCTAGTTCAGGTAAGAACCTTGGGGGACGACCTCCTGAGACTGAATGTGAGTCAGTTTTAGCCACGTGACACAAATGCTTGGCTTCCTCGACATCCATGTTAGGAAACATTGACTGACTGCCACAAAAGTCCAGAATAAGCCAACCTGATCGGTGTACCGTGCAACATGACTGGTTGAAGTGTGTCAAGAACAGTATGTAAGAACTGTAGAGACACAGAACAACGCTATATTTGGTGATGAAGAATAGTGGAATCTGGGCGAAAATAAATGGTTAATACATTTCTTAATTTTTTTTTCTTCCGAAAGTGAATGCAATAGCTGGTCTGGAGTTTGAACTCGGTTAATACGATATATTACTCCAGCATATTACCCACTACACTATAGGGACTCCTTCTGTAAATATGTAAGTAAATGAAATATATAAAGCAAACATGTAATCCTTTTATAAAACCGCGAATACAAGGAGGAGAGACAAATGACGTATTAACTTGGAGAAACTCAAGGGAATAGGTGGAGTGACGATGCTTCGTCATGTTAGAGTGTGATAAGGACAATGATATTTTTGCACTTAGGATCAATGTGAAACTTATGATGAATTAGGTCTTGAATCTGCGACAAGAATTATTGAAGGAATGTGTTTCATGGCATTAAGCTGATATATGGGGACGTAAAGAGGTGTTGGGATCTAAAGAACACGTTTGAAAAGAGACACTTATTCACGAAAAGAGCATAGAATTTTTTTTACGCAAATACAGATTGAAAGCAAACATTATTGTAAGGAAGGACATTAGAAGAAAAGACTTGATCGAATTGTTGGCAAAGAAACGAAAAACAAACAAATAAACAAATATCAGGGAAAAGAAAAATATGAGCTATTGGATTTAATACGGGGTAAGAGAAAACAAAAGGAAAACGAACATACAAGATAAAGGATTTGTACATTTAAAACAAAAAAGAAATCGAAATCAAGTAAGGGTGAAATAGCGTAAACGAATACCACTAGATCACAGGAACAAAACGCTATGTACATAAACCAAATAATGTCCTTGAAAATAGTATATGCACAATATATTGTGAAAATTATCTTAAAAGAGGAACACTATCAAATATAGAAATGAATACTATCAAGTGTAGAAATGAATACAATGAAATGTAGAAATTAATTCTATCAAGAGTAGAAATGAATAGTATGAAATAAACGAATGAATACTATCAAGTGTCGAAATGAATACAATCAAATGTACAAATGAATACTATCAAGAGTAGAAATGAATAGTATGAAATGTACAAATGAATACTATCAAGTGTCGGAATAAATACTATCAAATTTACAAATGAATACCATCAAGTGTAGAAATGAGTACTCTCAAATGTAAAAATATGAAAAATGAAGTCAAAGTGAGCAGAGTATGTGTATCAATGATTTCGTTTTTTACATACTCAAAAAAGAGTATGCTATTATGTAAAAGCTAAGAATCAGTCTAAAATGATATTTGACTAATATGCGTGACAAATTACGGGAGAAACCCTTAAAAGTTATCTTAACTAAACAACAAGTGACAACATAAACAACAATAAAGGGATGGCAGAACTAAAGAAGGTATGAGATATGATAAAAAGTTCCCGTTTCAAACTTGAAGACATACATATTACATATAGAAAAAAAGTTCATATTTATGTAGTAGAAACGCAAAATGAGAAATTCAAAGAGTTGTTTCTGATGCGAAAACGAATGAATTGGAGACAATTGCATAAAAGAGACCAACAAAAGGGAAAAAAAACTGCTTGTGGCATCGTAAACTGAATCAAAGAAAAAAGGATCAAAGGAAATAAACATGAACTCCACAATACTATCAGCTGTGGTATAATGGAATTATATTAAAATATGGAACGCTTGCTCGAATATGGAAATAAATTAAATAAACTCAAACCAGATTGAAGTCAAAAATACAAAATAAACTAGATACCTAAAAATGTGAAAACCTGACTGATGGCCACTTCATAGAATGCATAGAAGATATGATAGCCGAGAACAAGAAAAAACTACCATGTTCTTGAGGTAGGTTTGAAGTAGACTGCATATTCAAAGTGAGAAGGGAATAGAACAATGAAAAATGGCAGTATAGCACTAGGAAACATGGAAAAATGTAACATAAAGTTTAAGGTTGAGGAAACTTTCAGAATATTCTGATTACAGTTGAAGTATCTATGAACATACTGAGGAATGTACTACAGACACGGAATACTCCATTAGCATTCTAATTTCACTAACAGAACCCATACTGAAGGAATTTTACGTAGCAGCTATCAGATTGGACTGTAAGCGAGTTCGATTTCCAATCGCGCGATTACGATCACTTTCTTACTAATACCCATGGGAAAGAAATGAGCCCATTTTATCCCACAAGATATGGGTTAAACATAACCCCAAGTATTCTTCTACTAGGAATATTATAACATTAAATATTTCATGAAGGTTGCTATGCCATTAAACGGAAAAGGACCCGAGAAATAGTATATATCCCATGACTACATTTCCAAATTATGCTTTCTAAACAATCAAGAAGAACAATATCTATAGTAATCAAACAGAAGAAAGCGGTAAATGCAAAATATGAAGAGATAGAGACGGAACTTTTAAACATATGATGAATAAATGGAACAAAATGCCCTGGAAATAACATGTAAAATACATAAAATACTCATGACAACTGGATGAGTATAACGCAGCAATTATGCAAGTGATTATCTTTGAAAATGCATACGAATCATAAATATTTCGAAGGCGGACTTAGAATAACTGTTATCATAGAAGGAAATGGAATTAGTGTCTGAGTTCAAATCATGGAGGAAGCAAGTATAATTTCAATTAGCGAAATTACTTTTAGGGAAGACATAAACTCAACTCATTTTTCCCAGATATCTATAAATAGTAGGGAAAACTCGGTTCTTTAGCTCTAGTAAGGCAACCAGACGAAGAGAAGGAAAACTCTGAATTCAATCCAAATTTACTTCACTTAAAAATTTAACTTGGGTTTTGTCCTTCTAAGAAGAGTTTAGTAAATCCATACAATTTTTATATTTAGAATCTGTCTTAGGGAAGAAACAATAGAACATTTTTTTCAGATACAAAAAAAAACAAGGGCTATAAAAATCATATCTGGTGCTTGAATATAACTATTGCTAACAAGAAGAAGATCATCTCTTAGATAATAGATTTTGCTCTTCTGGGGAAACCATTGGGTAAAAAGCAAGATGGATAATTTTGGAATCAAAAGGTGGCAGTTGTGCCAAACATGGTCCGAGCACTTTGATAGTTCACAAAAAATCCAATCAAAAGACTAAAAAAATAAATTAGACGTAGAATTGTGGACATCAACCTTATAAAAGCGATAGCTATGTTAAGATATTTACTTGAGTTGTCGTCTTTTAATCTCTAGTGAGAATCAGCTATTATTGTCGCTACGAACATTCATTGAATGAATGAATGACTACTACCACCACCACCACAACAGCTGATATTACTACTACTACAACAAAAATTATTAATAATAATAATAATAATAATAATAATAATAATAAGAAGAAGAAGAAGAAGAAGAAAAGAACATCAATAACAAAAAAAAAGTAGAAGATAAAAAAGAAGCTAATGAATATATCTAGCATTAAAAAATTCTAAATGAAGAAATAACAGAAACAGATAAACAAGAACAGAAGAAAGAGAAGTGAAAAACAAAGAGAAAGAAACAAAAGTGTCAGGAAAGTCATTAAGAATAATAGTAGAAATGATGGGGGAAAATGAATTTGTTGCACAGAGGCTAATAAGAAAAAAAAAACGCAAAAAAAAAAGAAAAAAAAAAAAGAAAACAATCAATACAAAGCCAACAAATAATCATCAGAACTGCAACATAATATATATATATATATATATATATATATATATATATATATATATATATATATATATATATTCTGTTGCAGTTCTGATGATTATTAGTTGGCTTTGTATTGATTGTTTTCTTTTTTTTTGTTTTTTTTAGGTTTTTTTTCTTTTTAGCCTCTGTGCAACAAATTCATTTTCCCCCATCATTTCTGATATATATATATATATATATATATATATATATATATATATATATATATATATATAAACAGCGGCTGCGAAACCTGTGAAATAATGACTGAACAAAAATACATGCATCTCGTCTTGGGATTGATGAAGCGAATATAAAAAGCGATAGTACAAAACAGGAAAGAAGACTGCACGATCATTGTATCCTTTGGCTTCCTGATAAACAAAAGACGTTCATTAGTGCATAATTCTAAACTATATTAGTTGCTTGATTATTATTTGTTAGAACATACTGCACTGCTAGCATTCTTAATCTTTTGGATGTGACACTGCCTAATACTGAACTGAACAAGATAAGAGACATTTGAGATTTACGGCGAACTAACGTGTAATGGCCAAGGTATTTGATAGCGGCCTCAAAGTAAACGATTTCAAAATCCAGTCACGCTAATAAGTTCACTTTGAAACTAATATCCTTGGGAAGGTATGGACTTTCTTATCCTCACCGCTTCGGATTTAATAGTATGACTTCTATTCTTCTATCAGAATGGCTGTGTTATTAAAAAAATGAAGGTTCATATGCCATTAAAGAAAGAAGCTGAAACGGAAGCAACGAACTAAAGCCATGAAAGATTCTCGATATCATCACTTGGATGAATTTCATATATAATTATCCTTTCAGACAATAGTAATTTCATGACTGTCTCCCACCACCAGTGGCCTAGGAGCCTAGCTCTATCACCGGAGATTTTTTAATAGAGTCACTCAATTAGATAACGACATAAATTTCGGGGCAACGATTGCTCATATAAATAAATATTTTCTTCATAGACTCAAAATTATTACTTCAGGTCTTCCAGGTTGAGAGACCAGAGATAGGGAAATTCCGACAACAATAATACAGTGACTATCGTTTTCCTGGGACCACGTGCCTGACATGTTCCTTTCCTGTTAAAACCACCTATACATCTGTTGAAGTTGTTCCTCTAAACATTATTCAAAAGTCATCACATTTTTAAATAGTTAAACATTGCTTTGTAGCAGCTGGTTCAGCATTGGTTTTCAACTCTCATGAGTAATTTAATACCCAAGTCATCTTTATGGAGGAAAAGAAGTGACATTATTTATTTCGTATTGAGGAGGTTGGATGTGTCCATTCCTTTCCGAAAGTTATTAGTTCGATAGTGAAAGTAATAGCGCGAAAAGAGCTCAAACTCGCTTAGTCCAGTCATGAGCTAAAGAGTAACCCTAATGGTCTTCTACGAGGATTCCATTGGCATGAAATAACCCACGAAAATTGATATGTCATTAAACAAGGAAAACAGACCACGTCGAAGAGTTTAAAATATTTTCATTTAAAGTCACAATTGCTTTTATTTTGTCCAACAAACGACTACAACAAAGAAAGAAATCATTATCATTTTTTATTTATTTAAAGGCATATCAACATTCTTGGTTTATTTAATGCCAAATTCTACCTTATAAATGAACAGTAGTGGTACTATTTAACCCATAACTAAGAGGAGAAGGTAGGTTCATATCTTTCCCAACAGCAATTGTCCAAAAGAGAACAAAAGTGTGACTCGAGTTCGAACTCGTTTACCACGATTGCACAGTCCAGCACTTTAACCATTACAACTTGTACACACTCCTAAAGACTACAATGCGTAAAAAATGCAGAGTGAATACATTAAACGATTCTTTAATCGAAAAATGTTCGTCATTAGGATTATAAATAAAGCCACGTAAATGGTAGTGAAAAAAACGAATATGATATTCAGCGAAGAAAGATTCAATATCATAATATTAGATAACCATTATACCACCATAAACAAAATGAAAAAAAAAGTCAGGCTCAAAATGTATTCAATCTTTTCTCCCAGACGTAAAACAAATTATTTCACGCTATATCCTTTTCTTTTCAAAAGAAACCCTGAATAGTCGCTATTTTAAGGAGTTTATTATTGATTTCAACCAGACTATTGGTCTAATGAGTAGAGTGTTCGCCAATGGTCCGGGAGACCAGGGTTCAATTCCAGGTCGAGTCATACCAAAGACTCAAAAATTGTACTTGATACGTCCTTGCTTTACAGTCAGCATCATAAGGTACGGATCAAGGGTAAAGTGGAGCCATCCAGTGAATGGAGTATCGCCCTTCCCTACACCTCTCTGTAATAGCTATTGAAAAGGGAGACTTCGGATCACCCTGGATTAAGGTCGCTAACTTTACTTAATATAGATTTCTCATGTAACCCTTTTTGGTTTGAAAAAGAAGCTTACTATATTTAGGAAAATATTCCTATTATGAAATTATTGGGACCACTTTGTTCATCGAAATAACAACCAACTCGAAAAATCCTGTTTAATGTATTAAGAAAACAACGATATTGCCGATGATGTGAAAGAATAAACTTAGCCTTGGTAAACGTATTTCCCTTGAAATAATGTTTATGATGCAAATACGTAAATGGTGGAATAAATTATTTGAAAATTCATAACAATAAGAGCTATAACTACATGTTGAGGGTAATATAAGGATTCTGATACCGACAAGGCATTTATATTAAAGCTGGTTAGAAGGAGAAAGAATACATGAAAAGGAAAATACAATAAACTTAGTTAGAGATACATGGATCGACTAGAGAAAAAAAAATTAGAAACATATATATCATATAAGATTATAGAAGGAAAAGATAAAATCAAAAATGTAAGATGCTCTACGAGAGAGATGATTAAACTCAGACTGCAAGTATAGACATCGCAGGAGAGGAAAAAAACAGAAGACAGAAAAGAATCGAAAGATTGAGGGTGAATAGAAGTGTAATTGATACGATACGGATATTCATTTGAATGATTGCAAAATGAGAAATTGAGAATCTCCACCTACACAGTCAATGATATTAAGAGATAAATAATTTGAGAAGTTGAAATTAGTTTCCATCAAGAAATGGCGGAATAAATAAAGGAAAATGTAATGCAAGAAAGAGACGAAAGAATAAGAGAAATTCAGATGAAAAAAAAAAAGATGAAAGCAAATGAGACAAGATAAATTTCGAGAAAGAAGCGAATTGAATTGAAATATGCAAAATAATGTTAAAAGGTGCATGAAGAGTTTAATAAAATAAGGTTGGATATGTAAATTGATAAACAAGAAAATGAAAAGAAAAAGAAAGGAATTTTTGAATAGAAATAAATTCGTGGGGAGAGAGAGAGAGAGAGAGAGAGAGAGAGAGAGAGAGAGAGAGAGAGAGAGATGGGCACGTTCGAACATTTCTAAGTGAAGTATAACTAGGAAATTGATAATCAAAATACATCATGAAGATGAGCTGATTGAAAAGAAATACATGATTAAACGGAACAGTATGAAAAATGGCAGACGCTGTTATATTGATGACTAGGAATTGTCTGTCTGTCCTATAAAGGAAACAGGGCAGATTTATATCGAGTTACTGTATTTACTATACACTCTACTTAGAACACGGGAATTTATTATTGCAAAAAAAAAAATATGTTGTCGATCGGGAGTCTTTCGCAAGAAACAATAAACAACCTGAAGTCATGTCGCTGCGAATCATAATTATTAAGACAGAATGTCCAAACGGAAAATATAATCTGCCTGATTCATCACACACACACACACACACACACACACACACACATATATATATATATATATATATATATATATATATATATATATATATATATATATATATATATATATATATAAGGGTAGCACTTAAAGCAGAGTGTGTAGAATGGTTTCACTGAATCATTGTTTAGGATTAGCATATTTAAATTAATAAGTTACTGAGATATCATTAACTTAGAAAAAGTTTATTAAAAGCATTATATTCCGTTAGTTCTTCTACAGAATAAATAACGGATACGGTAAACAACTATTTGATATTGATCACAAAAGATGCCATCAATTTGGAAAATTCATAAATGAATTTGTCATACTTTTTATTTGTTTAATTTTAATGTGATTTATGTGTCTATAATTACAATAAACCTACATTTTATGAAATGATCCCAGCCTGGAGCAGACCATTACTATTTTATCATTTTGAATCAATTAACAAAAAGACTGCAAGAAAAAAAATAATGGTAATGATGATTATAATAAATGAAACGCACAAGTTTCTCTGAGATTTTTGAGATAGAAGCAAATCAAAAATATTGGCAAGACGACCAGAGGTAGTGATAGTCAAAAAAAAAAAAAAAAAAATAGAAGAATGACAAAAAAGAACCTGCCGATTGGTGAACTTTGCAGGTGATGTTTACCTTGGAGTAACATTGAAAGAAAGATTTAAAAAAAGACGTATGAAAAGAAAAAAGGAACGAGAACTGAAAAAAAAGACAAAACAAAAAACTATGGAACCTGAAAGTGATGGTGATACCAATTGTAATTGGTGCGTTCGGTATAGTCAAAAAGAATAGGTACAGGGACTGGATGACTTGGAAATCAGAGAACGAGTAGAAACCATCAAAACTACAGCATTATTAAGATCGGCCAGAATATTAAGAGTCCAGGATTTTTCTGAAAATTTGCTGTCACTCAAACTCCAGTGGAAAACCATCAGTTAAAGGTGTTATTAAAAACTTTCAAAGCAGTACAATGATAATAATAATAATAATAATAATAATAATAATAATAATAATAATAATAAAGAACATCTAACACGAGAAAACCTGAATCTCTCAGAATAGCAGCACAAAACAACGCCAGAAGAACCAATCAAATCAAACCGAAGAGAGATATGATGCAGCAAAATAGCAACCGTCGGTTATGTGGTGATAGAGATGAAACGATCAATCACATGATAAGCAAATGCAGCAAATTGACATAGGAGTACAAAACTAGACATGCCTGAGTGGGCAAGGTGATCCGCTGGGATATGTGCAAAAAAATTTATTAGACCATACGAAGAAATCGTATATGCACAACTCAGCATCTCTCCCGGAAAATGACACTCCTATGGGATTTTAACATAAAAACGAATCACCTAATCTCTGGCAGACAACAAGGAGGCATAATAATCAACAAAATAAGAGAAGTTACAATTAGCTTTCCAGACTGACCACAGAATAAAATTGAAAGAGAATGCAAAGAAGGATAAGTACCTTGACATTCCTAGGTAATTGAAAAAAACCGTGGAACATGAAAATGACAATGATATCCATTGTAATTGATGCATTTCATACAGTCACCAAAAGATTATTAAAGGGAGTGGAGAATTTGGAAATAACAGGACGAGAGGAGACTATCCAATCTACTATATTATTGAGAACGGCCAGAAAACTGAGAAGAATCCTGGAGATTTGAGGAAACTTGCTGTCACTAAAACTCCAGTGAAATACCATCAGCTAATGCTCATCTGATAAACCTCTCAAGGAGTCACAGAAGAAGTATGAGACAAGAAACGACTGGGTGGGTAAGTGATCCACTGGGGAATGTGCTAGAAATTTAAATTTGACCATACAAACAAATGGTATATGCACAACCAAGCACCTGTCCCAGAAAATAACACACGTAAACTCCTATGGGACTTTGACATATACAAGGATCACCTGATCTCGGCCATAAGACCAGACCTTATAAAAATAAACAAAAGAAGAGAATGTGCAAAATTGTCGACTTTGCTGTCTCGACTGAACACATAATAAAACTGAAAGAATGTGAAAAGAAGGATAAATACCTCGATCATGCTAGGGAATTGAAAAAACTGTGGAACATGAAGGTGATGATTATACCAATTGTGATTTGTGCTTTTGGCACGGTAACTAAAGGATTATTAAAGGGCCTGGATGACTTAGAAGTTGGCGGACGAGTGGAGACTATCTAAATGACAGCAGTTTTGAGAACGGTCAGAATACTGGGTAGAGTCCTGGAAACTTGAGGAGACTTGCTATCAGTCAAACAGTGAAAAACCATCAGCTAACGCCGATGTAAAAAATTCTAAAGGAATAAATAATAATAATAATAATAATAATAATAGATTTAGAAGTTGGAGACCAAGTGGACACCATCCAAACAACAGCATTATTGAAAACGGCCAGAATACTGAGAAGAGTCCGGGAGACTGGAGGAGATTTGCTGTCACTCAAACTCCAGTGAAAGACCATCAACTTACGCTGATGTGAAAAACTCTAATGAGTTATAAATGATAAGAATAAAAATGAATTATTATTATTATTATTATTATTATTATTATTATTATTATTATTATTATTATTTAAGAGAACGAGAAACCTACTTGAAATCAAACACTATAGCAAGAATATCATTAAAGGGATAAACATATGGACTCGTACGCCAAGTCAGATATTCAGCATCATTCTTGAAGTGAACGAGAGAAGAACTTACATAAATGGATCAGAAAACAAGTAAACTAATGACTATGTATAAGTCCTTCCATACCAGAGTTGAAGTTGACAGACTATATAAGTCAAGAAAAGAAGGAAGAAGAGGACTTACCAGTATTGAAGTTGGCGTAGATGCATCGATACATTGACTCGAATATTGCATAAAAAAACACAGAGAAAGACTGATTACAGCCACAAGAAACAATACAGACAAAATAAAGATCAACAGAACAAAAATAAACAGAAAACAAAAATGGGAAGAAAAGCAACTCTATTTCAAGCGACAAACTTCCAAAATCTCACAAGATAAACTTATAGCAGGGCTCTGAAAGGGAAATTTTAAGAGAGAAACTGAATCTCATCTGATAGCTTCACAAAACAACCCCATGAGTTCAATTATATCAAAACAAGAAGAGATAATGAGCCACAAAAAAGCAATTGTAGGTTATGTGTTGATAGAGACGAAAAAAATCAATTACATAATAAGCGAATGCAGCAAATTAGCAAAAAAAGAGTATGAAACTAGACATGACTGCGCAGGGAAGGTAATCATTGGGAAATGTGCAAGAAATTGAAATTTGACCTAAAAAACAAATAGTATATGCACAACCCAACATCTGTTCTGGAGAATCAGATGCAGAAACTCTTCGGGAATTTTGAAATATAAAGGGATCAGTTCTTTATGGCTTTCTTTCAATTTTACTTTGTCATCCGCCGTAACGGCAAAGTTTACTGTTAGGCAAGTTCTCTTCATTTTTTTAGGTTGATTATCACTACGTATAGTCGTCTAGCCGAGATTAGTTAATCCATTTGTATCTCAAAATCCAAGAGAAGTTCGCTTATCTCATTCTCCAGGACCGATTCCAGCTTGTGCAGATACCATTTGTTTGTATGGTTGAATTTCCCTTGATAGGGAAATGAAAAACTATGGAACACGTAAGTGACGGTGATAACAGTTGGAATTGGTGCGTTTGGTTCAATCACCAAATGATTTGTTAAGGGACTGCAGGATATTGGAAAAATAGAACACGAGTGGAGACCATCCAAACAACAGTGCTATTAAGTTTCATCAGGATACTGAGAAGAGTCCTGGAGACGTGAATAGACTTGCTATGACACGAACTTCACTAGAAAACCATCAGCTAAGCTGGTGTGAAAAATCTAAAAAGAGTAAAAGAATATTGATGCCACTGACAACGTAAAGATAAATAGAACAACAATTACTAAGAAACAGAAAAGGACAGAGAAAGTTCTCTATCGACAATTCAAGCGAAAAACTGGCAAAATCATACACGAGAAGACATAAATAGAACAAGAATAACTAAGAAACAGAAAAGGACAGAGAAAGTTCTCTATCGACAATTCAAGCGAAAAACTGGCAAAATCATACGCGAGAAGACATAAATAGAACAAGAATAACTAAGAAACAGAAAAGGACAGAGAAAGTTCTCTATTGACAATTCAAGCGAAAAACTGGCAAAATCATACGCGAGAAGACATAAATAGAACAAGAATAACTAAGAAACAGAAAAGGACAGAGAAAGTTCTCCATCGACAATTCAAGCGAAAAACAGGCAAAATCATACGCGAGAAGATATAAATAGAACAAGAATAACTAAGAAACAGAAAAAGGCAGAGAAAGTTCTCTATCGACAATTCAAGCGACAAAATGGCAAAATCATACACGAGAAGACATAAATAGAACAACAATAATTAAAAAACAGAAAAGGCCAGAGAAAGTTCTTTATCGACAATTCAAGCGATAAACTGGCAAAATCATATGCGAGAAGACCGGGACACGGAAAGGAAAGGAACACTTAAGAGAGAAACAAATTCATAAGTACCGATTATAAAAAAAAGTGACAATTGATAATACGCAATGGAATAGCAATGTGATGATAGATCTGAAACCATCAATGGCATAATAAGTGAATGTAGCAAACTAGTACATAGGAAATATAAGACTAAACACGACTCTGTGACAAAGGTGA
This sequence comes from Sepioteuthis lessoniana, assembly GCA_963585895.1. Lineage (NCBI taxonomy): Eukaryota > Metazoa > Mollusca > Cephalopoda > Myopsida > Loliginidae > Sepioteuthis > Sepioteuthis lessoniana. The sequence goes on along the minus strand of OY757911.1, from coordinate 55,913,163 downwards.
TTTACTGGGAACTGTGCAAAAACTATAATATTGACCATACTACCAAATGAGGCATTACCCATACCTAATTTGATCATAGATTGTTTCTTTCCTGTAGAATGCTTGGGATGATTTTTCTACGATGAAGCAATCCTTCGGTTCTGTTAACCCCAACTATATATATATATATATATATATATATATATATATATATATATATATATATATATATCACGTATTTTTTTATCTTCTTATATTTTGGTGGCTGGTATGTTATGAGATACGTTTCCTGTGAACGGAGAACGAAGAACGAATATAAGACATAAGAAGCAGCTTTAGTGGTGACCGTTGTTTTTTCTTCCGGATTCCACTATTCAAAGACTGAACGGAAATCTTGCGAGGATCCTGGTGAATATACATGTACCCACCATCACAAAATAATCACTGCCAGATCGCCAGTACATCTTTTGATCAACGGGAGAATAATGGATATAATGTTTGTTGTCTTTCAGCTTCAAAAGAAGGGTCTAAATAAAAACAGGTACTTCATGTAGTGTCCATTGATTTGATCAAATCATTTGACGCAGTGATTTCACATAAATTATGCTATTTAGATCTTCCATATCTGCTACTAATTTGAGGCTTTAAGTATATTAGGTACCATTGTAAATTAACAGTATCTATCTTTATGCATTTTAAAAGCAAGAAGTTAAAAATGATAAAATGCAAAAATCCAAATAAAACAAAATAAACATGAGCTTAGTTCTTTTAGTTATAGCAAAGAGAATTTTAAAGCCATACATGCACATTTTGTCGTCTTTTTCTGGAATTACGGTGACTCTAATTGAAACAAGCAGCATCGCCCAACGCGCGGGAAAAGAACGCTCGTTTCTGCTGAGGTTGGAACACTTGAGTTAGGTGTACAATTATTTTTTTTATTTTTTTGCGTTGAGGAATAAAATGTTTTTGCCGGATTTTCTGGTTATGGTAATTCAATTTATGATTCCTCTACTTAAAAAAAAATGTACGACTATTTCCTTGCACTTGAGGTTATGATAATTATGCTGATGCGTATTTCCAATCCTCTTGGGAAGATGTGGCCCTGGATGTGACCGTATCATCTGTAAAGAGTACGGATGTAACTCACAAAACGCACTCAGGTTAATTGGCTGCGCAATTACCATAACTAGTTAATTTAGCATCGTTTTTGCACAATGTGGACCGGTAGACTTTCGGCTCTGCATTCTGTAGTCGCTGGTTCGATCTCCAGTTGGTGAGATCACGGCATACAGTTGGTGAGATCACGGTATACTGATGGGACCTAATAATAATGGGACCTAATAATAATGGGACCTAATAATAATCTGAAATAGCTGTCCTGTTTATCCGTATGTCACACGAAAATGTTTGTCGGATTATCTGGTCATGGTAATCCAATTTGCTTGCGCCAGTGTTCGAAAAATCACCAACAGAAATCGAACTCAAATCCAGTCCAAGTCTGTTTTTTTAAAACTGTTACTCTTTTTTTAATATTGGGAGGCGTATGTAGCATACTGGTTATGGAACAGACTACCCGAAATCAAATCCTGCATGAGGAAGTGTGTCTTTCATATTGGGCTAAAGCTTTAAGGTAAAAGCACGAAACTCTCTCTTCTCCCTTGTAAGTAGAAGGATAATAAGGGAATACTTGCTCTTTAGAATTATAAAGGCAACCAAGCAAAATAATCTCAGAGATCAAAACTATATGTCAGTTTTGTAATTTTTATTGGTATCCCAACTTCATAATAATTCTAAAAGAAGCAAATAAAATAGAATTTCGTTAATTTTTTTTTCTTTTTTAGTCTCCAAAAATGCTGTTAGAAACGAAGAGGTTAATTCAAAATTACTTTGTTCATATCAGGAAAGGAAGAATCTGATTGATGGTTACTAAAATCTCATCCACTTGATTGGTGATGTTAAAAAAATTATTTTTGAACTCGACTCAAAATAGAAAGACGAGAAGATAAAAGTTCCAGTCGATCAAAAAAATGTTTATTCTTTGGCAAATCGTAGCCTGATTGGGGTGAAGCAGTCGTTTAGCACTCTAATCTATATTGTTACTTTTTACTCTCGCGGTAACAAACAGACTGACACATAAAACGTCCCCAAGTCTCGTTTGTTTCCGTCTCTCGAGACTATATGGAAGTTCTTCTGGTTAACCTCTTTTGGTCGGTCACACAGCAGGGCATCATCGTCACTGATAGATGGAGGCGGTCACGACATTAGACTTTTAAATTCTCAAACTTAAGATTCTGTTCAATTAATTACGTCTTGCAGCAAGTTGTCAACCAACTTATAAATATTCATCATTTACTCTCCGAGAGTTCCCTTTTTCCCATAACGAACAATACATGTTTTGATATTAATGCCGTCTTTTTCTAATAAGTAGGCCGATCAGATTTCATAACTCTATACCAAACGCTTCGGTCATTTACAAAGGATTTATTCATATTTACTAATAATTATGGTATATATTTTCTAGTTTATTGCTTTTTATTCATTCACGTTATGTTCCATGTTTTACATTCACTAGAAGTTCTTGTGTAAAAACTGAAGTGAAGTCAGAATAACATTAAACATTTCCAAAAAATGTATGATAGAATTTTTAAAAAATATTTTCTTATAATTATTATTTATTTCTCATTTATTTATGTTATATACGACATTTTTCTTCCAATAAAAGTTCAGGTATAAAAACTTAAGTGATGTTATTAAACACTATTTTCGAATAATTTCCTAATAATATATTTTCGTAATAGTTATTATATATTTTTTCTATCTTATTTCTTATCTATCGATTAACGTTAAACACCATATTTTACATTCATTAAAAATTCAGGTATATAACCTTGTGTGATGTTCATATAACATTGTGCATTTCCTGATAATTTTCTCATAATAAAATTTCCTAATAATATCATTTCCTAGTAATATCTCTTAAAAATTACTATATATTTTTCTAGTAAATTTCTCATCTTTTTATTTACATTATGTACCGCGGTTTAAGAAGTTCAAGTGTAGAAATTTGAGTCCTGTTAGTATAACTTTATGTATTTACTAATAATTTCTAAAAAATATATTTTTCTAATTACACAATTTCCTTATAATATAATTTTAAATAATATTTCCCAATGATTATTATATATATTTCTATTCTATGTCTTACCTATTTATTTACGTTATGTACTATATATTAAATACATTAAAAATCCCGGTGTAACAACTTGAGTGAAGTCAGTATAATATAATGTAATTCCCAATAATTTCGTAATAATAATTTTTCGTAATAATATAATTTCCTTATAATGTAATTTCCAAATAATTATGGTACATATTTTCTAGTTTAATTCTCAACAACTTGTTAATGTTATATACCGCATTTTACGTTCATTAAAAGTTCTGGTTTAAAACCCTGAGTAATGTCTGTATAACATTATATATTTTCAAGAAAGGTCGCTTATGCCACGAGTTTATGTAGTAACAATGGTGACACCAACATTTCTCTTTCGAAATTCAAGAAAGATATTTTCATAATTCCATTCGAAAATCCAATCATTTAATATACACAGACAACCTTAGGTATTTGTAAAAATAAAAAAAAAGAAACAAAAGGACTCAAAATGGACACATTGGTCAAAAGATATATAGATTTGCAAACAAACCAGTTCAATACAGTTTTAAATAAAAATGCAATTTTAGTCATGCGCAACGGAAAATTGAATGAAAAGAAATGATTCAATTATTGGACTAGGAAATCAATATGAAAGCGTATGAAAAAGTCCTCTAGAAATACTTTCAGTTATTCTAATGAGATTCAATTAAAAAAGGTGATAAAACTAAAAATAAAGAGATTCTAAATCCGGTGAATAAGAACGAACTTGAAAACCAGACGAAATAACAAACAATTTTATCAAAATAATAACAGAAAACTTGGCCATTATCTATAATAACATTTTTGAAACATTTTTAAAATGGGCGGGAGAAGATATGGTAATTTGAATGAGGGTATCATAAATTAATGACATTTTATAAAGTTTACACTCGGGGGTATAAATATGGTTGATATAATCTTAAGTGAACCCAAGAAAAAATGTGATGAGTTTGTTGGGCTATGAAAGATAATACGAAGCAAAGAGAGAAAATCATTCCCATTATGATCAACAAAAAATGAGAAAAGCCAATAAATAATAAATATGATAAAATGTGATACAATAGTTCCAAAACTATGTTTCCTTGTAAGCAATACCATTCCTTTGTTAATCCAAAAGTTTTAAGAAGAGGCAGAGGAAATCTTATCTAAATAGTTACGCAAAGTATACCTGAATAGGTAAAGGCGGTAAAAATCTTGTATTTTACCAAGAATCCAACTAATTCATTATGGCTTGTACATGCACCAATTAGCTCAGATGAATAATAAAGTGATCTGGAACAAAAGGGACGATCGTGAATTGCACATAGGGGAAGTAACATGCAATGGATTAGAGTTACCCGTGAAATTAACATGAAACTACATATCTTTCAACAAATTATGAATTCATGGAAGTTCTAAAAGATCCTACCAATAGAATTACTTAAATCGGTAGCATGAAGATTCTTGAATGTTCAGCTATATTGTTATTCGATATTCAGTGATTGGGAGTTCAATGAATACAAAATGGTATTGCTCAGTCGACTGGGACTGTAGAAAGCACCAACAGCAACTCTGCAGTCGGGTCACCCCCCACCATAACGAGTATCCTGGATATGATACTAAACAATCTGATGTTGAAAATTTAGTGATGCTGAAGCTTTAGGGAATACAACGCACCCCTTCGTTGCCATCGCTCCTATGTCCACTCTGGCCCAGTGTGATAGCTCCTGATGGGCCCTATCTGAGGGTCAAATAGAACTAAAATGCGTACTAAGCTAAACAAAATTGCATGAAATTGAACTGTTTTGACATGTAAACTGCGAACTTATTCTAAACTGAATTGATCGGAATAGAACTGTTTTGACATTTAACTGTGTAAAAAAATAAACTTATACTAATCTAAATTGTTTGAATTAGAACTGTTTGACTAAACAGAATAGATTGAAATACAAATACTTTTGACCAATAAACTGTGTACTCAACCTAAATTGAATTGTTTCAAATAGAACTGATCGTTTAGAGTGGCATTAGATAACCTTCAAAGGGTAATATGCCATAAAACACAAAGAAACAAATAAAATGGTAATTATATAAAATAAAACTTGTGTAGTGTTGCAGCCATCATAAAGACAGTTCAGAAGACGAATAAATGGTGATGAGTTAAGATAGTTTATACCGAGTATGAAAAGTCAGACAAGAGGTCGACAAAAAATCCCACTCATTTTATGCCTGATAATACATCTTTTGATCTTTTTTGGTGGTACTCGTGGTGTAATGGTTATCGTCGTAGGACACAGCGACACGAGTTCAAATCCTAGACGAGACTCATTGCATTTCACATAGCACTAATACCCTTTGGAAAGGTAGGAATCTATTTATTCTCCCTCCAGCTATGAGTAAATAGTAGGGCAGGGTAGGTTCTTCAGCCTTGGTGAAGCAACTACTCTAGGAGAAGGAAAACACTGAATTCAAGCCTGTTAAACTTGTCCTTGTGTCATATCCTGCCCGAGCAGAGGGGTTGGTAAATATGGATAATACATCTTTTGACCAGTCTTATAAACAAGAAAATATAAAGTGGAAATTTGTCGAGTCGATCAAAGACAGATTCATTTATTTAACCAGGTCCACCTTCTATGGAATACGGATGCTTGTTTTCTTAGTCCCAAAAATAAAGGTTTTGACTTGTCCCTCTCCCGATAACGATTTGTTCGCCACTTTTTCAAAAATACATAAGTTTCTTGTTTAATAGTCTCTCGAACCTACATAAAATGTTTTCTATTTGACATTTTGTGGTCGGTCACATAGCTCAGGAGTAGGATTTTTGGTGATGGGAAGCGGTCTCGACATTGCAATAATAATACCTCTAATATTATTATACTTGAAATAATTCCAGTACTATTTTAATGTCTGTTGGAAAAATGTTTATTGTTCCAGCATGCCTTGATATTGTATAATATCGTGTCTATTTGCAAACAAATGTAAATTTACAACAATCTTAGTGATTCTATATTAATGTTTTTGTTTCTTTAAGTTAGAGATCTGTAGAAACAGCTCTCAGAGAGTGTACAGTTTCGAAAAATTATCAACAATTTTTTTTTTTTTATTCATACTCCTTTTTGAATTCATTCGCCGTTTTTTCGACACTTTTCATAATATGATTTGTCTTGCTTTTTTATACTTAATCTACTCTTCACACTCCTTTTACTAGTTTTCTTAGTTGCTAATAATACAACATATGTACAGAATATATCGAAACTAGAACACTATTATTTAATCTAACATCTAGAAAAAAAAAAACTTTGCACGAGGGAGCAAATTTTATACCAAATTGATTAAATCTAAATAGCATTTTAGTGTCAATCAATTTGAACCAAACACTTTTGATAAAATGTAGAATTATACGAATCCAGTTCTACCCGTATTCCCAAATTGAGTCGGTTTTAATGGTTCTTTGTTTCCAAAATTGAAAATGTAATTCAAAGGGTGTTTTTTTAGAATGTAAACGATATTAAGAGGAAAAATAATGGTACAATTTCGCACAATATCAAAAGAGGAATGTCAGATATTCTTCGACCATTAAAAATCTAACTAAAATAAATATATTGAATGCCAAGGAAACTATTTAGAAACACATTAAAGTAAGACTTATTGTCATACATGTCTTTGTAACTTCAGAGTCATTCTCGTAATCCTTTGAACACACTTTGTATAATTCCCTTTTTCTTTTTCGATTTCCTCTTTGCTCTTAACTTTCACCTGTTTTATTTTTTCCTCCCCTTTTCTTTAAGCTCTTTTTTTTTTTTCATCTTTCCATACATTTAATTCGTCCCCCTTTTTTTCTTATTCTTCTTGTCATACTTCTGTTTCTCAATCTGCGTTTTTATCTGTTGTTCGTCTTTTACTCATTCGTTTTATTTCCCTCCTTCATTTCGTCCTTGAAATTCTCTTAGATATTTTATTTTCTTTCTAGGCAAGTAGAAATCTTTCTCGAAAATGAGTAATGCGCAGACAGAATCTCACTCTCAATCTCACTCCCCCCTATCTCTCTCTCTCTCTCTCTCTTTCTCTCTCTCCCTATCTCTTTCTCTGTTTCTCATCTTTTCTGCACATACTGCTCTTCAACAAAGGAAGTAGCTGGACATGTGAACCGGCATGTGAATCGTGAGTGGGTTTTATCAAAATCAAACAGCAGTAGCCTTTCACCGCACCAACAATAATCAAAATCACGAGCATCTATATGTGTGTGACTGGTCAGGAGCTGTGAACACAATCGTGAAATGAAAGAATCTTTTTGATGAAGGGGATCCTTCTGAACAGAGGTGCGCACCTAACGTGTTATTTTACAGTATTTCTATACTTACAAAAAAAAGTGGAAGAAAAAGATGAATGCTGTTTGTTTGTTGTTCGCAGATCTTTATTCTCTTCCTCCTTGAATCTTGCATGGGTGAGTTCCACAGAAGACGTAATGGCATATTACGTGTTTGGAACGACCGGAACGGTCATAAATCAATGCTCCATTCCATCACTGTATTTCTCTCTCTCTCTCTCTCTCTGTTTCTTTTTTCTCTTTTATCTATTGTTTCATGGTTTTGGGAAACATTTCGTTATTTTAATCTACATTCCATATTTATCTTTATTCCCTTAGCTATTTCTTTCTTTCTTTCTTTCTTTCTTTCTTTCTTTCTTTTCTCTTATCTTCTCTGCATCACTTCGTGTTATTTCTTTTTTTTTTCTCAATTTATCTTAATTTACAACTTATTTTTCTTTCTTTCTGTCTTTCTTTCTTTTTTTAGGTTTTTCTTTTATTCCAACTTGTTCTCTCTTTACTGTCTACTTTTTTTTATTCTTTTGGCATCCTATGTTTTTTCTTTCATTCTTTATCGTGGATACCATTTTTTTAATTATTAGTCTTGTTTTCTTGTCATTTCAAATCAATATTTCTTTTTTTAATTTAATTTCTCGTTCTTTTCCATCCTCTTATTCTCTCTATATTCCCCAGCCTTCCATTTCTTATGCTTTTTGCTCTTATTTACTTTTCTCATTGTTTTTTTTTTTCCAAAGTTTTTTTTTTTTATACATGTTATCGTTTTATTATGATGTGGAACTTATTATTTCATCTTCTTTCAACCATTCATTCATTGTCAGAAAATGTTTTTCTATCATTTTCTTTTGATTCATTTCTGTGACTGACGGCGTTAAATTATATTTTCTTTACATAATGTCTCTCTTCATTCATTTTTTTCTAACACTGGATGTCATCAAAATGCGATCTTTTGAAGCATAGTTCTTCTTCTTCTTCTTCTTCTTCTTCTTCTTCTTCTTCTTCTTCTTCTTCTTCTTCTTCTTCTTCTTCTTCTTCTTCTTCTTATTATTATTATTATTATTATTATAGAGTTTTTCACATCAGTATTAGCTGATGGTTTTTCACTGGATTTTGAGTGGCAGCAAGTCTCCTCAAGTCTCCTGGACTCGTCTCACTATTCTGGCCATCCTCAGCAATGCTGTCGTTTGGATAGTCTCTACCCGTCCGCCAACTTCCAAGTCCTCCAGGCCCTTTAATAATCCTTTAGTTACTGTGCCTAACGCATCAATCACAATTGGCACAATCATTACTTTCATGTTCCACAGTTTTTTTTTTAATTCTCTAGCAAGGTCGATGTACTTATCCTTCTTTTCACTTTCCTTCAGATTTATTCTGTGGTCCACCGGGACAGCAAAGTCAACAATTTTGCAGACTTCCTTTCTTTTGTTGATTATTATGAGGTCTGGTCTTCTGGCCGAGATTAGGTGATCCGTTTATTTGAATCATTCATAATAATTCACCCATCTTCTTCCAATAAATTAAATAATGTGAATTATACTTTGTTTTACATAACTCTTCAGTTTCTTTTCTTGTATTCAGAACATTTCGATAATATAGCGTAGCAAAGTTTTTACTGGGTTTTTGATATGTTAAATACAGAATATTTCCTTCAAATACATTAACTTCTTTTTTTATACAATGTTCTTTTTACCCGTATGTATTCTTGAAATGTTATGATATACTTCACGCATGATTCGTTCTGCAATTTCTTTCTATCTGTCTGTTTTTCTTTCTTTCTTTCTTTCTTTCTTTCTTTCTTACTGAAGAGTCCATTATTATTGCTGCATTGGACTGGCAATACTTAAACCAAATGAGAATTCATCTTTGAACTAAAAATCAATAGAAATCAAGGCGATTGAGTTCGCTGCATTTTCACTAACAGTGAATCCTTAAACGAAAAACGAATCCAAATAAAATTGATCAATATAAATGTCACTTCCCCGGATGTTACACAAGTTTCAACCTGCCATATAGAAAATAAATTAATCAATAATAATAATAATAGTAATAATAATTATAGCTGAAAATGCTGTTGAAGATGTGGATAACAAAGATACCAATAATAGTTGAAGCGCTAGGAACAGTTTTCAAGTGTTTGGAAAAGAGACTGTTGGAACTGGAAATCAGAAAAAAGAATCAGAACAACACAGACCCCAGTATTGCTGAGATGGGTTCGAATACTGAGAAGAACAATGAAGCTCTGCGGAGATTTACTGTTACTCAGACTCCCAAGATTGACCGTGGGCTGACGCTGGTGTGAAACCTCGGAAGGAGTGGTAAGCCATGTATTGGATCTTGCCAGAAAACTAAGAAAGCTGTGGAACATGGACTTGACTGAGGTACTATTTATGAATGGAGTTCTTGGAACTGTCCTCAAAGGCTTGCAAAGGAGACTGGAAGAGTATAAAAGTGGAGGATGAATAGAGACTAGGGATGAATAGGTGAGCAAGGGGATCCACTGGAAATTGTGCGGGAAACTTAAATTTAATCATAGGAACAAATAGTATATGCACAACTAGGAATCTGTTCAGGAGAATGAAACGCACAAGCTCCTCTGGGATTATGAGATTCAAACGGTTCAACGAATTTCGGCTAGATGACCCAACCTTATAATAATCAACAGCAAAAGATAACTTGCAAAGTTTTGTACTTTGTTCTCCCAGCTGACCACAGATTAAATTCTAAAGAAAGCGACAAGATTGATAAATACCTGGATCTCTAGGGAATTGAAAAAAATGTCGATCATGAAAATGGCGGTTATACAGATTGTAATTGGTACACTTAGTTGAATCACTAAAGGATTGGTAAAAAAAATAATGGACTTGCAAATACAAGGAAGAGTAGAGGATAATGTAAAATACAGTATTATCCGGATTGGTCAGAATACTGATAAGAGTCCTGGGGACTTGAAGAGACTTGTTATAACTCAGACTCCAGCTGTCCCGGCTGACCACATTATAAAACTGAAAGAATGTGAAAAGAGGGATAAGTACCTTGACCTTGCTAGGGAATTGAAAAAGACTGTGGAACATGCAGGTGCCAATAAAACCAATTGTAATTTGTGCGTTTGGAAAGTAACCAAAGGATTACTAAAGGGACCAGAGGACTTTGAAGTTGGCGGATGGATAGAGACCATCCAAACGACAGCATTATTGAGAACAGCCAGAATACTAAGAAGAGTCCTGGAGACTTGAGGAGACTTGCTGTCACTCAGACTCCAGTGAAAAACCATCGGCTAACGCTGATGCGAAAAGCTCTAATGAGTAATAATAACCATAATGATAATGTCTCTATTATCCATCCCTTCCAGGAGGTCTTCCAGGCTTCATCTTGTATCGGCACAGAGCTGTTGTTGATAGGTTCTAGCTGGTCGTCAAATCTTTCCTCGTATATGTGATGGGGTCCACAGGAGTCTCTCTCTAATGAGTTTATTCTTACTTCCCCAACAGTGTCCAACAAGTCTGGTTCGTCTAACCTGGTTAGTTTTTGTGATGGGTGGAATGCGGACGTACAGCTACTGTTCTGTGGGATGTTGCCTCCAGGACCTGTTCAGTACAGCTCGCAGCATTTTTGTGTAATTACCGTCAAGCTTTCTATCCATACATTTAGGTAGCGGCCATGTAGTGCATCCATATAGCAGTATCGACACGACTGCTGCTAGAAAAATACTGCATTTTTTTTATCGCTCAGGTTTGACTACTATATGATCGATAGACTATAGTTAGCTTCCCAATTGTTACTCGATTAATGATACACTACTTTCGAGGTATGTGAACGTAGTCTAGGCAGATGATAAATAGCTATGGGGCTACTCAGTCTCCTTGTAGCACACCTGCACACAATGTCGAAGTAGTCTGACTCCATCCGGTGAGCGGAAATTTACTTTTGTGTTTTTATATAGCATCATTATGGCTTCGAAGGTTTCTTAGGGTAGGCTGTAGGCGAAAAGTATTTGCTCTATCTACCTTCTATATATGAAGTCAAATGCCTTAGAGTAGCCGACGAATAATATTGTTGCCTCAAGGTTTTTTGCATATCTAGAATTCAACGGGTAGTCAAAATTTCGATATCTCTGAAAGCCGTTTTGTTTCTTTTTATGTATTTTCTCAATTTATGGTTCTATGGGGTTGAGTATTTTAGACCTTGGCTATGGGCGTAACGGTAATTCTTGGCTATTGAGAGGTCACATTTCTTCGGCAAATGGAGGACGCGTTCCTTTGCCCATCTGTCAATTGTGATTTGATTATATACAGCATTACAGTGTTTGAGCTGTATGTCGTCAACATCCCTTGTCTTCCATACTTCTGGGTCTATTTCATCAAGCCCAGCTACTTTCCTATTTTTAATTTTTCTAAGTACCGAGTCGAGTTCTTCTTGCGTAAATTTGATTTCTAATTGATTACTAATAATTTTCGTGATTTGTTCATGCGTAACTTTCTGAGTTTTTTCGAGTAATTTCTCGAAATATTGTTTCCACATGTGTATTCGTTCTTCTTGGGTGGTAAGTTTCAGTTTAGCTTCTGCAGTACTTTTCCTTCTGCTCACTTCGTTTACCGTCTGTCACGCTCTCCTAGAATGCCTATTTTCAACCGAGTCTCTAATCATATTGATCTAGTTGTTTTAAAGTCCAAATAAGGTTATAATAATTTGGGAATTTCGTGTTAGAGAAAAAAAAGGAGAGAGCTAAAATGACAACTCTCTCAGTAGGTATGGGTAAAATAGTCTGGTAGATTTGGTTCTTTGGCTTTGGCATGGAAACCAATCTGGAAAAAAGAAAATTCTGAATTCAAAAATTATTAAATTCTGGATAAAATTACCTTATGTGGAAGCCAGCAAGTACCGAGGGATTAATAAGAGTATAAAACCTTAACAATAGAAGCAATGATATTTGGAGCCATAACTACTGGGTAAATCCTTGTAAGAATTAAGCAAGTCAAGCCTAAAACCTGGGCTGAGATAAGCGAGGGTACTAGGAAGGGAACCTGGAGAACTGACGTTTTCACCGTTAAAGCAGTTCTTAAAGCTCAAATAAAGGAAAACCAAAAACTTGAGAAATATCTGGTTTCTGCAAGAGAGTGTTAAAAATTGTAGAATACGAAGGTGACAATAATAAAATTTACATTCGGAACTCTCAGAATGATCCCCAAGAATCTAAAAAAGATACGGGGGAAACTATAAATCCAAAGGCGAATTGAGATTGTCCTAAGAACTGCAGTGAACGGCAAGAATATTCAGAAGTCCTAAAGAGCTGAAGTGATTTTCTGTCACCCGAACTCCATTGCAAAAACCCACCATCCCTCTTCTTCGATCTTGGGCAAAGACCATGTGAATGATTGAAAGAAATCGAGAAAGCTGAAAATACTACTACTACAAATAATATTAATAATTATAATGGCAAGAACAACTTAGACAAATCAACTAGAGTACCAGAAAGCAGATGACAATGAACAAGCCTTTACATTCGACAGATGACATAGACACAACAGATGTGTCAAAAAAAGAAGGAAGAAGGGGACTAGATAACTTAGAAGATACAGTAGTTGCGTCAATACGTGAACTCGGAAAAATGATTTTAAAAATGGGGGAAAAACTAATTTAGGCGACCAGAAACAAAAGTACAACTTAATGATAAAAATAACAACTAAGAAAAAGATATACGAAGAAAACAATTGCATGGATATTTCATCGACAAACTAACGAAATCTTAAGCTAGAAGACGTGGACATGAAATTTAGAGATCAATTGAATATCTTCTAATTAAAGCACAAAATAATGCCATTAGGAGCATTTATATTAAAAAAGATGGTGACCTTAGTCAAGGTTGACCCGAAGGCTATCTTTTCAATAGCTGCCACACCATGGTGTAGGGTAGGGTACTACTCTTTCCCTTGATTGCTCTACTTTACCCTTGATTCCTAACTTAAAATGCTGAGTGTTAAGCAAGGCGGCATCAAGTACCATTTTTTGAGTCTTTGTAATGACTCGACCGGGGATTGAACCCTAATCTTCCGGACCTGGCGTAATGAGTAAAGTGTTCACCAATGCTCCGAGGGACCGGGGTTCAATCCCAGGAGGAATCATATCAAAGACTCAAAAAATGGTACTTTATGCTTTTTTACTTAGCACTCAGCACTGTAAGGTAAAGATCAAGGGTAAAGTGGGGCAATCAAAAGAATGGAGTAGCGCCCCCCTAAACCTCGGTCTAGTAGTTATTGAAAAGGGAGCTAAGATCACCAACTTTACTTTTTATATTAATACAGAAATAGATAATGCACAACAAAATGGCAAGTTTAGAATATGTGTTGATTGAGATGAAACAAATAATCACATTATCTCAGCAAGC
>OY757911.1:55781809-55894309 GCA_963585895.1 Sepioteuthis lessoniana | reverse complement strand
ATTGACTCGTTGATTTACCTTATCTTGAGCGATTCCCACTTTTCCAGAAAGACAAAACCTTTATGTTAAATCCAATAGGTATTTAATAGCTTTACATCAAATTGTTTTTGGTTCCGATAGACATGTCTATTATTTCCACTTTTTGATATAGATCGAATCAGTCTTATGATATTCTCAACCAAACACTTTTATCTGAATTTCTAGGACATTTTATAGTCACCCAGGTAAATAACATCACACATATTCGTAAGAGACACCTTGTGACGTTTAATGGTTTATAACAAAATATAGCACACGATTAATTGTTATTTTGTTTCTCTATGTGTGACCTGTACTTCTGGCCTTATGACACAGCTCAATTATCCACACACACACACACACACACACACACACACACACACACACACACACATATATATATATATATATATATATATATATATATATAATGTCATCCACAGACGGACAGTTTAGTTGTATTACAACACTTCAATGTGGCTTGACACGCAAAACGCTCCAAGCTGAGATCGGAAGCCGGCTGACTTTGCATCAGTAGGTTACCCTACCCCAGAGATAGCATCATTCTCAGCGACAGCGAATGAGATTTTTTACGTATATAGTTTTACATAATTTTTATCGTCTGCATAGGGATTCAGATGAATTATGATGGCAATGAGCTAAAAAGAAAAATGAAAAACTAGTGCTCACCGATAAATTTTGTTATTGGCAACGTTCCCAATTTTAATCCCGTATCATTCAATGTAGCTGCTAAACTGTGCAACCGAAACACATAGATATATAGGTCGATTGAGCAATGACTCAATGACAATACACGGGGTTATATGCCAAAGTGTATCAAGACTTATTCAATATGAATTACAAAGAATTATGTGAAATATACGATCAATATATATAGTAAGTTATATGTACAAACGATTCAGAATAAATGATGAAAATTACTCATGACAGTAAAGCAAAAGACAAAAGGAAAAATGGAGTGGTAAAGAATAAAACGAGCACAGTAAAAGAGAAAGAAAACATTCCACTGAAAATTAAACATAAAAGTAGAAATAAAATTTCGTAGACGAAATGTTTGAAACATTTTTATGTAGACGAAGCTTAAAAATGGAAAATGAATCTCGAATTGTAGCCAGCCATGTCTTCTAAGATTGTACAATACTCAGCCTTAATCTCTGCAGAGGAGTATGGCCATCCCAACATGTGTCCTGGAAATTACACTAAATCATCGGAGGCTAAAGCTACACTTCTGGATCTAAGGGGAATGAGGATTTTCCCTTTATTACCATTCCCACCATATACACTCCGACCGGAGTGGTAGTACCTGTTGGGCTTCCATCTTTCGGTAAAATAGTAATATTTGATAATTTTCTTTACATTGAATTATCGACATTACTGAGAAATCCTTGGAATCTTTCAAATGTCAGGAAGTTAATGAATAGAGTTGAATAGAATTCTAATTGTTTAATAGCAATAGTTAAATACATTTAATTGTGTGCACATTAAATGATTAATGTTAACAATACTTGAAACCAGTTAACAGTGTGAAAACAAATGAACAATATCAAATGGAATCAACAGGGTTAGAATTATATCATTAAATTATTCCGATGTGTGCAAACAATAAATAAGACTACCTGAAGCCGCTGTATTGTGTGCAATTCTTATATATATATATAGCCAATAGGGTATGAACAAACGGACGCTGTTTGTTCTGTTGCTACATTAATACCTTTAAAATTCTCTTAGCCAACGTGGTACGCTTGTTGGCCGAGCGGTCTGAGACTTAGTCTAACGTAAAGTTGGATGGGTTTCGATCCCGGCTTCGAGCGTCCTAGCCAAACTGAAGAGTTCTGATAGATCGAAACAATTTGTCTGTGGATGATAATATATATATATATATATATATATATATATATATATATATATATTAACAGAATTTAGTTTAAAATAACCTAAAAGGGTCCATATGCCATTAAATCAAATATGTTAAACCAAACCTAACCTTATTGTGGCAGAGAGTGAAGTATCCAAGCAAGAATGAACAAAACGCTGACAATAATTTATTTAAAAGAAAGAAAGAAGACAGTATTCTGCATCATATATTAATAACGGAAGCTGGCGAATACAAGAGCAGACACTATTGAGTAAAGATAATAGTATACTGGGAATTGCGAAAAACGACTTGTCTTGAACCGAATAAACACGAAATATAACAGGAGGCTTGAGGCTGTCCTAAAAGTAAAAAAAATAAAATAAATAACTCTGGAATTTGCGATACAGATCATCGATGAAAGAATGTTGTTATGAAGAAGGATTATAAGGTCTATCAAAAAGATCATGTGTCTCATCTTGTCGACTATAACTTGAAGATAAATAACAAAAATAGAAATTACTGTAAATGTCATTTTCTTGTACATTAAATCGTTGTAATAAAATGCATTTAAGTGAGCAAACAATAACTTACACATAATAAAATATCCCGAAGCAGGGAAATAAATAGACATTTTTTGGAATGGTTGCCACTGTCAAGAACACAACTATGCTTTGGTTATTAATTGATTTATTTTAAGCACCCGCTCACTCTTGGGTTATTCTATGCTCAGGGGTAAGGGAAGTACGTACATTGCACTTCCTATTTACATTTTTGGCGGTGTTTCTTTGTTTTTTTTACTCAGGGTTATGCGATAACAAGTATTCCTATCTAATACAAATAAATTTAAAAACATAATCGATTTGAAGCAAACATTGAAAAAAACCCAGTTATTATCCATTAGTGGAAGAGTTGACCTAAGAGGAAATTCTATGAAGGGGAACCGTTCACTCCTCAGAGTTTCAGGAGAGTAGCTTCACCACCTGAAGTAATTTACAGTCATTAGGTTTTCAGCCTTTAGAAGGGGATATAGTTAGGTTATTCTAAACCCCACTGACTGGTCATCGCACGATGGCGAAGAAAATTATATATATATATATATATACCTTCACGTAAGATAATATATATATATATATATATATATATATATATATATATATGTGTGTGTGTGTGTGTGTGTGTGTGTAACAAATTTAGTTACCATAGTCGGCAGTGACCTGAAGGCTCCCTTTTTCATAGCTACTGCACCAAGGTGTAGGGGAAGGTGCTACTCCTTTCCTTGGATCGCTCTACTTTACCCTTGATCAATACCTTATGATGCTGAGTGTTAAGCAAGGAGGAATCAAATATGCTTTTTTGCGTCTTTAGTATGACTAGACCTGCTTTCATCATTGAAATTATCCAAATATATAAAATTACAGGTGTTATCGATTCATAGGAATACCCATGACAGGATGGAAATAAATGTGTAATCCTAATGTGACCGTTCTTTGTTTTTCTTACAGAAATTATTGAACTGTGATGTCAGTTACGTTGAGCTCTCCACCAGGAAAATTTAAATGCTCATAGTTGAATGTTTTTTTTTGTGTCCTCACGGAATTATCCCCAACTCCGGTTAAACTGGACTGAATAATATATATATATATATATATATATATATATATATATATATATATATATATATATATATATATATATATATATATACTGCAGTGTATGGTTCTCACTATATCACTTAGTGGTTGTGTGGCAGACGAATTGCAGTATAATTTGGAGATTGATCAATATCTCTCATAGAGATATTATATGATAATAATCAAATATATATTTTATTCTATATATTTGATAGCATGGGTGCTTCTTTGCGACGACTGGTCTCATGCCGACTTAATAAGACCATCATCAAGTACAGAAAGAAAAAATATTTTGGATAATTCGAAACAATCGAAAAATACAGTCAAAAGAATGTTTGCGTTAGAATTGCGCATAACACTTTCTGTGTGTGTGTGTGTGTGTGTGTGTGTGTGTGTGTGTGTTATATTTTCGTGTCTTGCGATATCTGCCAAACACCCTAAAATCTGCCGCATGGTGCAAATATCATCATGTACACACGAATCCAAACAATCACAGATACGACTACACATAGCAATACGCAAAAATAATCAGCACACACACACACACAAAAGAGTAAACATTCTTTTGACTATATTTTTAAGTTTGTTTCATTTCTTCAAAGTTTTTCTTTCCGTTTCTTATGATTGTCGTATAAAGACGGCATGAAACCACTAGTTGCACGTAACCATCCATGGCATATATATATATATATATATATATATATATATATATATATATATATATATATATATATATATATATATATATATATATATATATATTGTCATCCACAGACACACTGTTTCGTTCTATCAGAACTCTTCAGTGTGGCTAGACACGTAGGACGCTCGAAGCCGGGATATATATATATATATATATATATATATATATATATATATATATATATATATATATATATATATATATATATATATATATATAGCATGGAAAAGAAGGTTGATTTAATAAGATGACTTACATTACATAAACTTACATTGCATAAACCAACATTTAATAGGTAACTATTTTGGAACCAAACTGTACTATCAAAATATTAGTGGAAACGAAAAAACCAAGGGTCAACGCCAATTGTAAAGTGTGAGTTGTTATAATGCTCACAAATTAATTTTCTTTTTATTCATAACGAGTAATTTATGATTTTTGATAATAGGAAATTTGTAAATCAATATATTTTATGAAATAATTACATATAAACATCATACAACGACATTAGTTTTTTTATATAGGTTTCTAAATTTGATAATTTTTCTGATTTAAGGAATTAAATAGTATGGATCTAAAAATCTGAAGTTATAAAGAAATTAAACCAAAACAAAAAGAAAGAAAAAGCTATTAAATTTATCCTCCTCCCTTAAATAATGGAAATTAAACAAATGTATTACCAACCTAAATTTAAATAAATATATATCAATTGACTTACAATTTTTATTATTTACTAATGAAAACGATGGATAAAGTATCCAATGTCATCTGATAACTTTAAAAAACATGCATATCGGTAAATTTTAAACAATTAATCATTTTTTAAATCTAAATGAAATTACAAATAGAATTTAGATAATACTACTGAATTCTTAAAAAATGAAACTAAATTAGAAAAAATTGTTTTTAAAACAAATCTAAATTTCCACTGATTAAAACGATCGATAAAATGTCCAATATAATCTGATAACTTACAAAAATGCAAATATATATATATATATATATATATATATATATATATATATATATATATATATATATATGGGAATATTTATATATATATATATATATATACATATGTGTGTGTGTGTGTGTGTGTGTGTGTGTGTGTGTATGTATTATAACTCCTTGAGCCTTACGTAAGATTAAATGTATAGCCCAAAATCAACTGTTTAAAGGAAACAAATTTCTTTCGTAACACATCTGAATAGACAGTTAATAAGTTGATGAAATGAATTTATGATGGAGCATATCTATTAACTTTCCTGTTATTTATATATATATATATATATATATATATATATATATATATATATATATATATATATATATATATGGGTTTTGTAGATAAGTCATTTTTTTTTTGTCTTTTAGTGTATTATGTGTGAGGAGTGTAACGTCCTCTAGAACAGAGAACGAGAGGAACGAATAATCGATACGAGAAAGTGTGGTGTTTCTAGGAAAATCTGAGTTTCTACCGCTTTGTTCCTCCCATTTTCACTGCCTGAGAACGGTAAGAATAAAACAACGAAATCTAACGCGCAGAAAAATTTGGGTTTTTGAGCTTTCCCTTCTCAGCCATCACTGACATAGAATAAGTGAATACGCAACAAAAATATAGATCATGATGATGATCGTATGAATAGAATAGAGCACTTGAAGGCTGAGGCCGATAGATGACAGGAAAAGTAAAGGGTGAAGAAGGGAATCGATGAACATTAAGGATAGCGTCGACTCAGCTTGTAAAGACTTCAGGACTGCTCAATAAAAGTAATAAATTATTGTTTATGACAGCTAGAGTCTGTAGTAAAACTGACAAAAAGACATCTATTGCACCAGAAACCCCCTAAACACGAAGCCAAATCTGAGAAGGAAACTAGTCAACTGTTATCAAAAGAAATAAAATGAAATGCTCCAAAGTGATATGGACATGGTTACAAAATGAATATTAGAGGGAAGATAACGAATCCATATTAATGTCGTTCAATAACAATTTAATAAGAACAAACTATATTCAGGCGAATGAAGAGATGAACTCAATAAAATACAAATGGACAATTGAAACATGGGAGACTTTGATCAGAAACTAAAGAAGAAAAGCAAAATAAACATTGCAGTGTGGGAATGGTCATCTTCAAGTATATGTACAAATGCATGTAAAATATCGATAACGAATTTGTATTCACAAGCCCCCCCCCCAAAAAAGGAGCCTAAAACAAGTCTAAAACAATATATTAAACATAATATGCAAATAGAATCTAGGTCAAAAATAAATAAAGATGATTTGTTATATAGTCAATTTTATTTTGTCAGTATTTTCAAAACAAAATGTGAAAAATAGTTAAACTTTGAATCTTATTTTATCTTCGCGATTGCAACCGAAGAATGTAAAATATGAAAGAAATATACCTGTCATTAATGTAGAGTTTTAAAAATTTTTGAGATATTTATTTAATTAGTCGGAGAAATGTATAACCATTTAAAGAGCTAATATCATCGAGAGTACAGAAGTAGTAAAATTGTTTAGATTACTATATTGAATATAGGAATGATTGACCAGATTTATTATTACTTTTCTTGAGTGTGACTTAGCTATTGTAAAATCTCAATGAACTAGATGATCTTAATACTACTCTAATACATGCCCATTTTAGATTGATACCGATTAAAACTATCGCATTATAAAAATAATTTGAAACATTACTTTATAATAAAACTGAGGCACTTTGTTATGTACACATGTGTATATGACAACGATTCGCAAATTGTTACCATTTAAAGTCTTAGATTTAGAGCGTCCACTTTATTTATTCCAGGTTTTATCTACTGTACAGGAGACTTGAGTCAGTTGGTCACTGTGAGGAAAGCAGCGCCATGACATAATTAATTCCTTCCAAAATTATGGAATACCATGGTGAACTGCTTGGTAATTAAGCTGAAGTATGTAATACAAAGATTTCAGAAAGTTTTGAGGACAGATTCATATGCATATTGATGAAAACTAACCACATCATAGTGTTTGGGTGGTTGGTCCCTGGTGATGGTGACTTTATGACAGCATTCATCTTAGCACATACCTTCAGATTCAATGAGGAGGGCTTCAGTGGATCGTAATGGTGACTGCTGGAAGACCCTACGTTAGGAAACACAACTCTGTGCCATGTAACTTAAGTGGAAGAAACCAGAGTTGTTTATTAGAAAATACCTTAATAAAGAATTTGAATGCATCGAACATTCCCTCAAAAGCCTAAAATATTCATTTTTTATTATTATTAAATGCTAGAAAAAATTTCTTAGGATACACTTATCAAATAAACCAAAGAAAACCAACACCGATCTCTCTAGCCACTAACACACATAACATAACACTCTACGTCTAACTACCAAGTTAGGAATACCAATGATACAAACCACATCACAAACTATTAAAAAACACACAATTATCACAAGACGGACCAAAAGCGAAACCACCTCTCACGCAGACATATATTCCATCCCATGCAAATATTGCAACAAACATTACATCGGGGAAACTCAACACGAACTAGAACAAATAATTTATGAATAAAAACGAACAATCAAAATAAATGACGATCGAGGCGCCCTTTTCTCCCACTCGTTAGAGCTCAAACCCACATTCAATTTATCCCAAGCCACTCTAATCAAACCCATACTCTGCAAAAAATCCCGATGACTACTAGAATCTGCGGTCCTTTCCAAAACAAACTATATAAAGCAACGTCCATTTTTTTTTTTTTACTGAATCTCAACTTTCCGTCCGAATATCATACTAAACGAAAACAAAATCAAAATAGAAAATGGATCGGAAAAAAAAAACAAACATTTTTTTCAATCTGTGCCACCTTACTTTTGAGAATTCTTTCCTTTTCCTTTTTCTTATCACTTTACCTCTTAGCCCTTACTCACCACAATTACAACCTACACATCACAATATAGATACATTACTGCGACATCATATTATAGTCAATATATTTCCATATAACAAGATATGCTAAAAACTTACTTTTTTCTCATCAGCTCCCAAAAATCTATGTCCCCTTTCAAAACAAAAAAAAATCTTTAATGAAATCAGATACATTTAACTTTAAATCGCTTCCAGCTTTCCTGCTACTACCCCCCCACACCATCTTATCATTTCTCATCACATGCTTTTCAATGAAAGTTCGAGATGAAATAAAGCCGAACGAAATATTACACATCTGAATGAGTTAAGCTTTTCATTTACCCACATTTCCACACATATCTATCATACTGTCAGATTCACAACAGATCTATCTTTTCAACATATATATATATATATATATATATATATATATATATATATATATAACTTTGCTTAGTAGTAAATGTTGGGAACCAGGCCTGTGACTCATTTCCATGGGCTTGATATAGTAAAGAAACCTATAGAATAATGAGCTCGAGATGTGATCAACCAGAGCTTAAAAGTTCATTTTAGAATCTTGCAGTCACATAGTCATAGTTACAATCAAGTACATCTAGTGAAGAAAATGTATTTTTGAAATAAGCAGATTTGTTTATATACAGTACATTTTCAAGTGATGCCCTTGACACTTTACCATTTCAATAAACTGTGTTTTCTAAATTCTGCGCATTCCTGCATGACATCATAGCTATAAATAGGACAGGAGTTTCATTATTCAGAAGAATATGCTGATATTCAATGTTTTCGTCATCATTCGAATGATCATGACCCGTTAGTATAAATAGTGTCAATCCCCTTCTCTCTCTCTATCTCCCCTTCTCTCTCTCTCTCTCTCTATTTTTGTCTCTTTCTATCTATCTATTTATCTATATATGTGTGTGTTAGTGTGTGGATGTGTGTGTGTGTGTGTGTGTGTGAGAGAGAGAGAGAGAGAGAGAGAGAGTTTTCTCACTTCATCATCACAGTCTCCTGACGATTATATCCTATTTATTTTTATGAAATTATACCTTAATCAGATGAATAAACTTTCATTTTATGGATTTTTTTTAATTCATGAAACAAATAATCATGAAACAGTGAAAGATTAAACGAAAAAATAAATTAAATAATTCTAAGCGTTTTATAATCGTTAATAGCGTTCAATTAGTGTTAATAACATTCTATTTCAAAATGAACGTAATGTAATTAATATTCGAACATTTTTGTAACCTTATTTTATCTATTTTTTAAAAAACTTTTTTTTCCGGTAACGAATTTGCAATATTATTTTTAATCAATAGCAAATATGTTATTTTTTTTTTGTTAAAATGAAAAATCAATAAATAGGTAAATGAAGTAATAAATAGATAAAAAAATACAAAACAAAAAAGTGAAATTTCCAAACACTAATTACGTCACATTTTAAAACAACAGTATTATCTATTATAGAACATTAGGAATTATCTCAGTTTTCGTTTTAATTTCTCATTCCAATATTTTTTTTGGAGGAGACAAAACAACATATATTAATGTCACCCTGAAAACTGTTTAACCACAAAATCATATAAAGACATAAATGCACACTTCCCCTGAATATATTTTGGTCAGCCATTGAATATTTACATAGGGTCAGGTTTATTTTAATATTTCTTGAAAACACGCAAACATACATGTAAATTTATATATATATATATATATATATATATATATATATATATATATATATATATATATATATATGTATGTATATATCAGATAGGTTGGATTAGAGATTCAGTGGAAGATAGGCAATCTAGGATAGCCGAGTAAACAATAAACGAAGTGAGTAGAAAGAAGAGCACAGACAAAGCAAAACTGAAAGCTGCAAACTAACAGGAAAGAATAAAACTGTGGAAATAGCATTTCAAAAACCTACTAGGAAACCCAGCGAAAATAACGCATGAAACAATCACCAGAATAATTACTAAGCAATTGGACATTCAACTAGGACCGTTCACTCTTTTCTTAGAAAAAATAAAAATAGGAAAGCTGCAGGGCTGGACAAGATTCCCCTAGAAGTATGAAAGACCCGACAATTCGACGACATACTGCTCCGACACTGCAACGCAGTCTATAATCAAAATTCGATAGACAGATGGATGAATTGATGAATCATCCCCTTCCCTAAAAAGGGTGACCTCGGATTAGCCAAAATCTACCGAGGCATAACACTTACATCCATAGCAGCCAAAATTTACATTGCCCTACTAAGAAACCGCTTAAAACTCAAAATCGACCACATCCTTAGGAAAAACCAAAATGGCTTCCGAAGAAATAGATCCACGACCTTACAAATATTGACCATCCGTAGAATCCTTGAGGGCGCACGGAAAAAAAAAACTACCAGCGACATTACTATTTGTCGAATTTACCAAGGCCTTCGATTCCATTCACAGAGAAAATATGGAACAAAACATACTAGCATACGGCCTACCTAAAGAAACCGTAGCAGCAATAACGATTTTCTTGAGAAACACCAAAATGAAAGTAGGTTCACTGGATGGAGACATAATACTTCGACATTGTAGCAGGAGTACTACAAGGAGACAAGCTAGCCCCATACCTCTTTATCATCTGTCTAGATAACGTGCTTAGAACATCGATTGATAAAATCAGAGAAAACGGCTTCGAACTGACAAAGAAGAGAAGCAGAAGGCACCACGCAAAAACAATTACCGGGGCCGACTACGCCGATGACAAAGCGATACTGGCAAATACACCCAAGCAAGCTGAAACACTACTGTATAGTTTGGAACAAACCGCCGCAGGCATTGGCCTCCACGTCAATGCATACAAAACGGAATAGATGTGCTATAATCAAACAGGTGACATCTCCACCCTAGACGAAACCCCTCTGAAACTAGTAGACAAATTCACCTAACTAGGAAGCAGCGTCTCATCAACCGAAAAGGACATCGTCACGCGGCTAACGACGGCATGGACAGCTATCAATAGGCTATTGATCATATGGAAATCAGACATGGCCGATAAAATGAAACGCAGTTTCTTCCAGGCAGCGGTCGTATCGATACTGCTGTATGGATGCACTACTCGGACGCTAAATAAACGGCTGGAGAAGAAACTAGACGACAATTACACAAGAATGCTGCGGACAATATTGAACAAGTTCTGGCAGCAACACTCCACAAGGCACCAAATATACGGCCACCTGCCTCTCATCACGAAAACTATCCAAGTTAGACGAACCAGACATGCAGGACACTGCTGGAGAAGAAGGAACGAGCTCATAAGTGATGTACTCCTATGGACCCCCACATATGGCCGGGCAAAAGCAGAACGACCAGCTTGAATATACATTCAGCAGCTATGTGAGGATACGAGATGTGGCCCTGAGGACCTACCAGAGGTGATGACCGATAGGGAGAAGTGGTGAGAGAGGGTCAGGGATATCCGTGCCGGTGGGACGACATGATGATGATGAAATATATACCAACAAGCAAAACTGACTCAGTGCCTAGGCTATCGTAAATTATTTACTTATATATATGTGTGTGTGTGTGTGTGTGAGTTCTTGGCTGTGTGTGCGTAAGAACACACACACACACACACACACACATATATATATATATATATATATATATATATATATATACATATATATATATATATTAACCTAGCTTTCAAAAATATATTTATTTTCCTCGCATTCAAATGTATTTCATGTATACTAAACGAATACGATGTTCGCAACTTTTTTTTTATTTGTCCTCATGATTTAGTTTCGAAAACATTATTATTATCACGATGTAGTTATTAATATTAATGTAGTAAGGAAATCACCGATGAGTGAGAAATCGTGGATTTAAAATGTCGGTGCATAATGCTTGCAGCCGAACTTCGTATCTGATCCTTTGAAAGATATTAACCTCGAATGTCTCTTACAAATTTAGATTAAAGAGAAAATGAATAATGGATTTTACCATCTATTTTATCCATATTTATTTTCTAATCAGTCTTTGTTCAATCTCACGTCCGATCTGTGAATGAAATGATGGTTTTATGGCTCCGGTGTTGTTATTTGTATTTATTTACCAATCGATTTATGATCGTCCCTTGAAAATCATTGGTAAGACGTTTATTTTAAAAGGATGCATATTGACGTTAAAATGGATGATATTTTAAAATCATCAATTTTTTCTTTGTTTTTCTTCATGTTGCCAGGTGAGGAGATAACAGGCTTGTTTAAATTATGAATTGAATCCATTAGCTATTGCGGTGCTGTTTAATGAATACTAATTAACATGTTAACTCAGCAGTGAATATATTATCATTAATTGGCTACGAAAAATAAGTGCACACTGTCGCTATTAAAATACACTTATCTATGTATATATATTTATCCAATTTCTCCGCACACGACGATGTGACACAAGGTCAATTTTTAAGCGGAGTTTAACAATTTTGAATTCATAGTTTTCTTTTTCATAGACTGCTTACATTTGCAAGGTTAAATAGCCTATCCTGCCTTAATATTTACTTATCATTGTAGGTAGAACAGTTGGATACATAACTTTCCTATGGGTATTAAAATGAATACAGCCTTGTTTAGCATTTGAACTTCTACTGACAATGAATATTACATTACGAGCAACTCCACAAATTGGCATCTATATGTGAAATAGATTGATTTAAACAGACTGTCAAAACGCCTATGGTTATTTTATGCTCAAAGTTATTGGAATCTTGTCCATTGTACATTTATATTTATGTTTTTTATGCATTTCTTTCATGAGAGCTGAGTTTATTCTGCACACACTTAATAATTTTTAAACATATATTTTGGATACATTTATTGAAACTTCAAAGGTTCTAAAAATCTGGTTTAAAGTGGACTTGGCAGTAACGACAAAGAAGGCATACGTCATGCATCCACGGTCTCCAGAGCTGGATCTTCACTATCAGATGTACTTTAGTGTTATATTCAGGATAAGGAATCTATTCATATAATTAATATCTGGAACCCCCAACCAAAATCAATCGGCAAAAAATTAAATTTTGTGATTATTACAAATGTAAAATATGAACAAAATATTTCCTGAATAGAGAGACAAAGACAGAGACAGAGACCGAGAAAGAGAGAGAGAGAGAGAGTGGGAGAGAGAGAGAAAGTGAAAGTGAGAGAGAGAGAGAAATTTTTCCGTTACTTGTTAATTGCTGTTGAATTTAGTTGTGTCATAATTTTTTAAAGATTCTTTCAACTTTCAACTCAATAGATACAATAAAAATGACGTGTGCATTTACTCACCCTTTTAACCGTACCAGAGGGAAATAGCATAAAGGTTGAATTCATTTTCTTTCTCCAAGATTTGTTGCATAACGAAAGTTAAATAATTCAGTGTGCCCTACTATTTACCCATAGCTTTGGGAACAAATATATTCATGCCTTTCGTAATGACATTTGCACGAAGTAAAACACAAATAGTCTCGATTAGGATTTGAACTTGATTCATCAATTTCACTTTCTTTGATGATCACTATACGCTAGACAGAAGTACGAGGCGTATCTTCAAAGCAATGAGACTCCTGAAACAAATAATGTATTTCAATTCCAAACAAGAAACGACACAGTTTTTTTTTCCTTAAAATATTCACTATTGAGTCTAATGCTCTTACTCATCCTTTTCTGTCACGCTTCTCTACCCTGTGACATGGATTACTCTAGGATACTTCTTAATTTTGTCTTTACGGCACTCTGGATGGTTTCCACACCTTTAAATCGGCCACGCTCCACCACTGATAATTTTATTAAAGGTATGGAAAAGAGAAAAAGTCACATGAAGCATGATTTGGTGAATAGAGAGGTTATTCCGGTTCAGTGTTGCTCCATTCAGCCTGGAACTTCCAGATCGTCAGTGCTTTTTGATTTTGAGCAGTGTCATGGTGAAGCAGTACCGGTGTTTCCTGGCTCAACTCCCTTCTTTTCTCGAATATGTGGCGAAGCATGCACAAAATGATATTATAGACTTACTGATTGATCGCCTGGCTCTCAAGCAAGAACTCACCGTGGATGCTGCCCCTCACATCGAAGAACGGCATCAACAGGACTTTGATTGTCTTGCTTCTGTCGACCTCGGTGAGGTCAGAGGCTTCCGCTGCCTGTACTGTCACTATGTTTCCCATTCGTTCTCGAAAATTCCATGTCTTCTACGAAGCAAGTCTACTTCTGATCGAACTGACGTACATGCAGCATTTCTTCTGATAGTCCTTCAATGGTCTTAGCACTAATTTTGATGTGAGTTTATGCTTGCCAAATCTTCAGTGATAATAATCTAAACTGTTCTTTTTTAATGTACAGCAGACTTGTGACAAGTCAACAGACGGTCACTGCACCTCACCTGCCATACTCACTTGAAGTTGATCTCAGTCCTACTAGTTGAAGACCAACTTATCCTGGCGTAACCTTTCACTTCATTGCGCCTCTCTTTGAACCACTTGTGCTACTCAAAACAGGTATGTATGGCATGGAATTATATCCATACACTTGCTGAAATATTTCAGGAGGTTGTTGGGGAGTTTGACGTAAACAAACTCAAGATTTCAAATTTATTGGTTGCTCGATGTTCATCTTTCGTTCCTCGTTGCTCTCGACGGAACGAGTTGAAAAAAAAAAAGCTGAAAAAATTCAATGATTACCGAAAGCTAAGATCCCATTTATATACCTCTAACCTGTCATGAAAGATCATTACACTCTCTGATTTTCTGTCTTTAAACCATAGATCAGACGGCATACTCAGTTCAGTTACTTTTCTGACAGATATAGAGAATATTTGTGTTTATCAGTTTGTCCAAATATGTTCAAATTTACTTATTAAGTTGCAGTATCCTTTGAAATAAACATGTACGAGAAGACGTAAAAACATTGGAACAAAATTCAGTAGACTTTCTCCAGAAATTATGAACTGTCGGATAGATTTGAAGTTTCTTGGATACGAAATGACAAAATAAAAAGAGTTAAAGAAAGGAATATAAATTAGAAGGTGGCTTTAAAAGGTCCTAAAAATACATATGTAAAAATCAGAAATCAAACTGTGAATCAAAAGTGCACAACAAGATTACTAAAATCTGCAACAATGCTTAACAATATGATAATGTATGACCAAGATATATCCCACGATATATCCGTTGAAAACTAAAAATTGCTAGTGACGTGTACAGTAACATTAAAAATATACCTGAAATAACACAACAATGGTACTGTATCAAGAGTGCTAGAATTCAGGTGAGATTGGAATATCTTTTGTTGCAATTATTTTTGGGTTCACTTTGATCCGAAATGTCAGCACTTGTTTGGGTAGAATCTATGAATCAAGTGAGTATTTTTGAAATGTATTAGTTTTGTGCAGTTATATGTGAAACTATTCAATATTATTTGTCTAAGATATGAATGCTTGATATCATATAGTTATATTGCAAATAAATTATCATCATTATTATTCCGTGGGATTTTTTTTTCCATCAGCGTTAGCAGAGGATCTTTCACTGAGGTTTGAGTGACAACAGGTCTCCTGAAGTCCTCAGGGCTCTTCTCAATATTCTGGTTGATCTGAAACATATAGTAATTTGAATGGTCTCCACTCCTCGTGTTATTTCTCAGTCCTTCTGTCTTTGTATTGATCTTTTGGTGACTTTACCAAGAGCACCAATTAAAATAGGTATAATCGTCACTTTCATATTCCATAGCTTCTTCAAAACTCAAGCAAGGTCAAGGTACTAATCTGTCTTTTCCCTTTCTTTCAATTTCACACTGTGGTTAGCCATTTCAGTAAAATTCACAATTCAGCAAGTTCTCTGTTTTTTGTTGATAATCATAAGGTCTAGTCGTCTGGTCGAGATCAAGTGATCCGTTTGTATTATAAAATCCCAGAAAAGCTTGTGCGTCTAATTTTCCTGGATATATACAGAGTTGTACATATACCATTAGTTGGTAGGGTCAAATTTCAATTTATTCTACAATTTTCAGGGATAACGTTGCCCACCCTGTCATATCTAGTCTTATACGCTTTCTGGGCTATATTGCTGCATTCGCTTATAATGCGATAGATCGTATTGTCTACATAAACATATAACCTATATCAGCTGTTTTGTTGCGTCTTATTATTGCTTTGATATTATTGGTTCTTATTGCGTTATTCTGACTTGCTATAAGAGAAGATTCAGTTTATCTCTTAAAATTTCACTTTCTTATACATGTCTAGCTTTTCTCGTGTGAGATGTCAATTTTTAGTCACTTAAAATGCCCATAGAGTTATATTTCTGTACATTTTCTGCGTTGTTGGTTCTCGTGTTGTCAGTCATGTTTTTAGTAGCTGTAATCAGTCTTCCTCTGAGCTTTTTCTATGTAGTCTTCGAGTCTTTGTATCGATGAGTCAGCGCTATTTCTATGCTAGCAAGTTCTCTTCCTCTTTCCTTTCTTGACACATATTGTCTGTCAACGCCATCTCTTAGATGTAATGCTTTATGCATGGTCATTATTTCTCTTCTTCTCTGATCCATTTTTAAAGTCATTTTCGGGTCCACTTCAAAAAAAATTGTCCCAAATATCTTATAAGAATTTTACCAAGGTATTTACTCATTTTATAATGTTCCTACCGGACATTGGCCTAGCGGTTAGAGTGTTCGCCAATAGCCCGGGAGACCTGGGTTCGTTCCCAGGTCGAGTCATACCAAAGACTCAAAAAATGGTACTTGATGCCTTCTCGCTTAACACTCAGCATTATAAGGTACGGATCAAGGGTAAAGTGGAGTAATCCAGGGAAAGGAGTAGCGCCCTCCCCTACACATTGGTGTAGTAAGCTATCGAAAAGGGCGCATTCTGGTCACCCTCGACTATGGTCGCCAACTTTACTTACTTTATAATGTTCCTGCTATATAGTTTGGTTTCGAGTAGTTTTCTGGTTTCCTGAAACATTCTTTCTTAATTTTGTTTTTCATCTCCATTCGTTTGATGGTGTCAGCTTCCAATATTCTCAAGTTTTTTTAAAGTTTCCTTTTCTACGTTCGTTCTAATTCTGTCTTGATTTGATTTTTCTCTTCCGTCCATCGGGTGTCGTTTCTTGCTTTTCATTACAAGCATGGTACATTTTTCTTAGCCAAATTCCATACATATGTCCTGACTGTATATTCTCACGGCATATATTACGGTTTCCACTTCTTTTTCATTTTTGCAAACAGTTTGATGTCGACCATTTACATTAGGCGATATATCTTTTCCTACGATTCACTAAATTTGTATCCCGCCGTGCTTTTCTTGTTATACAGTCGAGTGGCATCATTACAATTACAGATAGTAATGGTTAGAGTTTACCTCCTTGGAATATACCACTTTGTATCTTCCCTTCAGCTGAACTTTTCTCTCCTTCCTTCAATTCCACTCTCCGGGTTTTCATGGTTATCTCGATAGAGTTTATGACTTCATCTGATATCTTTTACATTTTGAAGCAGTTTCTTATTCAACTCTTTGGAAGCACATTATATGCTTTTTTTTATAGTCAATCCACGTTATAGCAAGAATTTTCCGTCTCGTCTTGCTCTCGTTGATGATATGCTGATCAATGTAGATTACCTCTCTTATGCATCTGGTCCATTTACGGCATCCTTTCTGCTCCTCGGTGAACAATCCACTGTTTTTTGATAGTCGTAACTCTCTTCTCTTATTTGTGCAGTTAGTATTTTCCAAATTATTAGTAGACACGTTATCGGTCTGTAGTTTTTTGAGCGGTTCCTTTCAGGGAATCTTTTTGGATCAGCGTATTCTTTCCTTTGGTCACCCATTCGAATACGTCTGCCTTTTGTAAGCATCAATTGATTTCAAGTGCTAATCTGTCATATGTGGAAGTGAAAATTCTTGAACCAGGATCCAAGTATGCCATTATGGTCTGGTGTTTTCTGATTGGATATATTTTTAGTGTTCTAAGCGAATTTAAATGTATTTTCGCTTTTGGTCCGTCTTTAAGTCCTCCTAATCCTTTTTTCTTTATTGCTTAACCAATCGGCTTTTTTGTTATTTTCTCTTGGATGCCATATTTTACTTCAAATTGTTCAGCTTCTCTTGCATCCAGGTGTTGGTATGTTTTCGTGTCATATCCCCTTACTTTTTGGTAGAATTCTCTTTCGTTGTTTTATTATTATTATTATTATTATTATTATTATTATTATTATTATTATTATTATTATTATTATTTACTCCTTTAGAGTTTTTCACATCAGCGTTTGCTGATGGTTTTTCACTGGATTTACAATGACAGGAATTCTCCTCAAGTCTCCAGTACTCTCCTCTATATTCTGGCCGTTCTCAATAATGCTGTCGTTTGAATGGTCTCCACTAGACCGCCAACTTCCAAGTCATCTAGGCCCTTTAATAATCCTTCAGTTACTGTGCTAAGAGCACCAACCATAATTGGTATCATCTTTAACTTCATGTTCCATAGTTTTAAATTGCAAGACCTGCTTGAAGCAATTATATAAGTTATTAGAATTTCATAGGAACCATTCAAAGCATGTAACTGTGCAAATTATTTGTATTAGATAGGGATACTTGATATCATATAAATGTGTGCAAAAAATCTTATTATTATAACAAAATAATTCTTTAAAAATACTATCAAAAGTACGAGTGCTATGGAACATCGAGAATATATCCCAAGTAAACTGTGTTTACACCATCTATAAAAAAAAGAAAAGAAAAAGAATGGTATTATTAGATAAAGTGTATTTAATAAGCATTAACACAATGCACAATGCAATGGAGAAATACAACAGTGATTACTAGAAATATATTACTGATGAAAGTTCGGGTAACATGATTAAGAGAAATATCCAATACACGAGGACAGAACCCAATTAGATGATGTGGGAAAAGGGTAGAGTGAAATCAGTAGACAAATTAACTTCTAATCTAATGGACTGCTATGGTTTCAAACAGAAAATCTTAAAAGCGAAAACATCACTTATAATAACAGTCGGAATAAAAGCATTAGGCCTAATCGAAGCATTGTCAAATATCAAGTCATTTAGAGGAGAGAGAGAGAGAGAGAGAGAGACAGACAGACAGACAGACAGACAAAGATAGGCAGAGAGACTGAGATTGCATGTGTGTGTTTATCATTTGAACAACGAATACATCAAACTCACCCGGAAATGATAAAAGTCAATAATAAAAGATGTACCAGGAGGAAAGCAAAACTACATATACAATTTCCATAAATAAATTACACCGAGTAATAATGCCATATTTGATTATCAGAAATAAAGAATGGAAACTATGTTATGAAATTTATTCTACTTTTCCGGTAGACTTTTGGGTAAGACTCAAAGAGAATGAGATAAAAAAATATTAAATCCTTGAAAGATAATTGAAAATACTATATACATAAGAGAGAGTTATATGTATAAACTTTAATGTCGTGCCGGTCGTTCCAAATACATTTATAAAAGGTTGAAATATCTGTAAATGTTTACCTGAAGAGAAAATAAAGCTTTTAAAGCTACTTTTCATTTTCCAGTTGCTTAATGTCATTTTTGTTGCTACGCCTTTATGGATGACTTTTTATAATATGTAGCAATGTCAATAGTTTTAATTAATTTAATTAATTTTGATTCAATTCCTCCAAGGAAAAATTGACATGAGTTCAAGGCTGGCCAAACTTGTTTTCTTTATTGCTAATATGGACTGTTTACAAAGGAATTTCTATAAAATACGATATAAGTTAATAAAAAGAATGAATAAAGACAAAAATAATGAAGTTTAAATTTGGTTGCTTGGTTTGTTGGTTATTTGGTTCAGCTGTATTGCATATAAAACCTTTTTGGGTATATAATGCTGAATCATGTTTATATATATATATATATATATATATATATATATATATATATATATATAAACAGATAGTTTATTGGTAACATTATTTTTTAAAGTGCCTGAGCTCACTTATGACACAATTAAATGGTTTCAAGCCTTGATTGTTATTGTTCGCTCACACTTAAATGCTTTTCATTATTGCTATCTTCCACTAATAATTCTATTTGCGCACACATAATTGGCTTCCACTTTTGCTATTCAAAACAAATTATTTTATTTGATATTAAAAACAAGTCAAACTTAAAGATTTCAAGTATTGCAATCTAAAACTAATGATTCTAATCAACATAATTCATTTGGTTTCAAGCACTGCAATTAAATACAAGTGAATTCAAAATTAATCATTTATTTGCACACTGTTAAATGGTTACATGTATATTAAATGATTTAATACTTTTATTTGACTCATAGATGCCATTCTGACAGGTCCTTCGCTCGGGATCACAGTGAACTTCGGAGTAATGGCAATAGAGAGTTACTCCAAATTCCACCGAAAGACCCGGGTTAGAGTTTCACCATCAGATGGTTTAGTGTCATTTATAGGACACTCGTTAGAGAAGTGTTTTTCCTCTGCAGAGATGCACTCAGTATATTCTACAGTTCAAACCGGCTGGGCTTGTTGGTGATTGGTATTGGGTGTTCAATATACATAGACTCCATGTGTCTGCCAATTAACATAGTAATGATAATGCTGTGTTCTCTTTTTTTTTTCAAATTTGGAAATAGTATAGTATTACAAGTATTAATATGCAATCACAATTCCCTGGACCATAGACGAAAACTATTTTGGGCCAATACTTTTGGGGGACAAAATCATTAAAAAATTTCAAAGAAAAATTTTACAGAAACTTTTACTTAACAATTACGAGGTGCATACGATAAGTTTCCAGACTTTTTTCGTATTGGCATTTAAAATTGTCGTAGACTCTCGAAAATTCATTAGTTATTGCTATACATCTTATAAGATAATAGACCAATTTTTATGATTTCAGGTTCAATTGGACAACAACAGTTGCGATTGGAATACACCCCACTAAAGCCTGATTGTCACAGCTGGAGAATTTCAAAGATGCAATCTGATACATTAGAAGAATGTTATGCTATACAATTCTGTTTGAAACTTGGAAAAATGCCACAGAAACGTATGGAATGTTTCAGACTGATTTTGGACCATCTTGCATGAAACGAGCATCAGTTTTGGAGTGGCATAAGAGATTCAAGGAAGGCAGTCTGTGAGGGATGATGGGAGGTGTGGGAGGAGTAAAGATGTTAATACAACAGAGTTGATAGGCCAAAGGGTTAGGGTTAGGTTTACTATGTTGAGGTTTTAAGGGAGTTCAGGTGGGGAATTGATCAGAAGAAGCTAGCACTCTTCAAATCGGGTCAGTATCATTTCCACCAGGACAATGCACCAGTCCTCAACTCCATCCTTGTCACAGACTATTTGACCAAGATGGGCATAAAGACAGTTCCTTAACCTTCCTATTGTCCAGACCTTGCTCCCTGTGACTTTTGGTTATTCCCTAAGCTCAGAGGCTGTCGTTATGAGACAATTAAGGAGATGAAAAAGGCTATGACGAAGGTCATTGAACGCTCAAACAAGAGGACTTCCATGGGACCTTCCAGAAGTTGTTGGAACGGTACAAGTGTATTGCAGCCGGGGGAGACTACTTCGAAGGGGACTACAGTTTCATGTGAGTACTATCAATAAAAGTGCCAATACGAAAAAAGTCTGGAAACTTATCGTATGCTCGTCCTATCTCCAAAAAAGCCACTTTTATCGTTGGGTACACAAATTTCACACCACAAAATCGGTCAAGAGCTACAACAAAAAAACAGAAAATCCAAGATCTAGCAGGAAGTTAACTGCAAGTTGTTCTGGCAATTTGGATTCGGAGAGAGATTCTGTTGGAAGGAGTCCGAAAAAGTCTCTTCGAAGACGTTCCTAATGATTTGCTCTTTCCCGTGCACTGTAGGATGAAGCCAATCGATTTCTTCCCTAGTCATCTGGTTTGTAATTTGTGAAGTGATATGATTGCTGTTTAAGACACAGATGGAATAGGAATCATCATATTAATGGGTCACATCTATTTGAGTCACCTTTACATAGTAGACACTGAAAGGTGATTGAGTTGGCTGATCTAAATATCTGAAACACCGTTAGAAAACCAGAAACCACTCTATTTCAAAAACCTACCTTAATGAAAAGGTAAGTGTTGACCACGTGACTTTTCCTCTATGGCAAAAACCGGATATCTTTAAAATTGATCGGGCAAATAAACATTTAGTCGTTGCAATAGTAGTTGCGGGAAAGATACGATGAAGATGAGAAAGAAAAGAAGAAAGGGTGCAGTATGAAGAATATCCGAACATAAATAACATTTCGTGTAAAAATGCTATAATGTAATAGCATCAACGGCTGCAACGGAAATTAACAACAGAAATAAAAGTGATAAAGTTGCGAATGATAATCATGCAATTCCAATCATATCCAATGACAACAACAACGATTTTAAATAATTGTATCTTTGATTGCTTTTCAACGTCAAAATTGTTTTGTACGTAGAGGCTGAAATCACTTAAAGCAAGTTCGACTTGAAATCAAGTGAGATGGCTGCTTTGGCGCGGTTCCCTCTCAAACACTTTACCGCAAATGATTAAGGAAAGGGGAAAATAAATAAATAATCGTTTTTAAAAACTGATTAATATCGTTGAACAATTTATGAATTGCCGACATACAGCACTTGTCTATTGAACGCAAAACACCGCCGGCCAACTTCCAAAAAGATATTTTCATAATTTTTTAATTTTTTCTTTTTTATTTATAGATGATTCTTTATTTCTATTTTATATCGTTATTGACTTGCGTTTAATTTTGAGTTCTTTTGCGTTGGTTCGTGATAATTCTACCGCGTCAATCATAGGAATTAGAGATAATATTTACTTTCTACTTTTAAATTATAGCTAAAAGCCTTGAAGTTGTTTTGAAGTAGCGAACAGAGCGTATTTCATTCGTGAGTGAAATCGGCGAATGTAGACTCGGAACGGAAAGATGATTATCAATAACAAAATAGATTCATTCATATTATTCTCGTATACATACTGATAATAACGTAGGCAGACAAAGAAACAATAATCATGTAAATACACAAACACAGGCAGACAAAAACACAAACATTCACACACACACACACACGAAAGGATACACATGCATACGGGCACGCACAATTATACAAACGCATGTATATTTACTCTCTGGTTGTTCCAGAAAACAGTAAAACACTCTGCTACTACAGTTACGCCCACATATATCTCTTTAAATAGGCAATATACAATGAATTTATACGCTAGTAAATGCCATAGTTGATAAATAGATCTGTAGTATAAATAAAAAGCAAGTGTTTTCATCGGCAGTTATTTCAATTAAATTCTTATTCATGTTAAAATCCCAGACATTAGAAAAGAAAGAATGTGAAAATAAGAAAGTTGTATGCAGAAATTTCAAGCATTTACAATTTCATTATGTCATTTATAAAAGGTTATATTATTATACGGTTGAACCAGGATTAATAAATTCGTACTTTTCCGATATTTTTTTCTTTTCATAAACAGTTACAGCATGATTTTCTTTTTGTATTCTTCCACGCATTAAACTTACTTTTTACTTTTCAGGAATTTTTTACACACATACACACATATAAATCTGTGGATATATTTTCATATTTTTTGACATAATCTTATGTACATACACAGAAGAATGAAATACTACCATGATACTTATAGTTATGTATTTATATTCATGCACATATATATGCATATGTATACGTTGATCCCTTCTGAACATTTCTAAATCCATAAGTTGGATGTAGAATACACTGAATTCAACCAATGCAGAGCAAAACCACCCCTAATATAGGTGTCCTAGATATGACAAGTGAATCTGATATCAAGGCTCTAGATCTGGAGATCTTGTGGAATGAAGATTACCCCCTCATTTCTTTTACTCCCAAATACGCTCTGACCAGGAGTGGTAATAATTCTTAGTGCTCTACAGAAGTTGCTGTGACGTTGTGTCTGATGTGATTGATTGTGGTATATGAGAGTTCGAAATGCAATCATGTCATTAGGCTGGCAGTTTGAAAAGGCATGACTGCGTAGATATGCGTTAAATGGAACCCCTACTTATACAAGGATGGCTTTGGCATGAAATAACCAACGAAGTTTGATTTGCCATTCAACAAAGAACCCACATTACCTTTTTTTCTCATGTGTGGGTCAGTACACTGCTCTAAAAGTATTCGAATTTTATCGAAATCCTTGATTACATAAAGTTACAGATTAGTTGTAAAAGTAAAATTACTTTAGAACTGTTTACTGAATCCTATTATCATTAGTTTTTTGGTGCCACATTACGATGTAAAAAACATGATTTATATTGAATAAAATTAGATTCTTCAAAGGATGTAATTGCTGTTCGATCCGTGTTAAATGTCATATTAAACCTTGCAGGTTATTTATTGAACATGCTTGTTATATATATATATATATATATATATATATATATATATATATATATATATATATATATATATATTGTAAGCGATTTCTTTGTCAGTAAATAATTTTGCATTTAAACACTTTTTTAGAGGGCAAAACACGTTTCAGGTGACAATTTTTTCTTCACAGCCATAAGGGTAATAGATGGATTTAATTCGCTGATATATATATATATATATATGTATTATCATTAAAATCTGGGTATAGACTCAAACTGAATATTTCTAATTAAAGTACACAGAAAGTATATGCAAAAAATTAACACACAGAATAAAATACCAAGAAAAATCAATAGATATTATCCATTATAAACTTATTTCACATTAGTTATATGGATCATCAGATGGAGACTTCTATTGAGTTTTCTTTAACAGGTATTAAATAAGAGTTTTCCTTTTCCTAGATTAGTTGCCTCACCAAGACTGAAGGACCCAGTATGCCCTACTATTTACTCGTAGCTGGAGGTAAAACAATTGGATTCATACCTTTCCCAAGGGTATTAGTGCTATGTAAAATGCAATCAGTCTCGTGCAGGATTTGAACTCGTGTCACAGTGTCCATTTTCTACGATAACAATTACACTATGTACACCTCCACTTGGTTTCAACACTTTCGCACAGGCAGGATATGACACAAGGCCAATTTTTAATCGGATTTTAACTGAATATAGATATATATATTGTAGATTGAGGTTTTGATTCTATTTTCAATTTCAATGCATTCTAAGTTATGGTTGATCTATGGTGGTTTGTTGTTTTTTTATTATGTGGTCTTTTTGGATAATTATCGGGGTTCTTTTATTTTTTATGTTGAAAGTTTCCAGATAAAATTATAGGGGCTTTGATATTTTCAGTCTTTTTTGTTATGTCATCAGTTGAATATGACTCGTTTTGTGAGGATGAGAAGGTTTGAATTTTGCTAAAGTTGTCAGAATGAATGTTTCATGGTTTGCTTTATTGTTCTGTTTTTAATTTGAGATATGCTTTTTCCAGAGTTATCTGTGATTTGTGATGATTTCAATAGGAGACTTCAATTCAGTAGATTCTTTGAAACAGTTCTATTGCTGTTTTTTGTTGCTGTTTTTTTATATTATTCAAATTGTGATATGTTTTTTTCTATTTGATAAATTAAAACTTCTTGTTATTTTAGTTAATCTTTTGGCACATGTTTCAGTGGTTCTTTTAGCAAGAGCTCTGTGTTTATCAAACTGATAATTGATATTGGTGATGATGTTTCTGCTGCTGATTGGATTTAACTTCTGAGCCACATTAACGAAAGTCTTATATTTGAAATAAAATTCAGTAATTTTCCTTGCTTGTAAAATGATTAAGGACGCCGGGTTAAAAATAGGAACATATCAGCAGCGAATCACCAACTTGTTCTGATTGGCCGAGAGAAATCAAATGAAAACGCCGTTAGAGCAGGGGACGTGGAAGAGAAAACAGGAAAGAATTAGTTTGCAGACAGACGCGACGATGTATGACAATATGAAGACAACTGAATGTTGCGGCCACTATTTTAGAGTGAAGTCCGAAAAGGGCTCTCACAACGGATGCGCAGATGTACAGAAGACACCAACGAACAGTACGTTATTACTAAAACAGAAGACCAGAAATAAAATTCAAGGTCTAACTCTGCTCTCTTTCTCCTCACGACATTTTTTTCTCTTTGTTTTGCTTATGCGGGTGACTCAATTTTCATACATCGATTCTCCCTCCCCGACGACAACTTGTTGTTGTGAATAATCTTTTTGTTTCCTCGAATGAGGACGGGATTTTTGTGTGTTCGTCCCTTTTCTCACGGCGAATTTGCAACTGGCATTTAAAACGCAGTGCTACACCCATTAACACCATGTGGTGATACAAATGTCTATCCGTTGTAGTAGTTGTACGAATGTCCACTAGGGCCACACCAGCGCGAACTCCTATTTGAAAACCGGAGCGTTGCAAACTTCTATTTGTGTCTTGTAATGTTACAAAGGTATGTTTGGTGTGTAACGGCACAACGTCCTATTTGGTGCAGTAACAGTACATCCTTCCATTGAAGACACGTTGTGGTACACCAGAAATGTTATATTCATTCTATACTTTATTTTCTTATATCTTTTTCTCTTGTATATATATATATATATA
This sequence comes from Sepioteuthis lessoniana, assembly GCA_963585895.1. Classification (NCBI taxonomy): domain Eukaryota; kingdom Metazoa; phylum Mollusca; class Cephalopoda; order Myopsida; family Loliginidae; genus Sepioteuthis; species Sepioteuthis lessoniana. The sequence goes on along the minus strand of OY757911.1, from coordinate 55,867,532 downwards.
TATACAGCACATTTTTGAGAAGCCGGAAGGATTCTCTTGGTAGTTTGAGCATTTGGTTTCGTTGGAACAATCTTCTTCCATGTGACCTGGGTTTTTTTTATCAATACCTTCCACATGTTAGACATTACCTGCAGTTTCCATGTTGTCCATATTCCTGACATTTAAATTACCTCGTGGGTGTGGGGAAATATTTTCTACCTTTTCTTTGCTGTATCAAAATTTCACTTTCTTTGGAATTGTGGGTTTCTTAAATATCAAAGAGTATGTAAGTATTTGTAATTTTTCGCCACACATTATCCGTTTATAGTTAGTGAAAACTCATTTTTAAAGGTTGCTTCTGTTTACTCATGTGGAGTTATTGATAACTGTTTATATCTGATAACGCATTTTGGTGTACTTAGCTTTTTATGAGGGTACTTTTGCATTAAAAAAAATGGAAATTTTTCACTTTCATCCGGCATTCGTTATGGTTCATGTTATCAATCCTCTACAATTATTTTGCCGATTTTAATTTTCTTCCCAGTTCACAGGTCCCTTTTGCTTGAGATTATAGGTTCAATCAAGTTTGATAAAATTAGTTTGCCCAAGTGATTCAATTCCAATACATCTTGGGAATTCGGATATTTTATTGTCTGTATCGGATTCAGAGATATTTCGTTTGTTTATTTATTTATTTCTTTTTGATGTTTGACACATGCAATTTTTTTCCATTATTTTAAACTCCACCATCAAATAGATATTTAAATGTCTGGTGGGAATTTAACAAGATGGAAGCCTATTTTTTTTGTTTAGACGTGGATATATGGGTCAGAATACTTGTTTCAGGAAGGGGGATTTCAAGTTCCTACTAAATAACAAATGTACATTGAACACGATTCTCTAAACCATTGGCAGAAAATAACCCCTGTTGGGTTGATCAGCGGTTTGATTCCTTCATTCTCTATGAACAATTTTTGTATAGTGAATGTTCTCGCAAGTTCCTCACTATAGCGGCTGTGGATAAGGTTAAATGTAACAAAGGAAAAAATACACATACAAGATGAAGCAGGCTTCTCGAACTTATCGACTTGCTTTATTTTCTGATTTCCTCTCCGCCTTCTTTAATGACTTCTCTCTAATAAATTCAAAAGTGTCTATATTCATATATCTACGCATATGTATGTGATTTTGATTAATTTCAAACGGTTTACTTATACAAATAATAAAACTGAAATTGTTTACCAAGCTCAAATCAATAATGAAATCAAGTTTAGTTTTTGCATTCATACTTCATTTCTTGTAAACAGTATCAAGACAATCATCACAATCATCACCAAATAATGCTGAAACCATGGAATCTTTTGACTCTATGTCTACTCACTATGTCTGTCTCTCTTCCACTTTCTCTTTCTCTCTCTCTCTTGCATTGCGACGCAATCATCCATCGCTCTTTCAGATACTCTAGATGACATCAAATGTTCGCACGTTGTTGATAAATCAGAATCTTTATTTGTCTGCCCAAACTGGTCTTTTTCGCTTTACTTAGATTGTTAGTGGCCATACAGCTATTGCTTTTTTAGTGTGCTGTCCAATGACCAACAATATTATAAATGGCAGCTGCTTCCAGGATGTGTTCAAAACAGTCAGCGACATTCTTGTGAATGTTCTCCCTTGCTTTTTCTCAAAGACCTTCGTTAAAGTTCAGGGGTGCAACAATACAACTGACAGCTACAACTTGGAATAATTCCCGTTTTATTTCTCAGAGAGATTACATTTCCATCACTTGGTCGGTAACATGTCGATAGCACATCAGGCTTTTCTTATGTGTAAGCTGAAATCATTTTCAGTTGATAGTATATTGTTAATGAGGCACACACACACACATACACACACACACACACACACACACACGCACGCACACACACACACACACACACACGCATATATATATATATATATATATATACATATTGTTGAAAGAAATATTTTCCTTTAGTCATATTATATTAATTGATTAATATTAATTTGTCACTATTCTGATTTGCAAAAAATTTTTATTAACGGCTGCAATTTTTGTGATTTGTGAAGTGACTGGTAAATGAGAAAAGGAATCATCTTCTCTTATAAATCTAATTCTAAAAAATTCTAAAAATGTTTATCTCATATATTTACTTCAAATCTTCCGCTTTGTACAGAAATTGATCTCTATAAAGCTGTCTTAATCTGTTAAAAAGTTTGTTTTTCCCGCATTTTTATTAATTTTAACACTGAATTTGATATTTGGTTTCAGAAGTGTAACGCATTAATAATATGATAAGGATACTGGACGTTAAATTTTAAAAAGCAGGAATTGACTGATTATTTCCACCCCAAGTCAGAGTTGCCATTTGTCAACAAGTGTTTTACTGAAGATTTCAAATCCCATAAAATGATCCACTTGAAACTCATATTTTACTTTTATATAAGCTTTGCATGTCGGAGTTTTTAATCTTCAAAGAAGCAGAGTTAACACTAATCATTTTTAGTTATGTTTCTTTCAGTCAAGCCGAAGATTTCTATTTAGCATAACATTCGACTTATAATCGAATAATCTTCTTATTTCTGATTACCTTACATCGCTGAAATTATGCAAACTCCGTACAATATTCATTTTTTATTGGCATCTCAAAAGAAATGCATCTAAAAAAATGTTTATCTCTGTCTACGAACACTGCTCAGAATAATTTATGAGCATTTTTATGCGCTGAAAATCTCCTTTTCTTAAAAAAAAGAAAAAAGAGAAGCTTTGTGGTATAACTACCAGAATGACCCACAGAAAAATCTGATGATCTAAATATCAATCGACATTAATTTTTAAGGTATCATCGGTTGAAAGGAGAGTTAACTGCAGACCGAATAGTCCAGTCGGCTGTGAGTTTATGATATTGCGACTGCATCTCTGCAGAGAGGAAAACCCCCGCCCAAAGAATGTCCTGAATATAACACTAAGCAAATTCAAGTAATGCCGGAGCTTTGGAGAATACGGAGCACCCCTTCATTGCCATCGCTCTGGGGTCCACTCTGGCCCAGAGTAGTAGAACCAGATAGGGCCCTAACAGTGGGTTAGGGTTGAACTGCGTACTTATGCTAAATTGAATTACTTGAAATAAAACTGTTTTGATATTTAAACTGCGTACTTATGCTAAACAGAACTGCTTAAAAGAGAACTGTTTTTGGCATTGAAAGTGTACTTACGCTAAAGTGAATTGTTTGAATTGCAATTGTTTGACTTAATTGAATAGAACTGAAATACATGTTTGGATAATGAAACAGTATATCCATTTAAACTGCCTTTTGATATTTTAACTGCATAAGCGTTAAATTAAATTGTTAGGAATAGAACTGTTTTGACATTTAACATTAGGGAAATAAATACTGTACTTCTACTAAACTAAGTTATTCGAATTAGAACTGTTTGACCTAACTGAATAGCTTGACAATCGTTTTTAAAAATCAAATTGTGAACTCAAGCTAAACTGAATTGTTTAACATGGAACTGTTTCTTTGTATAAAAATGTATTTAGCATTAAATACCCTCTAAAGGTTGATATGCTATCAAAACCAACAAACAAACAAACACAGACCTAATGTTTTATAAACTTTCTTTACACTGAGTAATAAAAATGATATATATGAAGAAAAATTTATCAAGAGATGCAGGAGAATAAATTACAATCTAGCATAATACTCCAAAGCAAAGAAGTTTTAAGAAAGACTAAAATGTCCGTGAAAATTATTACCTGTAAACAGTTTTATCACATTATTATCAAATTGTCAAAATCCAATGTTAACAACCAAAACGTTGGGAATAAAACAATACTACCAAAATTAAATAAGATCATAACGTACTAAGTAACCATTTAGCAGCAGAAGTGTATAAGATAGAAATATTTGCTTAAATATGCTAATTATTTGCTAATTTTAGATATGAAAAAAACCGCTTTCTGTAAAGATACTTCGTTTTTCTTATTGTAAAACAATGCTCAAAATTCGACTTCAAATATTTCAATTCACATGATGCTTGCACTCTTACAAGCAGACTGAGAATATATATATATATATATATATATATATATATATATATTATATATATATATATATATATATATATTATCTAAGTCTGCTTGTAAGTGTGCTTGCATTCTATATATATATATATATATATATATATATATATATATATATATATATATATCTCATACATTTACTTCCTACACACCTAAATAGGCTCGAACACGCACCTACACACACATACACATGCGTGCGCGCGCACACACAAACACTCTCTCTCTCTCTCTCTCTATCTCTCTCTCATACACACACACACACACACACACACACACACACGAACGCACACATACATATTGATAATACAGTTTAATATATTGGCATATACAGAATGCTAAATATCAGTGATAAAACGTACATTGGTTTAGTGTTCAAACAGACCAGATAGATAGATAGATGGATGGATAGATTGCAAAATAGAAATGTTCATTATAATTGCTCGATGGCAATAAAATTTGAAAAAATAGAAATAATGAACGTAATGTTCGTCCCTTAAACGTTCATGTATATTTCATCATCAGACAGAAATAAGAGCAAAAAGCGGTTAATCAAAGTATTTCATATATGAAATCTTTGGAATGGGGAAAAAAGAGATATCATTTATGCAATTTAGAAATTTGACACAACAAATACAGGTAAAATAATGTATACTGCAAAACATTATATTTGATACGAACTGGACCTAATGCTGGGAAATGTAGAGATATAAACTGGCGGGGGTTCAACGTGAACTGGTCACTTTCTTAGATAGGACCAAACTTGGAGGACTCCCTTAGGCTGAACAACTTCATAGTTGATAAATTCTGACAAGACAAAGAGGAAGAATCAACATGTATAAGACTCTCCGTTTTGCACTGTTTAAGCAAGATCTCAACAAGAAATTATGCTCACAATTCCTGCATTTAGGCATGTTCACTTGTCTTCACTCCCAAAAAGCAATACTCTCTAAAGTCGATTGTCTGAAATTCCAACCATTTATATAATTTTTTTATTATGCACCCAACCTCCACCGTTCATCTATCAAACTGCCTCTTCAAGCCAACCAGGAGCTGCCCTATTTTAAACTAAAAGTAAAGTTGGCGACTTTCGACGAGGGTGACCAGAAGGCTCCATTTTCAATAGCTACTACACCGAGCTGCAGGGGAGGGTGCTACTCCATTCCCTGGATTACTCCATTTTACCCGTGATCCTTACTTTATAGTGTTGAGTACTAAGCAAGGTGGCATCAAGTGCCATTTTTTGAGTCTTTGTATAACTCGACCTGGAATTGAACCCAGGTCCCCCGGATCATTGCAAACACTCTACTCATTTGGCCAATAGCCCGGTAAAAATTTGAGACTACAGAAAAGAAATGTTCACTTGTTCAAAAATGACGTTTAATCATGCGTGTGAGGGTGCGTGCACACACACACACATAAACACACACACACGCACACGCACACACACACACGGACAGACATACAAACGCACAATAGACTCTAGCACACATACAGGCATACACAATTACATGTGGGTTCCTACTAAATAACTTCCATTGTTTTAAACTTTCTTCAATGCTATCTTAGGTCCATATATTGTTAATTAGAGATTGTTTAAGTGAGGTATGCTATGCGTAAATTTTTAAATATCTCTCTTTCTTTGTATCTCTCTCTCTCTCTTTCTCTCACTCTCTCTCTCTCTATATATATATATAGTGTGTGTGTGTGTGTGTGCATGCACGCGCGTGTGTGTGTGTGTGTGTGTGAGCGATAGAGGAAGAAAGACATAAGGCGATAAGGGGAAAGGTATGAACCCCTTGATTCTTCAAGCACTGGGTGGAATAGTGTCACTTATTTCTCTACAAAAATTATTTGGGCTTTACATAGCCCTTTAAGATTGATATGCCATTAATCAAAGAAACCACACGCACACACATACACACACACACACACACACACACACACACATATATATATATATATATATATATATATATATATATATATGTATATATATATTGCAGCCTGTTTAGACTAATGCTCGTGGATTTCTATTTTTAATATGAATTGGAATAAACAAAGATTTAGACAAACGAACAAGGTTTGTTTGATACTTGCTGTCATGAGAATTTGACTAATTTTCTCATATATCATTTTCAAACTGTTTATATATGAGATTGATTGATAGATACGAATGAACTGTATAAGATGTTACCAGACTAAGATTGAGAGACGGGTTCTACACTCTTTATTACTAATGCTCACCACCTATATTGAAGCAGTTATTGGACAATGATTAGATTACACACGGCCAAACATAACCGCGCCTCAATACACTCGTGGGCAGCTATACTCATACGCCATTCTGCATAGAGGCTGATGCTAGAATGCTATACCTACAGACAGGCTCAGATCCACGCATCAGACATTTGCCTTGAAGAAGACGTCAGTTATGAGATCCATAAGCTATTGCAATCTATAACTTCAGATGAAAAAGCGATGGGCCGGAATGAAGCGATGGATTTCATTGTAACAGCAGTGATGAAGATGATGATGGTGGTGCTGATGATGACAACAAGAGTGATGTGTAAAGAACGAAGGCGGATTATAGGAGAGACGTAGAGATGCATGGCGTGTATAAGATTGCGGTGTATGATCAAAGGAACAGAAAATTCGAAACGACAAGGAAGATGAAGAAGTAAAAGAACAAAGAGAGGGGTCTCAATAAATGAACAAAAACAAGCATGATAAATATAATTAGCTAACAAAATGAAATGTTTATCGCTACTGCTGCTGGTGAAGAAGAATAAATAGAGGAAATATGTTCAAGATGAAAAAGAAAAGATGAGGGAGATGAAGATGGTGAAGAGAAAATTGAATGATGGTAAAATGTCGAAGATGATTATCTTCAATTTAAATAGAATCTTTAAAAAATGATGAAACTAAGGAATATGATAAGAAAGGGAAAATATTTGATATTTTGAATTAAAAAAGAAAAGACAAAATTATAACGTATAAAAGGAAAAATTAATCATGTAAAGAACAAATGCAGAGAAGAAAGTGGATGAAAATGTAGTATGACTAGAATGCAAACAAAGAAGAAAAAGAAGAAGAAGAAGAAGAAGAAGAAGAAGAAGAAGAAGAAGAAGAAGAAGAAGAAGAAGAAGAAGAAGGGGAGTAAGAGAAGGAGGAGGAGGAGGATCGGAAACCGAGAAGGAAGAAGAAAAGCAAAAGAGGAAAAATTGAAGAAGAAGAAGAAGAAGAAGAAGAAGAAGAAGAAGAAGAAGAAGAAGAAGATGGAGGAGTAGAAGGAGGAGAGAGAAGATATAATTGCAAAGAAGAAGAAAAGTTAAAACGTGAAACTTCGGAAAGAAGATAAAACTATTAACGAAGCAAACAGACAAACAAGAGAAAGGGAGAAAGCAAAAAGCAAAAAAGAAGAAAAGAAGGAGAGAAGAATGGAAGAAGAGAAATAAGAGAAGAAAAGTAAGAACTGATAGGACAAAAAGACATGAATGAAATATCGAAAAAACAATGTTAAGTGAAGAAAATTATGATAGAATAACTGGGAAATTATGAAAATAAGAAATGAAAGAAATATTTTAAAGCATTAATGATACGTGAATTTTATGTAATGATTGAAACACAGAGAGGGAAATAATTTTGTATAAAGAGAATGAAATGAATCGAAGAATAGATTTAAAAATAATAAGATAGAGCGTATAAAAGAAAATAAAGATGTGATAGCATTAAAAGAAGAGAAAAGTATGATAAAATAAATAAATAGATATTTTAGCGAAAACAAAAAATGAAGAAATACAGTTTCACCTGAAGAGGACGAAAATGAAATTCAAAAAATATTAAAGCTGAAACAAATGTTAAATGGAAACGAAACGCAGAGAAACTAAAACGAAAAGTAAACACTTTTCCGACTATTTCATGACTAGAAAGACAAATACTTAACATTTAAAGACATCAAGAAATCAAAGAAAAAACCGCGAAAAGAATGAAGCCGCCATAGCAAAATAAGAATCAGCATCAACAGAAACAACAGAAAATGAATAAGACGAATATCAAGAGTAACACAAAGTATAAAGAAGACAAAAAAATGTAGGCAACTGTCTTACGCAGTTTGGTTATAAGCGAATCAATTCTTCAGCGAACCGTAACAAAAGAGTTAAGAACGAACGAACGCACAAACGAACGAGCGAGCGAACAGTGAATGTTGGAACAAGAAAACAAAGCACAAGAGGAGGCTGGAAAAGGAACGATAGTAAAACAACGTGCTAAGCTCATTAAATAAGACATGCGTTAGACGCGATATCTGAAAAATGGAAGCAAATATAGAGTAATCTTGTCGACTCATTTAGTAGCAGGAAATAGTGAACGGAGAGGATGGGTGTGAATGAAGCCAATCAGAAGATAAGTAAATTAGTTGGTTAAGGGGAGGCAAGTTAGGTGGGGAAAACCAGTTTGGTTCAGCATCCCAAGTACAAAGTCAATTAGTCTTGCCCTATAAGCTAAAACTCCTTGAACTTATAACTCTCTGATTGGGTAGATTGATTTGAGAAGAGAAAGAAAAACAAAATAAATAGTTTCATATACCTAGTCATCATCATCTCCATCACCTTGTCGTACTAATTCCACGTATTTTCCCTGATTTTCTCTCATCATTCATCCCAATTGTTCATCGCTCCTTGCAGGTCACGTAGACAGCATCCAGTATCCGTACAGAGCTCTTTACAAGTCTTTGCAGGTCGGCCAACACTGGCGAGTTCATATGTAGAAGTCCACAACAAAATGTCGCTTTTTCCCCGCAATTACTATTTGTTTTACTTGAATGTTTTTAAGATGGGAGATAAGTGGCCCTACAACTGCTTTTTTGTAGGTAGATGCTTGCAGGATTTGTTCAAAACAGCATGCAGCATTCTTATGTAGTTCCCATCTAGCTTTATATCCATCCTTTTCTTAGGAGTTTCTGCGGTGCATCCGTTTATTAGCGCTAACACAGTCACACCTTGAAAGAAATCCTGTTTTACTTTACCTGAGAGATCATATTTCTATTTGGCCAACAGTCTGTCGAGAGCAGTCAACGACTTCCCAATGCATATGTAGAGATTGCTTCCCGTAGATGTGTTATTGTTGCTGAGGTATGTGACCAGATCTTGAAATATTAGTATTTAACCACTAAAAGTACTGATTGTTCCCTCTTGCTTGAAGCACAAAGTTTCACTATAAGGTGAGAGAATAACGGCTTTGTGTTTTTGTAAAATATAATTATCACGATAACAGATTCTTTGGGGAGACTGCAGGCAAGTAGTATGTCCTCTTTCATTTCTCTGAGCATGAAACTATAGTGTCACCTTAAGATTTTTAATTCATACTCAGTTGATGAGTCGACGAATAGTTAGTATCTATGAAGTCGTGGATCGATTTCTCAAAAAGCCATTTTCATTTTCCTAAATTTTTCACAATTACAAGTCGAATATAATAGAAAATCATTGTATCATAACCCATAAGAGAAAGAGCATTTAAAGGTATGCATCTGTACTATTTGGTGATTCTGAGGTCGCTATACTTGGTGAAGAGGAGGATTCAGCCTTTCTCACATATGTTTATTGTATTTTGTTTATACCCATCTTTACATAGTCGAAGAAGTATGCCCTCAATTCTTCTTTGTGATATATACTTCTAGTGTTATTTCGTTGAGATTATTAGCTTTCTTGCTTTTATGTACCAACATTTGATGTCTAGATGGCTATAAATATATTTTTAGAAACTTTATCAGTGATTTCATGAGGGGTTCCTTGTAGAGTCTTGTAATGTTCTTTCTACTTCTGAAGTCTTTTTTTCTTGACTCACAAAATTTAATTTTCTCTTGATTTACTTTTCCATCAGATTACTTCACTCACTGTGTGCCAAACAAATCGTGATTATTTATCTTTTACTGTATTTCTGATTTTATTGATTTAGTCTCGAATGTAATCTTTTATGTTTTCATTTATTTTGTTTTTTAGATTTTAAATTCTACACATTCACGTTTGTTCGGGTTCTGCTAATCAGTAATGGCGGTTTATTCCATGATATCTCGTTCTCACAAACAATTATTGATTCTCAAGGTGATCTAGATTTTACTTTTGTTTTTTCCTAATATGCAGTTGCCGATTACTTCTATATAGGCGGTAACAAAGTTTTCACATTCATCATTCGAAGTAGTTCTTTTATTAGATTTGTCCTGAGTTATATCATTTTTTATTCTGACTGTTTGTTTGTTATTTTATTGCATATCAACCTTCTCGAATTATTTAATGCCGAAGGCATCATTTTAGAAGGATAGCTGTGGTACTATTTAACTTATAGATGAGAGGATAAAGAGGTTCATCCTTTTTCCAAGACTATTTATCTGAAAATGAACGTAATAGTGCGACTGAAGTTCGAACTTCTCTACTACGACTACTACTAGTCCAGCGCATTAGCCATTACACCAAACTCACAGTTACTCAAATATTAATTGCTGATATAGATAATTAATCATGCCGTGAGGCTTTTTCGTTTATATATATATATATATATATATATATATATATATATATATATATATATATATACGAAAAAAACACTTAACTATCTGTAGATGACAATATATATATATATATATATATATATATATATATATATATATATATATATATATATATATATATATATATATATATATATATTGTTATCCACAGATTGTCAGATTTGAGACTTTGGCACTAAACCTCTCAGCTGTGAAACTTCGAAAGTGTACCATTAACTGGTATCTAAACGTGACCAGATACAAGAGAGAAAACTCTAATTTAGTTGTTGATCAAACACATCCTCTCCCCGTGTGCACAAAAACACACATTATATATATATATATATATATATATATATATATATATATATATATATATATATATATATCATTGAAGTAGATAGAATACAACTAAGAAAAGTTGAATGAAGATTGCTCAATATTATTCTGACAGAGTTGCTTTAAAACTTAATATCAAAATCATTTTATCATAAAGTCCATACCTTATAGTTTCATGTAGAGCTGACAATCGTCAGACCTACATCAAACATTTTCTATTTATTTAGGCTAACTTGCGGATAGTTTCCAGATTTCATCTTCATAGAAAAATAATGTAGTCAACACAATAAATTGATAATAGAACTGATCATCTGTGAAATTATTCATTGGAAAGAACATTGAATAATCAGATTGCGTCAGATCTGACAAATAATGAGGATGGACAAAATATATATCAACTTGACTCTATCATTATTCTTTAATCAACAAGCAACGTATGAATACGTTGCCCTGCAGTCATCTGGCGTTTCAGTTTTCCTAGTCACTAAAATATTGTTTTCTTCAGAAATAGAAACAAATAGTAACATCACACTTAACTGTTTTAACAGTTAAGTGTGATGTTTCGTACTACAGTACTATAGCAAAATAAATAATACAACCTTTTTTTCATAAAGGTTAGTTACTGTGTGTGATCAAGCAAACTTATCATTCTCCACTTTGGATAATCATAGTGAAACCATTCCTTATTTTCATTGAGAATCTTACAGAAATCAAAGATGATGATCATTCCCAGCCAAATTCGTTGCTGTGACAATATATGTGCAAAATGTCAACTTACTTTTTGAAAACTCCGTGTTAGATTGATGGAAATCATCAACCAAAGAGTTTGCATACCATCACTTTCAAATTATAAACGTTCAGCTTTGCATTTTTTTTTCAAATCGGACTTACCATTCATAAACTTTGCGAATCTTGTGACGCTTCCAAACGAACCAACCCCATAATTTTGATCGTTCGTCATCGTTTTTTGTGGTGCCTTACAGTGAAGAAAAAGGAAAAATATGCTGACTTATGTGAAATTATTCGTCGACACTTTTTTTAGTTTTCTTTTTCCTTTGGGATAATTGAACAGTGAACGCGCAAAACTAGTTTTCAACTGTGTAAATAGCTTGTAGTTGTCAAAAAGGAAGGTACTGTTTATGTGTTACAAAGATATATGTGGAACCACATAAAAAGAACACACACACACACACACACACACACACAAATGTATCTAAGGATAGCCTTGACAAAGGGTCGATTGTACTTGTTGACAAACACTCTCTCCAACGCTATCATCTGACCAAGTCTAATTCATCTAGTGGGTAGAGTGTTCGCCAATGGTCCGGGAGACCTGGGTTCAATCCCTCGTCGCGTCATACCAAAGATTTTTAAAATGGTACCTGATACCTCCTTGCTTAACACTCAGCAATATAAGGTAGGTATCAAGGGTAAAGTGGAACAATCCAGGAAAAGGAGTAGCGCCCTTCCCTACACCTCAGTGTTGTAGATATTGAAATGGGAGACTTCTGGTCGCCCTCGACTGCGGTCGCCAGTTTATATATATATATATATATATATATATATATATATTAAACGGAAAGTCAGCAAGCCCCGTAGTCTCTGTGTCTAAATATCCGAACTATCAGGTATATTGAACACTGTTTATTCAAAAATATATAAAATGCACATTATATATATATATATATATATATATACACTCAGATTGATTGACTGATAGATAAATGCAAAGTTTTGTTGTAATTCTAATCAACGCTTTAAGCTCAGTTTTGTAGACGATTCTGTTTTAAAAATATATAAACTTACTTTTCTAATAAATCTGTGCCATTTTCAAACGTCAGAAGAAAAGGTCTCGTCACTTAAATGCCATGGTAATATTAATAGGAAAGAGTGGGCGAGTTAGATATAAATGAACACTTTTCGGACTAACTTATCTATGCAGCTGTCGCATCGGAATCTATTGCTTCCATTGTCAACTTTGACAGGGCCTGATAAGAATGAAGAGAAACCATAAAATGTTGGCAAAAGTAAAATAGAAGAAAAAAAAAAATAGACCAGTCGAGGCATACTATACTTAGAGATGCTGTTAGCCAAGATTAGACTTGTTTGGACGTAAAAGATGAAAAGACAATAAAAAAATAGACAGATGGAAAGAAATAAACTGCAATTAAAAAAAGAGACAAAAATAAATAAAATATAAATAAGCATTCAATAAAAATAATATGAAAAGGAGAAACACAGAGAAAATTATCTGAAACAATCCAGAACATTGAATTACGTAAGAAGTCGGTCATGTATTATAAATATATTTATGAAGTCATGCACATGTGCAGCCTCATATTTACATGAAATTATTAACATCATCATAGGCTTCTACATTTCTCTCACACTCTCTCGCTTTCTTTTTCTCTCTCTCTCTTTCTTCCTCTTTTCTATCTTTCTGTCTCTCTTTTTCTCTTTTATCTCTCTTTCTTTCTTTCGCTCTCTTTCTGTTTTCGGCTCTCTTTCTCGCTCTCTCTCTTTTTTCTTTTTTCTCTTTCTCTTTTTCACCTCTCTCTTTCTCTTTCTTTTTCTCTCTTTTCCTCTCTTTCTGTCTGGTTCTCTTTTTCTCTCTCTTTTTCTCTCTTTCTCTTTTTTTTTGTCACTCTCTCCTTTTCTCTTTTTTCTCTGACTCTTTCTATTTTCTCTCTCCCTGTCTCCGTTCTCTTTTGTCTCCTTCTCTTTCTCTTTTTTGTTCTCTTTCTCTCTCTCTCTCTCTCTCTCTCTCTCTCTCTCTCTTTCTCTCTCTGTATTTCTCTCTTTCTCTCTTTTTCTTTTTCCCTCGCTCTCTTTCTCACTCTTTCTCTCTTTCTCTTTTTGTCCCTCTTTCCCTTTTTCTCTTTCTTTTTCTCTCTATTCTTCTCTCCCTTCTTTATCTCTCTCTCTCTCTCTCTCACACACTCTCTCTCTCACACTCTCTCTCTCTCTCTCTTTCTTTCTTAATCTTATGTATGGAGAAAAGTTTCACTCCTCCCCCACTGATTTCTTTTGGCATTTCAAAATTTAATTCCATTAGCTCTGAGAAAAATCTCCTCAACTCGGTAAAATGTATTTGGATATAAAGTTCATATTTTTTTTTAATTTATCGTTTAGCTAACACATTGCATTGAAAACTGTCGAGGTTATCCGTAAAGATTGTAATTGACGGTCATGTCCATTAACGAATTTATTTTGCAACGAGCACTTCGGTTAACATTTGATGTCGAACCTTCTTTAAACTCAAATGTTGTTAAGTCGAAAGCATATTGTGTATATATTTAGAACATTGTTTCCAGAATAAAACTAAACAATATATCTACTATTCTTTTTTATTCCTTTTTGTCGGGCTAAGAAGCGTTAAAATTTGTTCAAAAAGGTAAATATTTACTTGGTATTTCCTTGACTATAGTAAACAATTTATAAAACCCATTGCCATTTTCTATTCAATCTATTAATTGTATCGTTGAAGGGATTATAATTTGTGAAACATATAGTCAATTTTCCATTCAATTTGAAAGCCAGCCTTCGCCAATGGCAGAATACACAACAAATCACTTTTCTATATGGAGTAGAACTGGTTTGAAATCAGAGTTTTCCTCGAAAATTTATGCCTAACCAAAGCTCAAAACACAAGTATCGGAACGGAATCTGGGCTCGGCCATTTTGGCGCCAATTATTTTGGTGCCATGGGACATTTTACGGAAAATATTTTTCAAAATCCAATACTAATCCAAGTGGGTGAGTAAATAATTTAGGACAAAGAAAAATAATTAAATCAAATTTATTATTCAACTAAAAGCATTGATATTTGATTCTTTCGTTCTTGGACGGCTTCCTCCACATATTTTCAGTTGGAAAAGTAATATACCCATTGTAGTTTATAAATCCCTCTGTATGATTTACGACATAATTTGTATGACATAAAATCACATCTGACCTTGAGTCGTAGTACCCGTTATGGTCTTATCTATGTGTCTAATAGAACTGTTCAATTTTTCACTAGGGATTATTCTTAAATTTAAACATAAATATCAAAGTTGAACAGCATTAACTGAGTGCAAACAATAAATAGCAATACTTGAAACAATCTAACTGTGCAAGCAATAAATAATAATATTTGAAACCACACAACTGTCTGAAAATAGAACTATTAGAACTGCCAGATAGCAATATTTTAAAGCATTTAATTTTATGCAAACAAATGACATCAACTTATTTAAAAATAAATTTACCAACAAAATATTCACTTAAAAATCATATGTGTGTATGTGTGTGTGTGTGTGAACAGGATTTGGCACTGAAATAAACATCCACTTATGCCATTAAATCAAATGTTCGCCAAATAAGCTTGCGCCAAAACAACCTGCGCCCAAACAGTTGCTTAACTATTTTGCAATTGTACGGTGTTGAACAAATAGAAGCCTGCTCTTTCCAAGCATGCTGTGGAATGCAATTTGCCTTTCCGGGAATTGAAACCGGATCGCCAATGAGATATCTTTTAACAGCTACGTAAAATGCTATTAAGAAGAGCTATTGAAAATTAAGAAGAATTTCACTCTTTCTTATTCTTTCTAATTTTCTACTGACGTACAAATGAAGTTTAATGTAAGCAGATTCTGTAACGTAATGGCCAAGGGATTTCGGTCAATGCCTTTGAGTTTAGTTAGGCTGAGAACCTTTCGGCTCAGCACATCGGTTTGTTAGGTGCAAACATTAATGCATGTGTTAACGTGGGCGCGCACAGGCGGACGAAGGTGTCACTCAGAGATGTCACAATAGTCCGAGACAAAATGGGTGACAGAGTGTGAGTGACGTCACGCACCGGAAGCGCGGAGGTTTGTGGAGAATTGAAAGAAAGTTAGAAGAGTTGGGTACTAGACGCCAAACGAGGAGGATCGACTTTTGGAGCTCGCAAACGCGAGGCAAACTTGCACCCTATGGGGGCCGCTCGAAATAGGGTCCAAATGAATAAGACAACATAGAAGATTGTGTCTGTCCTCCTTATGTCGAAACCTTTAACTCAAAGTTAATAAAAAAGTTTCGTACCTGAACAAGGAATCGTTATGTGTTTTCGAATTTCGAGATTCCTATGGTCTTTATATGTTCTAGCGTTATGAACATTATATATCTATTTCGCACATGGCGTTAATTGTGGTTATAGTACGATTCTATTATGCGTTTATCCAACCCATTCAACAGAAAAAGTTTACGACACAAGGTCAATTTACTAAGCAGAAATTAGTTGGTTTGAACTGAGAAGTTGCCTTCTCCTACACTGGTTGCCTACTAACTTGCAAAACAATCCAATCTGTCCATCTATTTACCCATGAAAACAAATGCAATCATACCTTTCCTATGGGCATTAGCAATAAGTAAAAGGCTGGAAGTTAAGATTTGAACTGTGGTCACCGATTCCATTTTTACGACAATAACCGTTACAATAACTGTGCCTCTTTTAATTATTGCATTGCTTTAATATTTTTTATAAGAATGTTTTTTATATATGCGTTTCGAGATGCATAACATTTTAACGTACTTATACTCAAATACGTATTTCCGCCAGCTTTTTCTCTTCAATGAATGGAAAAAGGACAATTTGTTCCAATTTTCTTGATAGGTATCGTATTCTCAGGTAAAGACGTTGAATTATTTGTGTCATACACGTTTCATGTTTTCCAGACGTATAAATTAATAGATCAATAGTGGGATGGGGCTGTCTTCGTGACGGAGTGGCTAACGTGTTGCACTGCAATTTTGAAATTAGCGAGTTCGAACACCGATCGCGGTATTACTTTCAATTTTGGACTAACATCTTTGTGAAAGTGATGTTGTTGGGTAAATAGTACAACTGCTTTTCTGCAAGTATAGTTTTGGTATTACATAAATCATAAAATTTGCTATGCCATTATACAAATCTCTCTCTCTCTCTCTCTCTCTCTCTCTCTCTCTCTCTTTTATGTTAACGTAAGTAGAGAATATACTCCATTATACTTCATGGTAGATTAATATGGGATTGATACCTAACTTGTTACTGCTTAGAGGAACTGACAAGACCTTCTGCCGCGGCCTTTGCATCAATGCGTGCCTATTCCGCATCGGACTTATCAGCGACGAATATATGTTTAATCGTCGAGGAAGGCACATTTCTTGATCTTTGTTTCACGAAACAAAACCATGCCTTCTTGAGTTTTATGGCATATCAACCTTTGTAGGTTATTTAACGCCAAATCCATTTTTATGTAAATAATCAGTTCTATTTCAAACAATTCAATTTAGCATGAGTACACAGTTTGTCAAAAAACATTTCTATTTCAAACTATTCAGTTTATTCACGCATTTATATATAACAATTCAGTTTCGTGTAAGTACAGTTTATTTTATTGAGTCCAAAACAGTTCAATTTCAAATAATTTAGTTTATCATAAGCATGCAGTTTAAGCGTAAGTACAGTTTAATTGTGAAAAACATTTCTCTTTCGAGCTATTCAGTTTAGTCAAGCAGTTCCAATTCAGCCAATTTAGTTAAGTATAAGTACAGATTTTGTTTACACACAATTAAATGTCAAAACAGTTCTATGTTAAATAATTCAATTTAGCATAAATACGCAGTTTAAATGCAAAAATCAGGATTGTGAAGGAAGCATGATTTAGTTCAATTTAACCCATAGATAGGACCCTTATCAGGTTCTATCAATCCGGGCCAGAGTGGACCTGGGAACGATGGCAATAAAAGGGTACTCGGCATTCCCCAAAGCTCCAGCATTGCTGGAACCTCACCATTAGATTGTTTAGTATCATATACAGAACACACGTATGGGGGTGGTCTTAACCCTCTGCAGAGTTGGAGTCAGTGTATTCTACTGCCCCAGCTGACGGGGCAAACCAAACCATGATGGTGAGTTTTAAATGGCTGAACATTTTCATCTATTACTTTATATTTACAGTCAAGATTAGTTGCATATGGCTAATTATTTTATTAAGATAATTTCCATGAACAAATCCTTTTAGGCAAATGCTTATTATACTTTTATTTTTAACAAAAATCCACATATCTTATAATTTGATACCTACTACTTTTCACCGAACTTTTTTCATATACTGCTTCTAATGTGAGTTT
This sequence comes from Sepioteuthis lessoniana, assembly GCA_963585895.1. Taxonomy (NCBI): domain Eukaryota; kingdom Metazoa; phylum Mollusca; class Cephalopoda; order Myopsida; family Loliginidae; genus Sepioteuthis; species Sepioteuthis lessoniana. The sequence continues at coordinate 55,849,433 of OY757911.1, read as the reverse complement.
CATTCCCTTCAAATTTTTTGTCACTCATTGTTTCAAGTCTGATAGTAATCAAAGATTTCTATGTTTTCTAATTATATTTCCGATTATTCGTTGAAAACAGAAAAAAAATCTTTATTCCTTCTTTGGATCTTACACGCCTTGCTCGAATTAATTTTTAATGATATTTCATTTTTATTTTATACATGTGTACAATTTTGAAATGCTTAAAATTTCATACAATTCTAAAGAATTTTATTGAAAGAATAATTCTGCTGAATTCTAGAATTATATCGTTATTATAAACACATTAAATTCATATCATGCTCAAAAAATATTTCTTGTCAACTCAATTGTATATTTTGTTCCGACATTGTAATACTTAAGTCTTGGACGATATGAAACATACCCAATTTGCTTGTCTCTTCAAATTCTAACTCATTCGATTGGGGTTAGAGAATAGACCGACTGCATATCTACTGAGAAACAACAACCTCCCCCCAACTAGTGTTTTTGATATGAAATTAAGCTATTTGTGGCTCCAGTGATATTGGAGCGTTGATGAAACCAGATTCCCCCTTCATTGCCATTTCTGACAGAACCCCTCTTGCCCGGAGTCGTAGCACATGATAGGTTCCTATCTATGGGTATTTTGTCCTAATTTGAATAAATACATGAGACAAACTGTTCCGTTATATCACAACTCTTCTGTGTGGTTAGACACGCATATGCTTCAAGCTGGAATCGAAATCCAGCTGACATTACGTCTGAGCTATCGTCATTCCCTGCTGAGTGAAGGAATGTTTTAGGATTATATTTTTACCTATACGCTATTGGCGACTGGAGTGTCCAAATCATGAGAAGAGCTTCAAATTTTCATTTACATGTATGGGGCAGCCGGAAATTCTTCATACGACTGCTTAATCCGCTGGGTTGAAGAGCATCTATATATATATATATATATATATATATATATATGAAAGTACAGCATTTATATCAACGCACAAGACGTTTATTTTCTTTGTTTCATATGCGGCAAGGTTTGCAAAGGAGAATATAAAAGAAAAAAAAACGAGAAAAAGAGTGGGACTGTGCATCTGAAATAAGAAATTTATGAAATAGCCAATGAGCAATGCCAGACAAATCCATTGGCAAAACTTCCACAGGTATAAAGAAAATAACAAACAAATACACAAAAAATGTTTTATGAAAATCAAAAACACACTTAATGTCATAGTAGACTATCGGAAAAAAATTCGACTAATGTTGAGTGCCTCCAATTTTTTAAACAAATCTACCGTCGACTAGATTCACTAAAGTGTTGGATGTAGAAGTGTCTTTTTTTCTAGACTGGCACTCAACCAACATAAGCGTTCTCAGTCTGTTCTAACTTTCGGGAAAATTAATAGATTCTCCTAAGACGTTATTGATGAACAACCGCAGAGATAGATCCTTTAATAATTTCTGTTCAAGTGGAAGGTCTGAATAAGTTTTCTTTGTAACTTCACCCAGTAGATTATTTTTAGTTAATATCTTTAACGGATTTTGGTTTGATCATGGAGCAACCTATCTTTTCCCAAATGAAGGAGGATAACTTGGCACTAGGGGTATCTTCCATTGACTCCAGTAATATGATTTTAGGAAAGAGAGTCTATTCTGAATCATTATCTTAGTCTCTGTATGTGAGTGCTTTAGTGTTGTGGGTTTTTGGCTTCCGTGGGGATTTTTGATGAGTTCATTGACTGTGCTCCCCACCAACCACAGAGCCCTATAAAGGTAGGGACACCCATTTTGCCTTGGCAAATCAGGGCTGCACACTATAATCACACTTATTAGGCTGATTAGATCAGGCTTCTCTGACCACTTATCTATCCCACTGAGGAGCCAAACTTGGCCCTTGTATTCACTTTTCCGCATAGATAACCGTTGCGTAATATCCATATCTTACTGTACATATAGATAATACTAATGATAATATCTTAATGTCATCTTCTAACTTATTAGTTCGATGCATATATCTTTATTTCATTTAATTTTGATAGTTGCCTTTCGAATTTTGCTATGAAAATTCATATCCTTAAAAATCTTATTCAAGCAAATTGATATTTTTCAATCAAAGATATTTATAGTTCAAGTAAAAATATATAACTTCTCTTAAAGGCAAAACTAAAATCAAGTATTCTTTGGTCCAGTTAAACCGGAGTTGGGAGTAATTCCATCAGGACAAGAACTTATTCATGAGTGAATATTTAAATTTTCCTGGTAAAGAGCTCAATGTAACAATAATACAGAGCAATAATCTTTTTTATGAAAAACAACAAATGTGACCAGTTTTGTTGTTTTTCTCAAATATATATATATATATATATATATATATAGAATTAACTTAAATCGCGAGTCGAAAATCTTCTACTAAAGTTTCACCTTAACGGATCATCAGGAAGCCTAATTTCGACTAGAATCGAAATTAGAGTCGAAATTAGGCTTCCTGATGATCCGTTAAGGTGAAACTTTAGTAGAAGATTTTCGACTCGCGATTTAAGTTAATTCTATAATTGGCTCCATTGTATTGTGTTGAGCACTTTAGTAATTGTAGCATTGCAGCATTCGCGGAGGGTTTTTTGGTTTTCTTTTGACCACTGAATGCGTACCCCTTGATTTTTTCAAGGAGTCGGACGAGGTTGGCCTTTTATTTCTTTTTTACCCAAAAAACTTTTTTCTTTTTCCCCTGGGTGGTGATTCGAGGTACTTTTATCTCTTGTTCCTGACCAGGGTTTTTTTGTTTTTTCCGATACCGTGAATGCTGGTAGATATTAGATTAGTAAATATATATATATATATATATATATATATATATATATATATATATATATATATATATATATATATCGAACATTTGGAGTGGTTTCTATAGTGTAATTGCTAAAGTCGTGGACTCCAGCCTCGAAATTATTTAGTCTAAAATCTACATGTGTTATTACGTTCACATTTGGACTAATACTTTGGGAAAGGTACAACACCCCTTATCCCCGATCTATAGATTAAACCCTATCCATGTAGTTCTTCTACAAGAACTGCTCTAGCATTTGATAACCTACGAAGTTTGACATACCATTGAATAAGAAATTATAATGTCTGTTCATATCAAACTATATATATCTGTATGAAGTGGGTGTCGTGGCCACATGTAGTTATCATTGTGTTTAAATACATTTGGAATTGTTTGGTTATGCTAACGTATGCTTTTCATAGATAAAAAATAGACGTGAACGCTTCTTTGGAGATCAGCAAAGTGTAGTTTAGAACAAAATATTATATGGCTATCTACTGTGGAAATAATTGTCGTAATGTATCGTGAGAGGAGGATCAAATTTTGGTGGCTGACTGATTTTTTTATTCAATTTAAAAGTGTATGAAATCAATATCACATCCGTATTATGCAACGTCGTTGAAGGCAACAGGTGCAATCATTTAGAACGAATTGAATTAACTTTTCTAATATTCTAGCAGTGTTTTCTTTGATATCTTTGCGTTCATTCAAATTGAGTCCAAATATTTACTGTACAAGAAACAATCTACAATGAGCCGACAAAAGCGGATCGATTACTTTTCAGTGTGATATTAAACTGCTTTTTTAATGTGAAAAGGAATAATTTGAAAATAAATAAATAAATGAAATAGATAAAACTATTTTTTCATGGTATTTATTCGAATTCCATTTAAGGAAACGATCATGAAAAAATAGACATTTTTCTTTTTTAATTCGTTTTAATTTAATAAAGGAATTCCGCATTAACCAAAAATGCGATCATATTCCATCATATCTAAATCACGGTATTTATGTCCGTATTATTAATTCGTCGCTTATGAGTTCGTCCTTACTTTTCAAGGAGTGCTAAGCATGTCTTGTTCGTTTAACTTGGATAGTTTGCGCGATTGGCAGTAAGCAGCCGTACAGCAGCTGTTTTGTAGGCTATTGCTTCCAAGACAGCAGTCCTCGTCGAGCTTTTTCTCCATGTTTTTCATTAGAGTTCAGGTAGAGTATCTATATCGTAGTACCGACACAGCCATAGTTTGGAAGAAATCGAATTATAGATTTCTACACAAGAACACGCCAGTGTTGGCTGAACTTCAAGGACTTATACCAGCTCTTTGTGGACGCTATAAGCTGTCTCGAAGACATGCAAGAAGCGATGGTCGAAATAAACGGTGGGCGAAAGATATATATATATACATATATATATATATATATGAAATTATATAAAATTATATATATATATATATATATATATATATATATATATATATATATATATATATATATAGTATGATTCGGTCCAGTTAAACCAGAGTTGGGAGTACTTCCTTCAGGACAAAAAAATCATTCAGGAGCAGAACATTTAAATTTTCCATTGCATCTGAAGAAGTCCTGTTATATTTTTCTTCGTGTTTTTGGTTCACACCAGAAACGAAAAACAAGATGGCAATAAATCTATAATCCTAAAATAACCGGTCTTTGTTTTTTTCTTTAAAGAAATAAAGTAAAGATATATATATATATATATATATATATATATATATATATATATATATATATATATAAAATTCTATTGATGACTCCGGCACATGGACGTGTCAGTATTGTAAAGGTGCATACATATTCTATCTCAAGACGAGAGTTTATTTTACGCACGTGTGACATCGGGGCAATCTGGCACTTGACCCCTCGAAAAATTAGTCCTAGTCAAGACTCCTGTTTCGAGCATAAGGTAACTGGCAAATAATGTGGGGGTTAATTTGGGGCTAGACTCTGCCCGACGCAGGCAAGGGGGATTCCAATTTCACTTCACATACACCACCAAGTCATTCGTTTTCTACCCCCTAGGATAACAGAAAACATGGACTTCTAGGTTAAGATAAAATATTATTCACTGCTGTCGGAAATTCCAATTCCCCGTATGATGTTTTTAAGGCGAATAAGACATTTAGCGAGAATAAATTAAAGCTAATGAAGCTGAAAAAGATATGTGCAAAAGAAGGCAACTCGACAGATAAACCACATAACGAATATATTTCAACATAACGGAACATTTAAACTATAACAGAATTTTGGTAGGTTAGGACCAAACAACAATTTAAGGTGCCATCTATATAATACCAGCAGACAGTCTTAAACAGAAAAATCTCTCTCGACAGTCCTTTTCTTCTTTTCTTTCTTTCTTCCTTTCTTTCTTTTCTTTTCTGAATGCATATAATTCTTTATATTTTTCTTTCTTTAACTTGAGAGAGGGCATATAATTTGTTTATTTTGGAAGGGTAGAAGGAAAAACAGTTTTAAGTTGTACTTAGCCTTTTCGAAGGGTTTACTTCTTAGATTCCTTTCTTTAACGGGCGAGCGGCATTCTGCAGAATCTGTCTGAAGGCGGTTTTGTTATCTTCTGTCCAAAGATTCTGTTGTACTCTTTCCCCGGAACTTTGGCTAATAAATCAGCACATCTCTTCACGCCGACTTCTGTCCAAGAACTCAATTCAACCTAGAACACCTGCCAGGAGTGACAGATAGTAAGGAGGGATTGCGCACGCGCGTTAGAGAGAGAGAGAGAGGGGCGGGGAGAGAGAATTATGTGCTGTTAACAGGACTTGATTATGATTACAAATCTCTCTCTCTCTCTCTCTTTCTCTCTCTCTCTCTCTAAATATATATATATATATATATTCATGCGTTTTGAAGAGCGCATTTCTTGAGAAATACATGACACCTGTTTTCATGAGACTATCATAGGAGGTGAAAAAATATTTATTTATGTAAGTTTTATCCTGCTTTTATGAACATTATTTGAGCTCTTCTCTGATTTAAGGAGAACACATTTTAAAGACGAATAATTTTGGCTTGGTTTGGTTTTATGGCATATCAACCCTTGTAGATTATTTAATGCCAAACCTTGTTTATGCAAACATATTAGATATATATAATTTGTAAACATAAGTCAATTAGCTGCAGACGAACTGATAGACTTGATAATTTTTTCTTAAAAATCCCTTCACCTGAATATTTCTCCCAATCGATTATCTTGATCCTATTTTCACTCTGGAAATTTCATGTCACTTCCGACTGAATATCTAAAAAAGAGTATACGTTTACGCATAGGCAGTAATGTCTCTTCTTGTTGATAATCAACTTTAATCCCATCTACGGAGTTGATAAATCGACTTAAAACATACATGAAGATCAGCAATACATTTTAATGCGATTTTTTCATTCATAGCCAGTAGCTCTGATAGGGAAATCATTTCAAAATTATCTACGCAGTAAATCATTTTCTGTTATATAAATATCCTCGTTGTCTGGCCGATACACTACAGTAGTAAGATACTGAAAAGTCAAAGCATGTTGCTGCAAAATATTCTCGGTTAGAAAAAAAATGCTGTTTACTTTACTGAAGCAGACCATACCGTTTTATTGACCGATTTGATGTTTTTGATATGAAGCTTTCAGCAGCCGCCTGTGTTCCATTTTAACAGAGGATGCTAGACACAATAGTTGCTGAGTAGGCATTTTATGTTCTTGTTTAAGTAAAAGGAATACTGATATATACTATTGTGCAATAGCAGTTTATTCATTCGTAAGGATTTTTATTGACATAATTGTTAGAGTGTTTACCAGTGGTCCAGGAGACTGAGGTTCAATCAGAAGTCGAGTCATAGCAAAGATTTAAAAAAATAAAACTTGATGCCTCCTTGTTTAACACAGCATTAAAAGGTATAGATCAAGTATAAGTGGAGCAATCCAGAGTAACGAGTAGCGCACTCCCTTACACCTCAGTGTTGAAGTTTTAGAAAAGGAAGTCATTGGGTCACCCACGACTACGGTCGGCCTGCTTATTATGGCTCGAAGATATTGCTGAATGGTCTAAAACTGGATGTACTGACGGTGAGTGAACTTAAATTTACTCAATAAAAACGGCGTAATGACGAATTTAACAATAAATCTTAAAGGCGCGTCGGGAAATGTAAGCTTGTAAGTTAGTAAGGCAGACAAGCAAACTTTCAAGAGTGAGTTCCAGTCTCATTAGGTGCCTCATTAGTATGGGTTTGTACCCCATCTTAGCAAAAGCTTAGTAAATTACAAAAATTTAAAACGGAGTACTATAACTTTGGAAAAAACGTTCTATGTGAGTGTCCATGGCGAAGTGACTATTGTCAGGACTGTGACATCTTAATAAGCGAGTTCGATATCTCCTTGAACTATTACGTTCACTTTTTGACCAATAATTTTTGGAAAGACATGAACCCACTTACTCCTGCTAGAAGTTAAATACTGCTCTTATACAAGGATAGCTTTGATATTAAATAATTCCCGAAATATGATACGCCGTCAAAAACAAAACAAAAAAATTCAAAACTAAACCAAATCTATCATATCCCTCATGACACCCTCTAAAGATGAAAAGTAAGTTTTCACTTTTTCTACTTCTTCGCATCATATTACCACTAGCCTCATGAATCTTTTATTGTCAAATCGAATAGAAAAAAAGGTCAGAATGCATCCAAGATTATGATAAGAAGTTCTGATAACATTAACCTGTGTAACCTTTTGGAGAAGAACAGTGAATCTCCTAGTATGACTAGCATCCCTCTTCCTAAGGTACCGTACGGAAAACTCGCGGTGTTATTTTGTACTCAAAGTCCCCGATAATGAACCTGTCAGCCTAATGTTCCAACAGGGCACAAATGGAAGTTAATAATTAATAATGGTGTTAGAATCCGTTGAGGGAAAAGTGTAGAAGCAATGGATGATGCAGACAGAACTGTTTATCAATTAGTTGACTGCTCTGAGGGAATCAAATCTGGAACAGGTGCATGTGAGCAAAAGTCTGCGTTACTTTGATCTCAAAGATATGCAACGATGTGACACCTATCAGGTAGATGTACAATGCTAGCTTTACATTGAATTTCGCTTTGCTCTTAATTTTAAGAAATATTAGATTGGTTTGGCTTCATGGAATATCAACCATTGAAGGTTATTTAATGCCAAATAGTGTTTATACATATATATCAAATATATATCATTTGTAAACACTTTTTGTTGATAACATTTTAAACAAGTCGGAGCCTTTTTTGGCGCACAGATGAATGTTATCAAGTATTGCTATTTAACACTAATTATTCAATTCAACATGATTCATTTATTTGCACACAGTTAAATGGTTCCATGCATTATTATGTATCACTAACAATTACAGTAGATTGAATATCCGTCATTTGTTAACATACAAATAAATGATCAAATATTTCTGTTTGGAACAATTCAATCGAGTATTGCACTCAGTTTAAATGTCAGAGTGTTCTATTTGGCCCATAGATTGGATCCTATCAGGTGCTACCACTCTAGACTAGAATGGAACTAAGAGTGAGGGAAATGGAAGAGTTCTTAACGCTCCCCAAAGCTCCAGCATTAATGGAACCTCTTTATAAGATACTTTAGACCATACGCAGGACTCTCTTTGGGGAGGTGTTTTATCCTTTGGCAGAAATGCTGTAGTTGTATTCTACAAACCCAGATGACTTGGCTCGAAATATCAGAGTATCTTTGAAAGAAAGTCCCATAAAAAATAAGATTAAAGATCTACGTCAAGATATGGGAATCCTGAAAATGATCACACATTTTACGCGTAAATACAATAGCACGTGATTACTTGTTGTACAATCATCGAAAAAACAGCATCAATACAAGCAGGTCCCGCGGCTTTTACTGATTATAGAAGCAAAGTTTGGTAGTTTTTGCTTTTTTTTTTTGTCCGTAGGAAATAGGATATGCTCTCAGCAGAACAATTTTTAGCTCGAAAACAGATCATTTCATATTCTTCTACTTTTCGACTGATCAGCCAATCAAATGCGTTGATCTACGTCTGTGGGCAGAGTATCCCTTCCATGTAACAAATTTTAATTTGTCATCCTATCAAAACCACAAAATAGGGATTTGGATAGTTAAGGGTCCCATCCCACATCTTGTGCGGGAGTATCTTATTTCACATTAAGCAATGGAAAAATAAGGGATCTGATTAATTTATAAAAAAAAATGAGCCTTCAACCCGAACGAGTGGGCAAGATATATCATGATTTAAAACGGAACAATGCACTGACAAAACCTGAAGGCTGCTTAGTTTTTGTTTTGTCAATTTGAAAGTTTGGTTAGTACTAATCCTCCCACTGACCTTTCAAAGTGACTTTTGAATTTCTTTTAAAGCCAATAAGTCTCTTTTTTTTAAATAAGGAAAATTACATTTTCCTCAAAAAGAATAATGTCTCATGCTCTCCTTAGGTTATTAGCACATTACGGATAATCGTATTAATGAGATTTTCTACTGTAAAAGCCTTCGGAAATCAATCACATATATTTACCCAAGGAAGCTCACTTAATCGAATGTATATCGTTGAAGAAAATGGAACAGGCAACCCGAGTTCCACTCTTGGATGAAGCTGTTAATGATTCACTCAGCTCTAATTCGCTTGGGAAAGGTAAACAAACCTTCCTTCTCCATCTATTTATGGGTAAATAGTTCGGCAGACTTTTAGCTTTGGTAAGCAACCAATCTTGGAGAAGAAATTATCTGATTTCCAACCAGTTGTTCTTAGCTTGAAATTTACATTTTGTCACATCCGGCTCATGGGTGGGTAGGGGGAGAGGTTGAATAAATACATACGCAGTAATTGTTACAGTAATTTATATAATACTATTTTGTATTTTTTATGTTTACGAGTTAAGAACACATTTAATCATTACTTGTTCACTGTACCAAAGTATTGTTATGTTTTTTTCTTTATATTAGCAAAAGAAAACAACATATGTTGCTAGAAATCGGTGATGATGACAAAACATTTTGGCAAAAGTGAACAACTGTATATCAGTTAAACAATAAATAATCCGTAGTGAATAAAGCAAAGAAAAGTTACATTTTTTCTCGGTTTCTTTGGAAAACTACATATTTTCTCCTTGTTTTTTTTTTCTATTTTGGTTTGTTGGTTGTTTTGTTATATGGCATATCAATCTCTGTAGGTTATTTAACACCAAATCCAATCTTATGCAAATGGTCAGTTTTATTTCAAACATTTCAGTTTAGCATGGGTACACAGTTTAATTGTCAAAAACATTTCTCTTTCTAGCTATTCAGTTTAGTCAATTTTAAGTCAGTTAATTCAGTTTAGTATTAGTATAGATTTTGTTTACATATAGTTAGATATTAAAACATTTCTATATTAAATTATTCAGTTTAGTGTAAGTAGAGTTTCAGTGTCAAAACAGTTCCATTTTAAAAAATTCAGTTTAGCATAAGTACACAGTTTAATTGTCAAAAACATTTCTACTTAATATATTCAGTTTAGTCTAACAGTTCTAATTCAAACAATTCAGTTTAGTTCTATTTAACCCATTGATTGGGCCCTATCAGGTTTAACCACTCCGGGGCAGAGTGAACCTGGGAGCAATGGCAATGAAAGGGTGCTCCGCGTTCCCCAAAGCTCCAGTATCACTGTGGCCTTACCATCATATCGTTTAGTGTCATATACAGGACACTCATTGGGGGTGTCTCATCCCTCTGAAGAGTTGCAGTCGGTGTATTCTACACCCCCAGCCAACTGGACAATATCTATTTTGCACTGAACATTTATTATCTATTTATTTCTACATATAAAAAATTGAATCCGAAAAAAGTTGAAATTAGTTCCTTCACCAGTTTGGAATATATGTATAGTTGTATATGAAGGAATATATTAGTTGAGAAAAGGAGGAGTAAACTAATGTATGAAGACAATTTTAATGGACATTCACACACTTTAGCTTTTCTATTAATTATAAATGATATGATCTTTGTATTCGTAAACGTTACGCATCCAGAACAAATAACAGCGTCTCAATACTCACCAGATCTTGTTCAATGCTTTGTTTTTTTAGTTTCCTAAATTCATCTTTAAAGATCTGAAGAACATGAAAAGAAATACAGCATCGTAGCTGAATACCATATCAAAAGTTACGCTCAAGTAAAACTCACTAGAACAAGCTAATTGAATATCAAGGAGACTATATGGAGAATATTATCCTGTTGTTCATTGTTCATTTTTGTGAGGTTAAAAGAGATTCAAACATGATAGTTTTTAACACATCTAAAATGCAGTGTTCAGTATGCATTATTCATTACTTTTCATGGGAACTACTCAAGGGTGCAGCGTGCTGATTTAAACTGATCCTCGCAGCATCATCTTCAAAAATTGCTTCTGCAGAGACACTCATATATTATTTCGTAAACTATTCAATTAAGACTGACTAGACATGCAGGGTACTGCGGGTAAAATAAGGACAAACTAATGTGTAATGTTTTCATATGGATTCGCATTCATCGATATACCAGTGCGGTCTTATTAGTAGAAATTTATATTTATCAGCTCTGTGCGGACACTGACGGAGGTCTAGATGACGTACCAAGACCGTTGACGATTAGAGAGGGAGAGTGAAGGAATGGCAAGCAAATGCGTGTTTTCGGCAAAAATTGCCGTTGCTCTTACTGCAATTGCTGCTGCTGATGATGATGTTGATGATGATGATGATGATGATTTCCTATGAATATTGCTATCTGGTATCCTTGTTTTATTACTAGAAAAATATTGTTTGCTTACTGTTGATTAGGTTTTGGGATACAACAATTTATAAATTACACTTTGATCCTGTAAATTCTACTCATTTTGTGCTCACCCGAATAGTTGTGAAAATTAGATATTCATTTATTTTCTAATGACATATTTCCGGAAGCTGGAAAATCTTTGTTTTGTTCTTGAAAGATGATATTCATTATTCTTATTTGCTGTAATTGCTAAATGTCTTATATGTAAAAAAAGGTAGAAAAACAATGCTGATGATGGAATAAACACTGAAGAAAATAACATGTACATATACACTGAAAAGAAAGAAAAATAGAATCAATATGAAAATGAAGGACATAAAAATCTTCATTTTACACAAATATAGATCTTTACAAAGAACGGAATGTTATGTAAGCTTTCTTTCATCATCTAGGCTATTTTTAATTTCATGTGTGCTTTTGCACGTTTTTGCAAAATGTTTTGTAAGTGTAAACGTTAAAGGAAATTTTAAGAAAGCGTTTATATCTGTAAGCAGTTTCAAAGGTAAAATATCATAAATTGTATTCATAAAAAGAACTATGTATAAAAGATTGAATGTTGCGATAAATCTATCGATTTTTAAAGACATTTTCCTGTTTACATTTTATTTTTCTGATTTTTTTATTGCTTCCTATTCTCAAAGAAACGTTTTACTTCGCATGAAAGATATATACACAAATTGAATTAATGCATTCAAACCGAAATGAATTGTGTAGGATATGTTTTAGCACATAATACTCATACACGTATGCAAACAGAAAATATATTGCGGCAATGCTATTCATATCACAGAATAATCATTCATATATTCTGTTTGATTTACTAAAACTTCTTCGTGCATCAAGAACTCACGCTGGAAGGTCATTCATATTATCGTTTTATTTTGTCATTCTTCGACTGGTTTCAAAAGAATGGAAACAGTTCAAAGTAATTCTGTCTTAGAACATGTGTTATTATCTTGATTGATAGTTTACTTGAGGATATTTAGAGAAATAAACATTTTATTTTAAGGTTATTTCAGCTAAGAGACATTAAAAAAAACACGTTGTTAAAAATTTTAATGCGAGTTATAAATTGACGTAATTGTTGTCTGCACATACATTTCAGTCAATAAATCTGTCACAAGGTATTTTATATCTCTTCATTGCATATACGTTAATGCAGACTAATTTTTTTCGTTATTTTTTTATCAAGCATTTAAACGTGCAACTCCCGACCACGCTCATTTATTTTTTACGCTTTGAAGAGCAAGATTTTACATTTCAGAAAAAAAACAACAAACAAACAGATTCATGAGGAATGAATATCAGTACGTGGTTATTAAAGTGTGATTTAAAAAAAAAAGACGTGGAAAGATGTGAAGGGCGTCAGTTCAATGAATAATTCCAGTTCACAGTTCAGCCTGGAATTCCTTATTGTGATTGCCATTGCTCAAACAACCTACCTTGAATATATGCGGTCCTGGTTTCCAGAAGTTAAATCTGCTTTCCCGGTATGGACCTCCCTATCAGAACGGAAGTCCTTTTAGAAATATCATTAGCTTCGGACGTTTGAGCGTACCATCGTCAAATACTTCAATTTATTACAGACATTAAAAACTAACCACTTCATTTCCAACAAGAAAATATTCTCTTCAGTTATTTCTTCCGTATTTAAAATCTGCTGACCTCTCTAACATGTCTATTTATCCTTTTGATAGTTCTATTCACATACATCCATGTACGTACAACAATGCCTATACTCCTCGAACAGATACATTCACAATGTGACGGCATGCCTCAACTCTGATGTGCCTCTGCTTGCTGGTTTGTCTGACCCCACGCAGTCTTTACTGTACAGAGCCCGAGATGGTGTCAAAAAAGACAAGGAAAAAGAAATGTTATACTCAAAGTTTGAAAGAGTGGACTCGCTCACAGATTGAGGGTTGTGTGACATATTACTTTGGCTCTGCCTCCAATATGGCCGGTGCGAATTCTTCCAAGTCAGATTCTACCTAATCACCCAATTCATAGCAGTACCAGCAGATTCTTAACGTGTCTCTCCAGGCACTTTCTCTGACGAACTCGCTCCTATAACTAAACTATTTTTACTCCGGGCTCCCGATACCTCAAGAAAACTGGAAATGCTTAGCTTTTTCATGTTTCTTTATTTCCTTTTCCCGCGCGTTGTTTAGCTCCCCCACCTTATTCAAGGTCACAAGGTCACTTCTTTCAAACCAACTGTTGCCCAACTGGCCTGCCAGTGTGTTGGTGGGTCGGTGAACTGCTTCCTCTTTCCTGGGTTTTTTTATTTATTTACATACAGTATGAATACATCAGCACACACATATACACGTTTATATATGTGCCCACACCCATACATACGTTTACTGTGACATGTACATACCCATGTTTACCTATATACTACCACACAAAGGATCCATCATGTAAAAACACCCACATGTATACAGAGACATACACGCCATTCCTATACGTATATTCACTTACATAGACACTCGCCCATCATTATAGGAACTAAGAAGGTACACCAAGATAAAGAAGAGCGTACAGTGTTACGAGGATCATTAAATAAGTTTCCAGACTTTTTCGTATCGGCACTTTTATTGATAGTACACACATGAAACTCTAGTCCCTTTCGAACTAATCTCCTCCGGCTGCAATGTGACCGTGTCCATTACCTTCGTCACAGCCTCGTTCATCTACTCAATTGTCTCATAATGACAGCCTCTGAGCTTAGCGAATAACCAAAAGTCACTGGGAGCAAGGTCTGGATTATAGGGAGGGTGGGGAACTCTCTTGATGACCATCTTGGTTAAATAGTCTGTGACAAGGATGGAGTTATGGACTGGTGCATTGTCCGGGTGGAAATGCCACTGACCCGATTTGAAGAGTGGGAGCCTCTTCCGACGGAATCTCTTCCTGAACTCCCTTAAAACATTAACATAGTAACCCTAACCCTAACCCTTACTCTTTGGCCAATCAACTCTGGTGTATTGACTTCCCTACTCCTTCCACACCTCTCATCATCCCTCGCAGACTCCCTGCCTCCATTATATCTCTTATGCCACTCAAAAACTGATTCTCACTTCATGCAAGATGGTCGAAAATTAGTTTGAAGCACTTCATACGTTTCTGTGGTTTTTTTTCAAAGTTTAAATCAGAATTTTATTGCATATTATTCTTCTAAAGTATCCTCACGTCCAGATTCAATTTTTGAAATTCACCAGCCGTGACAATCCGGCTTTAGTAGGGTGTATTCCAATTGCTGCTGTAGCTGTTCATTTGAACCTGAAATCATAAAGATTGGTCAGTCATCTCATAAGATGTATAGCAATAAGATACTGAATTTTCAAGAGTCTACGACAATATTAAATGCCTGTACCAAAAAAGTCTGGAAACTTATTGAATGCCCCTCGTACAGTATAGCATATGAAAAATTAGGCTCCTTAAACTTACAACAGCCTCTGTTCTAGGAAAGAAAACTCTGAATTCTATGTAAATGATTTAAAAATTGACTTTGTGTTACATCCTATTCTTGGCGGTAAGTTTGGGTAAATATAAAAATACTCAGGGATCAATACTCTTTGTCTAAAAGAACAAGAGGGACTGAAGCAGAGATTTTTATTTTACGTTAAAAAATTACTATAGAACATATTAAATTTCTCTACATTTCATTCTCTATTATCGATAACTGGATATTAACTTTTGATTTGAGGACGGAAAATACCAAATGCACATTCTCTTCCAGTAGGCGCTTATCAAGGTTTTCCTCCAGCCTATGTTGAACTGTTTTTTTAAATCTTGAAGAAGTTTTGGTGTTACCCAAATGTCCCTGGCACCAAACAAGGTACAGCATACAAAAAGTAATCTAGAGACAGCCTGACTTTAACTAATGAAAAATCCACTCTCCGGTAAAAATAGCATAAGTTTGATGACTCAGACAGTATGAGTAAAAAATAAAAACGGTGCTTATTTTTGTCTCACATGATCGTCAGTGTTTTTTTAAAAACTTTTTTTTTCTTTTCTGCCAAGTTTCATGGTCTATAAATCTTTATTTTACTTCCTTTCGGTTCTTGCATTATAATCACTGTGCATGGTTCTTCGGTTTCTTAAAAGTTCCGTTCTTTGGCCGACTATTTCAGTCCTTCAGTTCTACCCAAGAATATGTACAATGAAGAAAATCCCTTTATCACTAGACATATAATAACTCTTGACGGGTTGAACCGTCATAAAATAAATCATTCAATTCATTTTATTTTTTTCGTTTGATTACCTTAGATGTTTCGTACTTGAACTTCCTGATGTTTCGTACTTCAACTTGCTGAATCGTTACTTTCCCTGATATATTTTTATTGGTGAATTGCTTTAAGGACACTTTGTGTTGTGTCAAGTTTTTAACTTGCAAAAATCATCTTTAAACTCTTAGGTATATTAGAGTGACAGTCTTATTATTAACAATTATATCCAGTCTATTTACTTGAATGGCATGTCTGGAGTCTCAACACAGGAAATCTGTAAGAATTTTCATGATATTCGAAAGACGCTAGTTTTTGTAAATATTATTGTCTACATCACTGAACTGAAGTAACTTCTACAATTCTTCCTATATCTCCAATTCAATTCTTTCGTGATTTTTTTTCCATTCCATGCTTTCTAGGTCGCCTTGGATATTCTTTTTACATTCAATTTATTTAACTTGATGAATGTATTTTCGGATAGTTGCCACGTAAAAACATGTGCTTACGTTTTTAACCATCAATCAGCCGTACTGATATTTACAAATAGAAATTGTATCTACTATGAAAAAAAAGGAATTATGAAACACAAAATCGGTGGGACGTTTCAGAGAACCTATTAGATCGTCGTGCCCCTATGCTTAAAATCAATCAAATAGTAAATCACATTGCCAATAATTAAAATTAGAAGATTTTTAAACATTTTAGGCTTTAGAGTCTGCTTGAATATAAAATCATTGAGCTCATTTTTTGAAAGATTCTCCTATACCTTTGGGTAAATGTTCATTCGAATCTATATCTGACTACATTAGAAAAAATTAAATCAGTTACTTATACGCCTGTATATAGTCATCTTGATTATTCTTAGATGGATAATTACGTCTTAAATAAAGCTTATTAGAATTCGATCATGATATTGTTGAAGTTATATTTATATTTTTTCAGCAATATTAAGAAAAAAACAGCAACCTTATAACAGTACTCTAAACTTGTATTTTATATGCAACAGTCAATAAACAATCATCGAAAAAAGCTATTCTACAATATACACTATCGGAACACACACACCCACACATATATATATATATATATATATATATATATATATATATATATATATATATATATATATATATATATATATATATATAGTGTGAGTGTATGTTTCAGTGTCCATAGAAAAATACATTTTATTATATCAATAGATTGTGGAGCTAATATAAGATTGCACTCACAGAGAATTGCAGCTATTCTAATCAGTGTTAATATCCCACCATCTCACAAAATAAGACGCGTTAGGTTGTACTCGGTTATTTAACTACAGCAGTTAGGCTTGATCTCCGACATAACGTACTAATAATATTTTCGTAACAGTTTGAGTTGCTTATCATCAAATTACTATATATACAAACTTATAATTATTTTAACAAAGGCCGATTTTCTGAGCAGAAATAGTCATTGATGAAAACTTTATCCTCTTATATGGTAACCTTGTTGAATTAATTTAATTAAAAATATTTCTCAGTTTTATGTCATGTTTTCTCTTAAACCCTCCACTCCGGACAATATACACGAAAAGGTTAATTATTCAGCTGAGTATTGCTAGTTTGAATTTAGATTTACTTTCTTATTTCTTTGACTTGTTAGTGTAACAAAGTGAAAGAATAAAATCTGTCCCGCTATTTACAAAAAGCAAGGAGAGAAAAAATGAATTTATGGTTTCCTCAAGAGAATTAGTACGAAGAGAAATGCAAATAGTTTTACTGTAACTTAAATTCAACATTTAAGCAGATTTGAATAAACTTTATATAGACAATACCCCCTCTAGGGTTTACTGGTATTATTAGATTTGCTTGTTAACAATCTCAGATGTTTTGCCGGGTAAAACAGAGTGCTCCGTCGGGGAAGAGTTAAACATATCTTAGATATAATATATGCTTTTTTTACCTTGGTTTCTTCAAGTTAAATTTTAAACATTTGTTATTCTAGAATAGAGAAAAGCCATGAACCCGTTTTTAATATAAATCTACATCCAAACCATGAAATACTCGCAAGTTATATATGCATCTAAAATCCAACAAAGAATAAAAAGTGATGGTACATTAGAAGTGTCTTCTTAAAGGGAATAAAGGGTTGGTGTCGGAATGGGATGCGCGACAGGGAAATGAAAATTCTCAGGCCCGGTCAGTAAATTTCACAGCTAGTTAGTCGCGAAGACGGATTTGATTGTACTGTAAACAAGGTAAACACGTTAATTAAGTGTAGACCACTCGATGCTAAGATAACCAAACAATGATTTGATTTTGCCCAATCAGTGCTTTCCAATCTTCGATTAGACCCTACCAATGTTGGCACCATTAGGGAAAACGTTGTCATCTTTACAGGAATTCCAACATCAGAATTTTTTTTTCTACGCGCACGTCTTTATCTCGTTATCTTCACACATATACACAGAAGTAACTACTAAAATACACATCTATATAAAAACTACAACATAATACCCGGAATCTCAAACAAATCATAAATTGCAATTTGGTTTAGCCCATGAATAGATTCAAGAAAAAAGTTTTTTCATATATATATATATATATATATATATATATATATATATATATATATATATATATATTCCAGCAAGATGATAGAATGAATGTAAAAGTTGAAGCAAATATTTCAAAGTGGTATTCAGTATATATATATATATATATATATATATATCAATTCATGGAATTTAGACAACGACCCCTCATGGAGTTTTTTTTTTGCAAAACAACAATCATTAAACAGTTAAATATATATCTAATTTATATTTATTCATTATAATTTTATAATAGCTCTATCCTAGATATTGAGCACTCTCAATATTATATAGCACTTGGTTCGACACAAACCCACAAATGGCCCAGCGGTTAGAGTGTTCGCCAATGGCCCGGGAGACCTGGGTTCAATCCCAGGTCGAGTCATACCAAAGACTTTAAAAATGGAACTTGATACCACCTTGCTTAAAACTCAGCATTATAAGGTACGGTTCAAGGGTAAAGTGGAGCAATCCTGGGAATGGAGTAGCGCCCTCCCCTACACCTTGGTGTAGTAGCTATCCAAAAGGGAGCCTTCGGGTCACCCTCGACTATGGTCGCTAACTTTACTTACTTACTTATATATATATATATATATATATATATATATATATATATAAAGTGATTGCCCGCTCTACGTCATTAGTTGGTTCGAAAATCTGTGATGTTAATACGATTTGAGGCGCTCTTAACGCAAGGGTTATTGTCTGTGACAATGAAATCGATGCCTCGGTATCAAAACCTGGACTGAGCTTTTTGAGTTTCCCTTTGCTCTATTGCCCTTACGAAATTTACGAATTACTCTGTTTCTACCTACTAAATATGAGTTGACTGGGTTCTTTAGCCGTGATATGGCAATTTTTTAAGAGAAGAAAGACGTTTAATTCAAACCAGAAGTAAGCAGTTTAAATTCATCTTTTGTTGAATTCTGTCCATGCTGGATGAATTAGCTAAATACACAACCTGTTTTAAACGTAAACCGGGTGTAATCCTATCGAATACTTAAAAAGGAGAACACACATCGTAAACAAAGCTTAAATAACCTACTAAAGGATACAAATATTGATAAAGAACTGTAACAATTCATTTTAATCATATATTATACTTAAAAATTATGAACACAAAAGTTTCTCATATTTGGTTTAAGATTTTGCCTTAAAAATGCTTTTAGAGTGAAGATAAATTAGCTTAAACAACGCATGAAAAATGGAAAACCTGTTAAGACTTTGAATAATTAATGAATATAAGAGTCTTAATTTATAAAGAATAGTAAAAAAAAATGTAATTAAGTTGTGTATTGTATGCAATATTAATTTATTTCAAATTGATTTTTAATTCTTTTTGCTTCTAATATATTTTATAATTATTTTATAAAGATATGTCTTTCAGTTATCTAAATATATTTTGACGGGATAATTTATTTATTTCAACTCTTTTTATTATGATATAGATGATGTTGCCGAGTGATGAAACATCAGAGTTAATGTCATTGTCTGAATTTGTATTTGGTATAGTTAACCGACGTAAAGCTGGATTTTGCGTTGGGCGTTATATTAAGTTGGACATATATATATATATATATATATATATATATATATATATATATATATATATATATATATATATATCATTGTGTGTTCGTTTACGAGTGTGTGTACGTTGGGTTGAAACTATATAGTGTGGAATAACAGAGTACATTAAACAAGTAACGTTAAACTCCACTGGTATTTTTCCCTGGTGAGAAAAAAATGCTAATTATGTTATTAAAGTGCCAAATATCAAAAAAAGTGTAGATAAGCACTTGATGTTTAATATACAGCTTTCAGCACCCACTCCTATTCCATTTCACGTTGGATGCCAGAAACTATAGCTGCTGAGAAGTCATTTTGTTTTCTTGGTTTAAGCAAAACGACTGCTGCTATTTGCAGTCGTGCAACGGCATTTTAGATAACCTTTCCACTAATCTCTATAGACTAGACGATTCATCTTCAATCGGTACATGTAATTTCAGACAAAAAAAGGAAAAGTAAACGAAGAAGAAGAAGAAGAAGAAGGAGAAGAAGAAGAAGAAGAAGAAGAAGAAGAAGAAGAAGAAGAAGAAGAATGTTTATGAAAACAAAATGTCTTTGGCAACTACCCGTATGCGAAAAGAAAAATTAGGTGTGTTTGTGCTTATTGCTTGCATAGCCTTTCGTGATGGATTTAAGGACAGGTCAGAAATGTTGCTTCATCAGTTGAAAATGGTTCCTTACAAACTGCAGTTATTGCAAAGTTTAACTGAGCAAGGAAAAAATGCAAGTCACGATATCTGTAAAAAAAAAAAGGGGCTTGAGCATTGTGAAACTGAAAACGGTTTCAGGGAACAATTCTTTTTGCAGTGATGTATCGTCTGAAACATTTCTGTAATAAACTTCAATTTTTTCTCTCCAAAACTGTCTCATAACTATAATGATTTTATGAAATTTTTGAAAATGAATATTTCTTTCGTAGTCTCGTTATACCCTCGGAAATATGTAGAAAAATAAACGTAAAACGCATCAGGCGGGCAATACATAAAATATCTATCTATCTATCTATCTATCATTACATTAATAAAATCTACACACAAACACAAACACACACCACACACTTATAGAAGGGTGTGAGCGCATATATATATATATATATATATATTGTGTACAGGAACGCGCACGTGCGTGTGTCTATAATTGCGTGGAACTTAGCGGTATATTTACCCTGCTGTGTACCCTAATATACTCATAAAATTAAAGCCCACCATTCAGCAAACACACCTCGGAAGCTGCCCAAATTGTGCAGACACCTTACGATACGTTTGAAACAACCACCACATACTTATGTTCTACTCCAACCCTCCCCTTTGCGAACGGAGAATTTCTCCGCTAATGTGCACACATCTTTTGTGTCGAACTAATTTGTTATCTGATTGGCTCAGCAGACGACTCCCGACTGCTCGTAACCAATTTTCCGATCCACGGGTAACCTGATTACAATTATTAGAGCCTGTTCCTAATTACCCCAGAGATTGACCATGTCCGGTCAATTCGCTTACTTACGCCGGATGGGCCAAACTTCCCGGCTAAGCACAAAGTTCTTGGCTTAACTTCGTTCCTGTCAGCCCGAGGAATGTCTCACCTGGTGTGGGTTGGAAGATTCTCTTCGCTTTCTGATTTTTACACTTTACGCTGGCAACAGTCGGACTTAATGGACTATTTTTCACTCTGCCATAAATTGTAATAAGTGTGTAGCAAATTGATGAACAGGTAGTTGTGTATTGGAAAGTTAGCATCAGATATAATCTTGCAATCCTTTGTTAATTCTTGTTCACATTATATTTTACTTTTAAATATCTGCTCTTAGAGAAACCACACTGACACAAACACGCGCACTGGCGCACATACACATACATACATTCACACATACATACTAGTGGTGCAATGGTTATCGTCCTAGCAATACAGTTTAACAAAAGTACGCAATTTGTTTTATTTGACCAATAGATAGAATCCTATTCGGTGCTACCACTCCGGGCCAGAGTGGACTTGGGAGCGATAGCAATGAAGGGGTATTCCATATTCCCCAAAGTTTCAGCATTACTGCAACCTCACCATCAGATTGTTTAGTGTCATATCAAGGACACCTTTTCGGTGGGGGGGAGATTACCCCTCTTCAATGATACAGTAGGTGTATTATACAACCCCGGCCGACTGGCCTGTTTACATCTTTATTGGTTTTACTCCCTGACCTACTCTGTCCCGGAGTGGTACTGTCTGTAAGTTTCCAAATTTTATGTCAAATACATGATTCAAAATAATATTCATTCGATAGAACTGTGTTTAAAAGAGTCTCTAAAGAAATAGCTATACAGAAATGTTAGATTGATCACGAGCCGAATGTGTAGAACTGTGACATCCTACTTCGTGGGTTCGAACTCCAGCCATGTTATTGCGTTCATTATCGGTTTAATAATCTTTGGAAAATTATGAACTCCCTTAATCTCCAAAGTTATAGGTTGAGTAGAACTATTGTTGTTCTTTCGCTAATATGGCTTTGGCATCGAATAACATATGAAGGATGATATGCCACTAAACAAACAAACCAAACCAAATAGAAAATGTAAATTTGAAAGAAAAATGAAATAGAAATAAAATGTCTTTTAATTCCATTGGGTACTTGTGTATTTTTACTTCTTTTGTCATTTCTTCTGAAGACAGAGCTTTTTTTTTATTTCTCCGTCTTGCTTCATTTCCCTTGCTGGTTTTGCCTTTCCATTTGACTTTCCATGGGGAATACCAACGATATCACTTATTTGAGTTTTCTCCTGCCTAAATTATATTGTTTAGTGACATGATATTGTCCGTCAGGATATTTTAAGATAATACATATAGCTTTTCGGTTTCTACCACGGATCTATTCCGGATCAGATTCCTCAGAAATTTAGTTTTCTTTCAGTCATGATTATTTTTCTAATTATATCACCTTTTCCGGGTTTTTTTTTTTTGTATTAACATTAGTGTGTTTGCTGGTTTCTGTGGTGTTTTTTTCTCAACATTATGTATTTCCGTCCGAGGAAGGAGCTTTGTTTGAGCATATTCCTCGCTTTTTTCCACATATTCTAGTACCTTAAGACATTTCTTTGATATCATCCACGCTTGGTTGGCAAGTTTTTGGCCTATAATAAACCCTTCAGATTCTGAGAAGACTTTTATAATCGTTTACCTCTTTGTGTAGGATTGTTTTTAAAATAACCGTAATTTAGATTTTTATTGTCTTCTAATGTTCAGTTTTTCCTTTGGTGTCACTCTAATGCATTAGAGCTATGGTTTTTGTGTACCTGAAATAAGAATATCCAACATTTGACAAATGTTGACTGAGTCCCCAATATTGGATATTAAGTGAGCACAGGCCGATGATGTCACGAAGACATATCATATGAATCCTACGTTGATTTGTCATTTTTCATTTGTAATGCGTTGTGGCTATACGGGATCCAGGGGTGGATTATTACCTGTACCGCTGTCATAAATGAAATCTGGCACCCTTGCAATGGAGAAGGCTCTTCTACGGGCCACAGAATATGTATATTCTTATATATTAATGCATTCAAAATTGAAAGGATTTAACTTGTATACGTCAACCGAAAGCATTTTCATATGTGCTTTTGTGATTTAATCTTAATTCTTTACTTAGGCTATTTAACATTTCTGGTATTATGTTATTACTGTTATCATTATTGACACACTCTTTTGGTGGGTAGAGTGGAGTACGCTTGCCATTAGATGCTAGTTTTGCGTGTCTCTTTAATTTTTTTACTGGCGAGATTTTATTTATTTATTTGTAAATCCTCTAGTTAATAACTTTGCTAAAAAATCAGACCCCCCCAGTTTTTGGGAGGCTTTTACCTTGTTATTTTTTAAAATTATTATAATCTTTGCGAGTTTTTTTATACCAGTGTAAGCTAATAGACTTTCACTGGAGTCAAAGAGGCATCAACTCTCCTCAGGTGTCCAGGACTCTTCTCTATATTCTGGTTGATCTTAAATATTGTTCTTTGGACGGCCTTGATTCCTCCTCTAATTTCCAACGTTTCAGCCCTCTTAAGAAGTCTCCAGAAACCGTTTCTAACTCTCTTATACCGAACTTTCTCAGTTCTCTGGGAAGGTCAACGAACTTGTCACCTTTTCCACCCAGCCGTGTATAATCTTATACTTCTGTGCTAATTTGTTGCTTTCGATTATTGTGTGAATGATAGTTTCGTCTCTATCACCACGTAACCTACATTGGCTATTTTTTGCGTCTTATCTATTTTCGCTTTTAAGTTTCCTTTCCATAGCCACGTCCAGTTTTTCTCGTCGAGATGTCGTTTATTAGTTGTTTAAAGCGTCCATAAAGATGCTGTTCTTCTCATTTTGTTTTCTACTTATTGTCATTCTGTTAGTCGCCGTGTTGTCAGCATCGTCTTTATTGGCTGTAATCAGTCCTTCTTCGCATTTTTCTATGTGGTCCTCGAGTCGTTATATCGATGCGTCAACACTGTCTTCAATGCAGTAAAGTCCACCTCCTCCCTCCTTTCTTGATTCATATAGTCTGTCGATGTCGTCTCTGGGATGTTATGCCTAATGCTTGGTCATTAGTTTCCTTGTTCTTTGGCCCATTTGCTTAAGTTCTTCTCCGGTCCACTTCACAAGGGGTCCCGAACATCTAACGAGAGTTACAGCCCAGGTATCCTTTCCTTTGATAAGGTTTCTGCTAGATGGTTTTGTCTCGAGTAGCTTTCTAGTTCTTCTGAGATATTCTTTCTTACTTTTTTCTTTAATCTCCACTATGTTTGATGGTGTCAGCCTCCAAGACGTCCAAGTATTTGTAGGTTTCCTTTCTCCGAGTGTTCTAATCTTGTCTTGACTTTGTAGTTCCTTTCCGTCAGTCAGATGTCCTTTGCCACTTTTCATTACTATCATTGCGCATTTTACTATAACCAAGTTCATTCCTCTAACTTGTCTGTATATTCTAACTGAGTGTATTAGAGTTTCCAGTTCTTTTTTCATTTTTGCAAATTGTTTGATGTCATCCATGTACATTAGATGATTTGTCTTTTCTTACGATCTACTAAGTTTGTATCCGGCTGTGCATTGTCTGAGTATATGGTAAAGTGTCATCATGAAAATTTTGAATAATAATGGTAATAGTGCATCTCCTTGAAATATACCTCTTTGGATCTTTGTTTCAGCTAAGTTTCTTCCTCATGCTGTCAATTCCACTCTCCAGGTTTTCCTGGTTTTCTCAATAAAGTTTATGACTTCATATGATAATTAGTACATTTTGAGGTAGTTATATTATCCACCTTTGTGGAGACATATCGTATGCGTTATAGTAATCAATCCAGGCCATAGCTAGATTTTCCCTCTGATCTTGGTCTCACTTATGATGTGTTGATCTATGTAAAGTAACTTTACTGTGCCTTCGGTTGCTTTGCAACATCCTTTCTTCTCCTCTAACAACCCACGACATGTTAGCGAATAGTAAATCTCTTCCCTTAATTGTGATGTTAATATTTTTCACATTATCGGTAGGCAGGTTATGGGTCTATAGTTGATCAGAGCGGTTCCTTTTCTTGGGTCCTTTCGGATCAATGTGTTTTTTCCTTTCGTCATCCATTCATGTGCTTCTGCTCCTTGTAAGCATGTGTTCATTTCTAGTGCTAGTCTGTTGTGAATTGAGGTGAATATCTTGAACCAGAAACTATGTATTCCATCATGGCCTGAGGTTTTTCTGTTTGATTTTTTTTTTCAGTTTCGTTTTGATTAAATCTAAGTGTATTTCTGCTTTCAGCCCTTCTTCGGAGCCTTTTTTAATTTTCATTTGATCGTTTTTTCCGTTTTCTTCTTTTGGTTGCCGTATTTTTTCCCAAAATTTTTCGGTTTCTTTTGCATCCGCTTGTTAGTATGTTTTCGTGCCATCTTCTCCCAGTTGTTAGTGGAATTTTCTTTCGTTGTTTTTGAATGTCCTGCTTTGTCTGTATTGTTTTACCCTTTGTCTATATTTCTTTAATCTGCCTTCCTTTCTGGTTTATTTCCTCAAGTTGGACTGTTGTTATTTTTCTCGTGCTGCCTTTTCCTTTTTGTACCAACATATTCCCTTTTGTACCAACATATTCTAGCGTCTTTCTTTTGTTTTATCATTCTGGCCCGATTTCTTGGATTTTTTATCAGCATTTCTGGTCTAAA
Source organism: Sepioteuthis lessoniana (assembly GCA_963585895.1). Classification (NCBI taxonomy): domain Eukaryota; kingdom Metazoa; phylum Mollusca; class Cephalopoda; order Myopsida; family Loliginidae; genus Sepioteuthis; species Sepioteuthis lessoniana. Next base: position 55,823,232 of record OY757911.1, on the reverse strand, counting down.
TTTCCATCCTGGTCTCAATTCTTATTTCGTGCCTTTTGAGGGGATCATAGTTTTCTCACAAACTATTTTCGCCACTGCTGAGATTAGTTCATTTATTTCCGTTATATTATTCGTTGATATATAAAGTAGTACTTGATTTATTTTATTCGTTTCTGCCTTAAATAATCTCCATTCTATGTTTCTTAATGATAGTAAAGTAGTCTTTTCATTGTTCATTATTCTCTTTAAATTTTCTTGATTTACCTTTTGTTCTTGTTATAGTGTTTCTTTAGGGTTGCTTGGTTGTGCGTTGTTTGGTTGTGTGTCATTTCTATTTTCAGAAGTTGGCAGTTCACTTTCATTATTATTATTATTATTATTTAATTTTTTTTTCATTATTCCTTCTTTGAGAATTTTTCACACGGGTGATAGTCTTTCACTGGCGTTTGAATGAGAGCAAGTCTTCTCAAGTCAATCGGATTCTTCTCAGTATTCTGGTCGACCTTAATAATGATGTATTTGGGATGGTCTCTCCTTGTCGTCTTATCTTCAAGTCCTCCGGTTCCTGTAACGATCCTTCGGTGACTGTACACGGCGCACCAATTACTGTTTGTATCGCAGTTACTTTAATATTTCTTAGTTTTTGCAGTTCTCTTGAAAGTGCGCTATTCTCTTTCTTTTTTTTTTTTTTTTTTTTTGTTGACTATCTCTATGTTTAGTCGTCTGACCGAGATCAGATAATCCATTGGTATCTCAAAAGTTTGTGCGTCTCATTTCCCGGACGGGTTCTGTTTTTTGCATATACCAGTTGTGCGTATTGTCATATTTAAACAACTTGACTAATCCCCGCTGATGACCTTCTTTATCTTGTCGTTTCTAGAATTATTATTATTATTATTTTCATTATTATTATTATTATTATTATTTTACCTTGAGAGTTTTTCACATTAGTGCAGGCAGATAGTCTTTCAATTGAATTTAAGTGACCGCAAATCTGCCCAAGTCTCCAGGGTTCTTCACAGAATTCTTGCCGTTCTTAATAGTATAGTAGTTTTGATGGTCTCCACTCATCTTTTTATTTCCAAGTCCTCCAGTTCCTTTACCAATCCTTCAATGACTACCAAGAGTGCCAATTAATATTGGTATAATCGTCATTTTCATGTTCCACATATATTTCCATTGCCGAGCAAGGTCGAGGTTCTTTTCCTTTCTTTCCGGTTCTTTCAATTTTACTCTGTGGTCGGCTGAGACAGCAAAGTCCTCAATTCAGCAAGTTTATTTCATTTATTTTGATCATTAAAAGGTCTAGTCGTCTGGCCGATATTAGGTGATCCGTCTGTATCTCAACAACTGATTGGAGTTTGTGTGCCTCATTTTCCAGTATACATGCTGAGTTGTACATATACTATTTGTTCACATGGTCAAACTTCGATTTCTTGTACAATTCCCAGATTATTACCTTTTCCACTCAGTCAGGTCTAGTCTTTTACTCTTTCTATGCTAATTTGCTTCATTCGCTTATTATGTGAATAATCGTTTTGTCTATATCACCAAATAACCAACATCTGGTGTTTTATTGCCTCTCATCTATTCGGATTTTTAATATGTTTGGTCATTATGGCGTTTTTTATGCTGCTATTAGAAGAGATTCAGTTTCTATCTTAATGTTTCCCTTTCTTACCCACATCCTTGCTTTCGTTTATTAATCGCTTAAAACGTCCATTGAGTTTCTTTACTTTTCTTCCCACATAACTTATTCTCTATTTTATTATATATATATATATATATATAATTATATATAACTCACAAACACACATATTATATATATATATATATATATATATATATATATATATATAACTTACTCATTGTCCCTTTCTAATCATGTACTCAGATTTTTCTAATTCGATTCATTACTGTACTCTCTTACTTTGTTGTTCTCATTCTCTCTCTCTCCCTTTATTTCTTTATTTCTTTCTTTCTTTCTCCTTTTCTCTTTCTTTCTCCCTCTCTATCATATATTTCTCTCAATCCTTTTCTTTTTATCCCTTCAACTTACCAATACAAATTAATCATTGAAGATAGTTTTGCGTTAGTTGTCAGAATTAGAGAAAAGGCATGACTTGAATATATCTTCTGGTTAATCCCTAATTGCTTACTCGTCTTTTAAACATCTTATCACGTGATTCTCAGAAATCTTTATGTTCTAAAAAAAAATACCTGAAAGAAAGAAAAAAAAAAGAAAAACATTCCCATGACTGAATACAACGTACATTTAAGAAAATCCTAAAAAAAAACCTCTCGGTCAAAAATTAAAATTGGAATGTGAAAAATGTACGTAGCATTTAGAAAAAATATAAACTGACGAACAGATAATACACATACATCTAATACTTAATAAATTAAAATATATTTTGGCATATTTGAAAAAGAAAATCACGTCTCTCTATAACTTGAGAAACACAATGAAGGAAAAGTTAGAAGGTTGATTTAAGCTACTCAAACCAGGCTTTTGTTATAGTACCTTCTCTGCAGGAAAAGTGAATGCGATTTCAAATTATTGTAGATGGTTAGACTTAATAATCGCCTCAAATTCACACTGTTCCTCATCGTTGCAGAAATCACGAGTGAAATTGAACGAGGTGTCATGAACAACCAATTGAATATATATATATATATATATATATATATATATATATATATATATATATACACGAGGTGCATACGATAAGTTTCCGGACTTTTTCGTATGGGCACCTTTATTGATAGTACACTTATGAAACTCTACTATGCTTCCAAGTAATCTCCTCCGGCTGCAATGCACTAGTTGCATTGTTTCAACAACTTCTGGAAGGCTCCATAGAAGTCCTCTTGTGTAAGCGTGTCACTGATCTTCCTCACAGCCTCTTTCATCTCCTCAATTGTCTCATAACGGCAGCTTCTGAGCTTAGGGAAAAACCAAAAGTCACAGGGGATAAGGTCTAAACTTTTGGGAGGGCGAGGAACTGTTCTGATGCCCGTCTTGGTCAAATAGTCTGTGACAAGGATGGAGTTGTGGACTGGTGTATTGTCCTGGTAGAAATACCACTGACTGATTTAAAGAGTGTCCGCCCCTTCCGACAGAAGTTCTTCCTGAACTTCATTAAAACCTCAACATAGTTACCTTAACCCTAATTCTTTGGCCAATCAACTCTGGTATATTGACTTCCTAACACTTCCCACACCTCTCATCATCCCTCACAGACTCCCTGTCTCCCTTGAATCTCTTTTGCCACTCAAAAACTGGTGCTCGATTTATGCAAGAGGGTCCAAAAGCAGCCTGAAGCATTCCATACTTTTTTGTTGCATTTTTTCCAAGTTTAAAAGAGAATTATATCGCATATCGCTCTTCTAAAGAGTCAGATTGCATTTTTGAAATTCACCAGCTGTGAGAATCAGGCTTTAGTAGGGTATATTCCAATTACTGCTGTATCTGTTTATTTGAAATTGAAATCATAAAAATTGGTCAGTCATCTCATAAGGTGTATAGCAATAACATAGAACAATTTTAAATGCCTATACAAAAAATGTCTGGAAACCTATCTTATGCACGTCGTATATATATATATATATATAATGACTGAAAAGTAATGCTCTATTTTAAAATAGTTTTAATCCATTTACAATAAAAAAAATTCGATAAGAAATTAATAATCTGAATCTTAAGAGAGGGAGTTATTTTACTCAGCTGATATAAACTTTTTTTAAGATCAAAAAGGAAGATGGAACCTTGTAAAATATCAAGCGCACAAACGGAGGTGATCACTGTCGAATAGATTCAATATGTCGAAGTAATAGTCAACTCGTCTAGTTAGTGAAACGTTTAAATCATATTTCAGACAGAAAGAAAGAAAAAACCACGAAATATTTTGCTAACTTATGTAGAAATTATTAATTTGCTGAATAAGTAATACATTTATATATTTTTTTAAGTGGAAATGTATCTTGCAAAAATGATGAGAATGAAAGGTTTTCACTGACGCAGTTGTATGTGTATTTATGCCATGATCGATAAATTTCACTATTTAAATAAAAAATGTGAGAAGCGTTAAACTAAATTAATACCAAAGTATTACCGTTTGTAAAGTAAACACGAAAACATATTCTCATTAATATTCTTCATGATTTTAGTATTAAATCAAATTCTTCCTAACTTTAAAAAGAAAGCAAAAGATTGTGATTAGTGAAAAGGATCCACACTGGATTATCATGATGAATAAACGTCAGTAATTCAACATCTTTTTGCACTAAACTGGAAAATAAAAGAAATGGTTGACTAATTTGTGAATGAAGCCAGAATCCGTTTCATCAAGTTTACTTTGTGTTTCTTTTAGATAAATGAATAAATGAATAAATGAATTTATAAATTTATAAAGATCAAATTTTAATTGCATAGTAAGATGCGGTGAAGGAAGCTCATTCTTTTTGGCACACCCAGATCATTCCACGAAGTAAGAGGAATACGGGGAAGGACCAAAAATTTCATAAATAAAATGATTGATTGACTGATTTTTTTTTACTACAAATAAAAATGATTAGGGTTATTCTATGACTAGAAGAAAAGGATTCACGAATAGTTTACGTTTAAATTTGCATTTTGTGCGTAGCTGTTTCATAATCCTTTTTCACAGATTTTTATGATATTGTGTATTCCAATATATCAAGGATTCCTATCTAATACTGATATTTTAAAACAGAATTTATTGTTTCAATTAGCTCTTTTAAAATTTAATGGTAATGATAATTTCTTTACACACAAAATTTGGTTTATTTATGTAATAATAAAAACCCTTAAAACCCAATTTTATCTGTAACTAATTGATCTTAATTAAACGGCACACAGCTATATGGTATAAATTTTATTATCTAATACAAATGGTTTTTCAAGCATGTCTACTTGAGTCATAGATTGGACTCTATCAAGTACTATCGCTTCGAGTCAAAATCAATCTGGGAATTATAGAAATGAAGGAATACTCTACATTTACCAGGGCTCCATGGCCCAGTAGCATGGGGCTGCAGAATACACCGACTTACGCTCTGCAGAGGAGTAAGACTTCACCAACAAGTGTCCTGTGGTCCAGTAGACTAGGGTGCAGAATACACCAACTGCAGCACAGTAGACGGATAAGACCTCCCCAACGAGTGCCCTGTGGTCCAGTAGAATGGGGATGCAAAATATAACGACTTCACCGCAGCACAGGGCTAATATTCCCCCAACGACTGTTCTAGTTATGAAAATTAACAATCTGATGATGAGGCTCTGGTAATGCTGCAGTTTTGTGTAATGCGGAAAACCATATTATTACCATCGTTCCTAGGTGTCACTCAGGCCCGGAGTAGAAGCATTTGATAAGGTGCTATCTCAGGGTACTAAACTGTGTACTTATGCTAAACTGAATTGTTTTAAATAGTATGTATGAATATGGATTTAGAAATATATAACCTACAATGGTTGATATGCCATAAAACGAAACCAAACTTGGGCTCCAGGAATCGATACTCCTCTTCAGGTGCATTTTGTAGTCCAACCAAAACTATTTTTAGGGTTCCTATCCCACAGTAAATGATACACTCGGCGTATTCTAAGACCCATCGACGGTTAATGATCAGAGGTGGTGGTTAAGTTGAATCGTCAATAATATTTACTTAAATATTGGTGAAACCGTAGCAATCGAATAATAGAAATAGGGAAAACCGACAAAATGCGCCAGGGACAGCAGTGTTTAAGCCTGAGATTAGTCAATCAAGTTGGGAAATTCTCCCTTGTGACAGCATTTCTTGGAAAAGGCACTATAGGAATTGAAAGAAAGTGAACTAGAAAACTCTACTTGCGTATATTTCTCAAGAGACCTCTCCTCAACCGACACTTAATCCAGCATCTCGATAACTTTCGCAATAAGTCTTCAACAACCGTGCAGCTGTTCAAAATACCTTTGAAAAATGCATGATTTTCCGAAATTCCAGGATAAATAGATACCGCAAATTTTGGTGTCTTAATCATATATAAGTATATTGTGTCCTTCAGTTGAGTGTTTAAAATCAGTGTGTCAGTAGTTGGAAACAGCGTGTCATGAAGAGTTAGTATATGTAATTTGCATTGCAGTTTTATTATTTTATATTAATGGCAATGTTGATTTGTTAGATATATTTTCCTTACATGGGTTGCAATTGGAAATGCTTGTGGTAGTCAGTGGAATAAAGGCAAATGGAGTATATATATTGATAGAATTATTGTTCCAATGATTGACCACTCTGTGGAAAATGTTTTGATTTTAGCTCAGCCGAATGAATTTAGGTTGGTTCCGTAGGATGGTATATCAACCACTGTAAGTTTTTCAATGTCTAATCATGTTCATATGAATATATTGAATATGAGTGATTTCTAAACACATTTTCTTGATAACATTTAAAAACTCATTTTAAGTTCATTTTTAGAACAATTGCATGACTAAAAGAATTTCTTTTTTATACAAATGCTATCATTTATTATTAAACATTTGTTTGAACAAAGTTAGATGGTTTCAAGCATTGTTACTACTGGTAAAGTAGTAACAATTTTACATCAGTCATTTGTTTGCTCATATATATATATATATATATATATATATATATATATATATATTTATTTTTTTCTTTAAAGAAAAAAAACAAAGACCGGTTATTTTAGGATTATCAATTTATTTCCATCCTGTTTTGCGTTTCTGATGTAAACCAAAAACAAGAAGAAAAAATAGCAGGATTTCTTCAGATCTTATGGATAAAATATCAATGTAATTAATTTTACAGAGCAATACTTTCTTTAAAGAAAAAACCAAGAAGTCCTGTTATATTTTTCTTCGTATTTTTGGTTTACATCAGAAACGCAAAACAGGATGGAAATAAACTGATAATCCTAAAATAACCGTTCTTTGGTTTGTTTTCTTTAAAGAAAGTATTGCTCAATAAAATTAATTACATTGAGCTCTCTACCAGGAAAATTTAAATGCTCAGCTCATGAATGATTTTCTTGTCCTGAAGAATTACTTCCAACTCTGGTTTAACTTGACCGAATTATATATATATATATATATATATATATATATATATATATATATATATTGTAGAAATTTTGGTAAGGAGCTGGTGATCCTGTTTCACCGATCAGCAGCAGCCCCTTAGGGTCTCGTGGCGTCCATTGTAAAAAAAGAGCCCCACAGCAGACTTTCTCTCTTTTTGTACCACTCCCACAACTGTTAGCAGCAGGTATATTTCGTAGCAGCCCCTTGACGGTATACGTACTTTTGGTACCTTCCACCACCGGGACCCAAGAGCGTCAAACGCACGTGCAGAGTTAAAAGGAACAGGACACACACAGTTAAGTTCAAGCAGACATTTTATCTGCAAACTCACTTTACCAACTTACCAAATACTTTACCCACTACCATATCAAACCCACTTTACCCACAAACCTTATCAAACCCACCACCTACTTCACTACTTTACCTTATTAAACCTACCTTACCCTCAAACACCCACATAAAACCTTTACCTTAAACCTTACAACCTTCAACAAACCTAACCTTACTTCTATCTTGTACCTTGAACTCTTACTTGAACTCTCTTTTATGAACTGTTACTTACGCATTCGTTGTTTATACCACTTGTTGTATACCCGTTTATTGTTGTTGTTGTTGTTGTATATAAATTCTGTTGCATGTATAAGTCGTTCGTCCCTTTCTTCAAAAATGTCACCAATTCCCTAATGCTGTTGTGTACGGTTTATTCTTTTACAAAACGTAGGATTAAACCGTGCTTTTCAGTGCTTAATAAAATCCCCATAATATATATATATATATATATATATATATATGTGTGTGTGTGTGTGTGTGTGTGTGTGTGTGTGTGTGTGTGTATTAAAATTTAATAGAATTGATAGTATTGAATAGCAATACATGTGTACAAATTTATTCTCATTCATTTAAAACGGAAATAACCTCCAAACTATTAACGTACGAATTATATATATATATATATATATATATATATATATATATATAAAATTCGTATCTTAATAGTTTGGAGGTAATTTCAGTTTTAAATGAATTAGAATAAATTTGTACACAAGTATTGCTATTCAATACTAACAATTCTATTCAATTTTAATCTTGTGCTTGCAGACAGTGATGTGGTTACAAGAATTTCTATCTAACATTAATATTATATTCAACACTATTCGTTCATTTGTGCACAGTTGAATTGTTCCAAGTACTGCGATGCAATGCCAATATTTCAGTTTAGGCTCACTTAGAATTTTAAGTATTGCTATTTAACACTTATAATTCTCTTTAACATTACTCATTATTTTGCGCATAGTTAAATGTTTTCAAGAATAGTCATGTATCTCTAAGAATTCAATCAGTCAATCATTTCTTTACTCACAGTTAAATGGTCAAAGGGTTCAATTGATAACTATTTTATTTAAGTCATATGTTTTCACACAGTTTAAATTTCAAACATTTTTATATGACCAATAAAGAGGACCTTATCAGGTTCTACCACTCCAAGCCAGAGTAGACCTTGGAGCTGCAGTTATGAATCATAAGGACTGGGGTCTCAACAGCAGATTGTTTTGATTCATATCTGGGAAACACTTTGTGGGAGACGGGTTTTAATCTTCTGCAGATATTCAGTCGCTGTATTCTACAAACCCAGCCAGCTAGGCCCTGTCGTATAAGTTGACTCCTTGTTTTGCAGAGATTCTTTCAGATTAAAAGGTTGACTTGTACGCCGAGATTTGCGCTACTTTTTTATGGAATCGAGTGTTAATATTTTACTTGCCCCCGCTTTTTTTTAGTTTTGCAAAAGGGTTGTTGTCAAAGGAAATGAAATCGGTAACCTGGGTTCAAATACTGCACTCAAATCGCACTAATGCTTTTATGAAAGGCGTTAATCCTAAAGTTAAGAATGAGTTTATTAGCATTATTTGAGCAATCAGTCAAAACAAAGAAAAGCTTTAACAATTTGATTTAAAAATGATCTTGTGTCTCAACCTACCCGTGGTGGGTAGATTGATAATAGACACGTGTCCTTTCCATGAATTCATCTCATTCTAAGCTGAGATCTGATGGGTAAAAAAGCCATTTTTTTTCAATCAAATAGAACTATTTTTTGTTGGAGGAAATCATAAGCTTCAAAGTAAATCAGTTAATTATTCTGTAAAATGTGGACTACTTTCTTATAAAATATTTACAAACAATCAATAAATTTATGTTCATACCAATGATTTCTTATTGTTTCGGATCAAGACCAGAATAAAAAAATTAGATTATCGAATATAATCTGTTCCCTAACCAGAGAATAATAAAAGAAATAAGAAAGAAATAAGAATAAAGAACTCTTAATTCAATGATAGGAATTTAAATGTGTATACTTATTATCCTTTTAGTTCCGTATATTTCTTTTATTTATATCATGGAAAATACCTAACCAGTATGTTTGACATTCTATTTATATTCTTTAAGTTATAATCTTATCCACATCTCAACTTTCCTCATACAAAAATGCTGATTTTTTTTCTGCTATTTGTATATTTTTACTTATAAATTCTCCACACGTTATTTGTTTCTTTAAAATAATCATGCAAATTCTACAGTGCCCGGTTACGAACATATGATCATTGCATTAGTTTTATATTAACATAGGAATAAACACAGACAAGGGTTGGTCTGATGACGTCAATCTGATGTTGATGATCCGTGCACAGACACACCGAAAACAGAAAAGTGTGAAAATTAAACCTAATTTGATCAAAATCCATAAGAAGGTCTTGGTCAGACTAAGAAATTTCCAGCCCATCGTCGTATTCTATTTGAGTTTGATAAACGTATATAGGTAGATAATTAAACGTTTTATTGAGTTGAAGATATTTAGATATGAATGTGTCAAATTAGTTTAAGCATAAAACCTTTTAAATTCTTAAATATGCAAATGGATTTTTCTTTTGAATCCAAGAATAAAAAAATGTATATTCAGAGAAGGATTTCAAATAGCTTGTTGAGAAATAATGATTTTCATATATCTTCAGTGTATTAAAAAATTATCAATTATCAATTAGATATTCCTCTGAGAAAATTGAACCCTGCTGAAAAAATTTAATCATATATGCTGTAAATCACGAGCAGAGATTCGCGGTGCTTCCCGTGCGTGAAATCAAAATAAAAATGTGCACTGCTACCAAAATATTTCACACATTAAAAATGGGATTGCAATTTGCTTCCATTGTACTACAAATTGTTACGTTTTATGACTTAATTGTTCAGAAAAAAAGTTTTTGGATGAAAAACCATACATTAGATGAAGAGATCACAAGCGTTTTATACTCATGCAAGACAATCTGCCTGATTTAATCCAATAATTTACCATGACCCTTGCTGTTAGTATTTGGCCGTGTGTCCGTACTGCCGAGTCAGGCCGCAGACTCCGGCTGATTTCCCAATGCAAATGTTTGCAAGAACATAGTTGAGATCAGTGAGAGTTCAAGTTTTGGATAAAATATAATATGGGCTGTCAAGAATCTGAGCATTTCACAAACGAGTTTGAAATTGACTATGAGATACAGAATAAGTAGACAAGTGATTAATTCTCAAGTCTTTGTTCACTGCCCATGCCTACTATCACGAAGAGTGAATAAATATGACAATACGTGAGTATTCTGGAGTTCATTTGCGGATTTTGTCCTTGCTGTAAATAATACGAGTCCAACACAGTTTTTACCGAAACCTGTGACCGACTTATCTTTTCTTAAAAAGTATTCACAGCGTGAGATTGGGTTCTTTTAATAGTGGACACTGTGTGAACCACAAACGATACTTACGCAGTACGAGTAAAAGCAATTGAATGTATAACTTATTCCAGTATATTTCTGGTGCTTCTTATAATGAATGTGTGTACAGCTTAACTTGATTGTGGTACTCTACAAGGTGCATAGGCCACCAAGTGAGAATTGAATTGGTATGTATTCTTATTGTACTTCTTTTTTTCTTAATTTTTATAAACTTTAAAATCTTCTAATTGTCTAATGAGTTTTTAGTTTTGTCTCTCAAAAACCTATTAATGTCTGATAAATAACATAACAGAAATTATATTTGACATAAAAATTAAAATCTCTATTTCACTTTGTGCTACGCACAAATCTTTAGCTTAAGAAATCAAGAACATCTAAAAGCGCTCAACTGACGATCACTAATGAATTCTGGCCATCAGCCAAACAGAAGTGGCATACTGTGACATCACAATTCCAATCTTAATGTTGCATTCATTGACCCATCTAACGGAAATTCTGCTCCAATTTCCTTGTTCTTTTAGCCAACTGACATTGATTGTTTTTCTTGAGGATCTTTTTTCTTTGGCTTAGATTAGAATGGGGAAGTGAGTTGTTGCGGAAACGGCAGTGATCTGTTTGGCATTCTCACTAGACATCACTCCGGTGTTATCGATATATTTTCTATAATTATGTCGCATGAAAATGAGAGCTAGGTAAGTGTTAGTGGATTTTCAAGGTGTATTATTCATGTTAAAACAAGTTACTCGTGATTAAGAAACCATGTGCAGTACACAACTCGATAAGATTCTTATTGTCTTAATTGTTTTCTCGTCATCATGGTTTCCGAGAACACCTTGCCAAGCGGTAAATTGTCGGCCTCTTCCGCTGAAATACAATGATGTAAAATTAAACATTAGATAAGAGTTTTACGAGAAACTTGGGTTATTTCAAATAGAACATATTTTGTTTCTTTTGAATCTGTCAGGTTATTTTAGGATTATTTATTACTGAATGTGACACAATCTTTGGGGAAAAGAATTTACAGGGTGATATGTTCGATTTTTGAAGTGATATATCCTACATTTAATAGGCATCTCTAATATTTTTTCCTTCTTGAATGTTAGGGTTTATATCCGTTTGTATTGATTTTAAAAAACCTTACTGAATAAACAACTGTCTGTATACAGATTTTCAAGATCATGCACAATTAACGCAGAACTACATGGCCATATTCAAAATTGTTTTGCAAAAAATAAGATTAAAAACAAATAGTTTGATGCTTTTTATTCCTTGCCAAAAAAAAAAAAACAGGAAATGTTTCTTTTGTGAATTCTGAAAGTATCTATCGGCCGCATTAGACAAACAAGGACATTGAACTGATATTTTGTTGCAATTTCGTCAGTCCCGCCCACTGCATATCAAATATTGTAATACTTGAATAAGGTATTATAATCATTATAGTTGCTATCATATTTAGGGATGGGCAAACACTTATTCCTGATCTATAATACGTCATTGGGTGACACTTCCAACGTCGTCCTCTTGAAGACATGTCTGTAAGATGATTTAGTCATGAAATATACTGTAATCCTGCGTAGGTAATATCAAAATACGTTGATTAAAATGTTATGTTATTTTAATCTGTCGATGATATACGAAATGGGTAAAGTCAATTCTCCGCTGTAAATACCATTGAAAGATTTTAGTTTAAATTTGAAAAAAAAAACGATTTCATTTACCAATAACAGACAAGTAACTCTACAGACTAACAGGAAATTCTGACAAGTTCACTTTCAACTTAAGACTTGTGTTATTGCTCTAATAAAGCTACTCATGGTCCTGAAGAAAGACCTGTCACGTGATAGCTTACGGAGACGAAGAGGTAAGACTGATACTATCCTCCCGTATTGAATTAGAGTATCAAGCAGTCAAAAAGTGACCGTTAGGAGATAATGTGGGTCACAGAGGAGATAGACCAGATGTTCACACTTAGTGAACTCAGGTCGCCGGACATCGGAAGGGGAAAGAGAGAGAAGCCAAATGATTGGCGGGGACCCCAAACGGAAGTGGGGGTTCCCTTCCCCTCAGCGGAAGTAAAGGACAAAAAAAGTTAGTTTTTGAGCAAGGCTCGTGGCAGACGGACCATAGCCATTTTACTCCGGGCTGAAGAAAAAAAGATTAACTGAGACATGAGAGACCCGAGTCCCTCAAGCCAGTACTAAAAACAGAAAAAAGTCTAGTAGCCCGTGAAAGAAGAAAATTCTCCAGTGGAACCCCGTCGAAAATAAGATAAATAATTTTGGGGACATTTTTCCTTTACACCCAAATTTTGTTTACCACTCTCTCTCTCTCAATTCGAAGAAGGACAAAAGTCGGAAAAGACATTTATATTCGTGAACTGTCCAATTATATATTTTTGACACTCTGAACGTGTATATATAAGTAGTAAAGGAATTTTATGTATTTTCATTTTACCATGTGGTCTATGTTGTTATTTCATGCTTTCCTTTCAGCTTCTATTCGCCTTATATTATCTTGCTTTGAACTGTCCTATTAATTCCTAGAGTATCATACGGGAAACCGGAGATGCCGACTACAACAATATTAATATTATAACGACTAAAACCTATAGGCTCACTTTCTTCCATTATCTCGGGGAAGGAAGAAAGCTGCCTGGTGGGTGTGTGATAGTGTGAATTTTTGAACCCCTTGCAAGCGGCGGTCAGTCTGGCCCTAAATTATTCCCTCACGTAATATGCCAGTTCTTATATGCCTGAGAGAAGAACTCTGAACAGGACTTATTCTGTAGGGGATCAAGTGCCAACCTGCCCCGTCTTCACACGTGCGAAAATAAAGTCCCGTTTTGGGATTATAGTCAATTTGCCGTCACAGACCAGTTTTACATGAGTGATTGATTATTTTATTCAGATTGAATAATGTGTTTTTCATGCCGGTTTTACTGTTTTATATATTCAAACCTTTACATGCAAAAAACTCTGTAGACGCTTGATTGCAGTTGGTTTATTTGTTGGGTTATTGGTTTGGTTTTAGGCATATCAACCAATACGGGCAGTATTCCAAAAGTTAATGTAGTAACGCGACTGGACTTCAAAATCGCTTTCTTAGCTGTAGCACAATAGCTTATTTAACATGAAGACTTTCCTCAGGAATGGCTTGAAGACAATGAATATAGAATGCTGTAAAATGAAATTTCATTTTTTGTTGTCAAAGGATGAATCCTGAAAATGTTGTGTAATATATAAAATGCTGGATTATGGTCTCAATGTAGGTGAGTTCGAACTTCGGTCGCGCCTGTGCATTCACTTTTGGCTAATTCCTTTGAGAAAGATATGAGGCCGCTTCTCAACCCATTCATGAGTGAAACATTATCACTGCTATTCTTCTACAAGGATATATTTAGCATTAAATAACCCACGAAGTTTGATATACCATTAAACAAAGAAACCAAACTATTTTTCCGGATATATAGTTTTTTAAACATTTTTTTCTCATTCACGTGTTTTTTATGATTATCATTCATTAAATATGCCTTTTTATTTACATGAATCAATTATAAAGAGTAAGATTATTATAGCATTTTTTATACATTAAACCTTATTGAAATAAGAGGCTGAATAACAAAACTGTTACAGACAAAATTCTGCAAGAAAATAACTCCACGAGTTGAAGTAATACAGTTTTTATCAGTAACATTGGTTTTTATATATAAGTAAATTAAAAAATATAGCATTCTTCCTTTTCTTAATTTTGCATAACACCCTGTTTTTCATATATGAAAACTATCTTATAACCCTAATTTATTCGTTTAATAAGAGAACAAAATAGATATATTCTGCATATTAAAAATTTATATATAAAGTTGCCAAATAAGTACTGCATTTGTCATGAAGTTTATGAATCTTTTAATGATCTAAAGTGTCGAAAATGCTTTTGTCAGATATTGTTCGTTAATTCATAATTGAAGATTAAAGAAACAAGTCCAGAGAAATAGCCACCCCATACAAAGCAATACAATTAATGCTTGAAAAGAACAATACATTATACGATACAGGCCTTGGGCAAGGTTTCCAAAATATGGAAATATGTCACGCAGTCTTAGTATTTTGTTCATGCAATTAACGATTTAAGCCTCTTTTAAGAAAATTACACGCACGATGAAAAGTGGATATTTTACAAGGTGAGATTAAATTAGCTGAGAGAAAGACAGATTCATGTGATTATAAGTGTAAAATAAACCACATTGCTTTTTGAAGAAAATATCCATTCCGAGATAAACCTCAACGAGAAATATCATCACCCTTCAAAATCTTTAAGGAACCCAATAATTCATTTTTGTCATTCTGTTACACAAAATGCCCTTTTTTTATTATACGACCTGGTAAGCTAGATTTTAAAATAAATTTATTATGACACATTTAATGATATTTAGGAAACGAATTAAGACCAGCTAGAAGTGTAAAACAGCGTTACGTGGTATTTAGTAAAATGTGTCTTGGAGCAGCTAATGCTTTGCAAGCTTTTCCATTGTCATTTGATTTTCTCATACATTCCGACAGCTTAAAACACCCTCACAGACACACACACATACATACAGACAGACAGACAAACACACACACACACACACACACACACACATGATATGGATAAAATTTGTCTAGATACGAGAAAAATAAGCAAACGAAAATTCTATAATTTCACGGTAAGAAGCAAAGATAAAAACAATTTAAGACATTGTATAAAAAAATAATAACAATAACAATAACAATATATATATATATATATATATATATATATATATATATATATATATATATATATATATATATATATATATATATAAGTGTGCAAAATTCGTCTCGATATGGGAAAATTATCGTTTTATTTTTAATTAAGATACCAAAGTATATATACTTTCATGTGAAAACCAGAGAAAAAAATCCCTTTTACATATTTAAGACATTTAAAAAATAGGAAATGACTTTATGCTTAAAAAATGAATTTTAATGGACGAAGTAAGAGATAAGAGATAAGGATTTTTAATCAAATTCTCACCGTTTTTCGGATTCGTTCAGACAAAGAGGAATGGAGTTTGATTTCTGTAGCTCTCAGCGTCAATTTAAAAATATAACTGTCTCTTTTAGATCTTTACCTTTTAATGAGATCTCGTCTAGACGGGGAAATTTCGTTGAAAACTGGGCTAAAATTTTGCTGCCAGGTGGAGGGAAGCGTATTTTCAAAGTAGGTTTAGTGTGTGTCTATATGAGGACTTGTAAACACTATCTATCTATCTATCTATCTCTGAATATATGTTTTTTCCCATCGCCACCACATGCAGGATACAGCACAAGGACAATTTTCAAGTTGAGTACAGATACTCTGAATACAATTTTCCTTCTCTTGGGAATAACGAAGGCTAAAGATTTCCAGTTTGTCCTAATACCAACCAATTAACTGGAAGGTGGGTATCAGATGAATCTATGCCTTAGTTAAAGGAAACGCCATCAGCCTCATCCAGGTTTTAAAATCAGGATCGTCAATACCACTTTCCTTGACCACAAAAATTTTATTTCGAGTTTATTGTGGTTGAGTGGCTAACATACTTGATTATGACACATAATGAGGCCAAAATTCTAGCCGCGATATCTTGGAGAAGGTATAAATCCATTTATCCCAAATAGATATGGATTAAACAGTACTACAACTCTTCAACGAAAATAACTTTAACATTAAATAATCCACGAATATTGATATGCCATTAAACAAAGAAATCCTATCAAACCAAAATGCCCTTAAGAAAGTTATAAACACCATTATTTTCCAAGCAGTGGTAACATAGTACTTCTGTTCTCCTTCTATAAAGTGTCTTTAGTCCTTGAATAACCCACGACGTATGATATACCATTAAATAAAGTAAAAACAATAACCCCATACACACAGATACACACATGTGTATGTATAGGTATATATTTGTTTCTATATTCATATATTCGTATGTATCTATGGAGCTCGAAATCTACGCAAATGCACTGCACTTATTGACATAAAAATCTTCAAAAGAACATTGATAAGTCTATTGTTATGAGGAATCCTCTTTGAATGATATATTCTTTTTTTAATCTTTTCGCTTAACTTGAAAATAGCACAAAGACCCGAAACTCTTTGCTAATTACGACAGAAGATTTGGTGTACACAAAAAATGTGCATTGTCCTTTTTCCTGAGAGAAATGTTCACCATTATCAATCAATCAATACTCTTCCAGGGGCTAAATCTGCAAAGATCCGTTCACTCTTTGTTGATTCTCTCTTTAGAAATGTTCGTTACGTTATTCTTCACGCGAATCTTGGTATATTCATTTTGTTTTTAAGCTGAGAAATTTATGAGTCCTTGTAATTGACTTTTATTTTTATTTTTACTTTATTCCATCGATTATAACTTTGAGAACGTAACTACTTTTAGTCAATCTCATTTAAAGTTTGATTAATTTTGAATAGGTTTGCGTATTGATTTAATGAAATAAGTATTAACTATCAAGTCCAAAAACATAGAGGAACATGTGCCTCATATATATAGATAAATGTATCTATGTGTATGTCTTTGTACGTTTTTCACCATTTCATTTCAATATCAGGAGAATAAGTCATTATATTTTTATTATAAGAAAATACAGTTATCCGATGAAACATTTGTGCAGAATGGACAAAAAAGATCAAATGAATACTCAATAATTTTCGCACGATGTACAGAATGGTTGATGGCGTAGGATTAAAAGTAGTGAGGGAAAGATGTTAAAGTTTTTCAACCGTAACTAAAATATCAAAGAATTGTATTAATTGATTATATGGGATCAGCTAACTCTACTAAATTACTCCGATGGAGGAGAAGCTCAGATTTTGACTGATAGTTAAAACTTGAAATAAATTCTCTCATAACTACAAATTTTATGTACTTTCAAAATTAAAATAAGATCTTCAGATGAAACGAATGAATAGAATAGACAAAGAGGGATTATTGAATACTGAATGATCCTCAAAAATATATATATACTCAATATTCCTTTCACGATGCAGACTATGTTCATTCACAGCAATTTACAATTGTTAACAAGTCTCACACACATCATGAATTCATTTTCGTCCTGTTTTTATATACTTAAGTATAATATTGGAAGTTACTTTTGTTTACTTTTCATTTCTTCTACTCCATACTTTCCATAGGTTCTCAATACATCATTCTTTCAATTATACAGGTAACAGTGTTTATTTTTTACTCTTACTTCGTTCATTCTTCTCATATTATTCATTTGCTGATTGTAGTTCTATTTAACGAATTCAAGAAAATTATAGTTGTGAAACTGATATGGAAAGATGAATTTCCATTTATTTAAGTTTCATTCTTGTCTGCTCGTCAGTATTTGAACACATTTCTTATTTAAGAAAAATAAAGTTTCTTTAAATACTTCATCATTTCAATATATATATATATATATATATATATATACATCTGTATACTTATGTATGATTGTTATATATATATATATATATATATATATATATATATATACGAGGATCATACATAAGTCTATAGACTTCATTCCGTAAGGGCACTTTTATTGATAGTACACACATGAAACTCTAGTCCCCTTGGAAGCAATCTCCTTCTTCTGCAATGCATTTGTTGTACTGTTCCAACAACCTCTGGAAGGCCCCATGGAAGTCATATTGTGTGAGCGTGTCAGTGACCTTCGTCACAGCCTCTTTCATCTCCCCAATTGTCTCATAACGACAGATTCTAAGATTTTCCTTGAGCTTAGAGAATAATTAAAAGTCACAGGGAGCAATGTCTGGACAATAGGGAGGGTGAGGAACTGTCTTGATTCCCATCTTAGTCAAATAGTCTGTGACAAGGATGGAGTTGTGGACTGGTGCATTGTCCTCGTGGAAACGCCACTGCCCCGATTTCAAGAGTGGTGGCCTCTTCCGACTGAATCTCTTCCTGAACTCCCTTAAAACATCAAAATAGTTACCCTAACCCTTTGGCCAATCAACTCTAGGGTATTGACTTCCTTACATCCTCCCACACTTCTCGTCATCCATGACAAACTCCCTGCCCTCCTTGAATCTCTTATGCCCCTCAAAAACTGATACCCCATTCATGTAAGATGCTCCAAAAGCAGTCTGAAGCATTCCATACGTTCCTGTGGCATTTTTCCAAGTTTAAAACATAAATTTATTGCATATCATTCTTCTAAAGTGTCCTCACGTCCAGAGTATATCTTTGAAATTCACCAGCTGTAACAATCACGCTTTAGTAGAGTGTATTCCAACTGCTGCCGTAGCTGTTCATTTAAACCTGAATTCATAACAATTGGTCAGTTATCTCATAAGATGTGTAGCAATAACATACTGAATTTTCAAGAGTTTATGACAATTTTAAAACCAAAAAAGTCTGTGAAACTTATTGAAGGCCCCTCGCATATATATATATATATATATATATATATATATATATATATATATATATATATATATATACAAGAGAGATATTGGGAGAGAAAGAGAGAGAGATAGAGAGAGAGAGAGAGGGAGGAAACTTTAGATATTTGCATATAAATATAGGCACACAGGAAGTACCTTTATATATAAATAGTGTGAATAAAGCGAGTTAGCGTAACAGTGATGGACAAAATAGGAGAACGTATGTTTTTGGGTAGACACCGTGATGTAATTATTAGCGTGCTAGACTGCCACATTGTAGTAAGTCAGTTCGAACTCCAAACGTGCTATTACATTGAATTTCGGAATAATACCCTTTGGAAATGCAATAACCCCATTATCCCCCAATCTATGGGTTAAAGCCTAACTTTATTGTTATTCTACACGGACGAATTTGGCATTAAATAACCAACGAAAATTGATAGGCCTTCAAAAAGAAATTAAAACAAAACAAAAAATAAGAACTGACTTCGAGTCTCAGTTGGACTTCATAACCAATTTATTGTATATGTAACCGAACATCTTCATTTCTTCCTGAACTTTTGTATAAAATATAATGTCTGCTTGAATCGTCTGAGACTGTCCGTTGACCATTAAAATATGAAGTTAATTTAAACTGTGGAAAACATACAAGCACCAGTTCTATGAGTTAAACTTCATGTATATTTTACTTAATTGAATAATTTCAGTATGTCAACTCATCTTGGGTTATCCTATACCTTAACTTAATACCTTTCATTTAGATTTACATTTTTATGTAGTTGTTTCTCAAGAGTTTTTTGCACACACTTATATGATATTAAGTACACCGATCAAATATAAATAATGTGCGCACAATTGTATGGATTTCTACCGAGTACAAATAATTACATGTTTTCATGTTGATATTTCTCTTTAATTAAAGTCATTTTTTTAACGTAGTTATATGGTGACAAGTGAATAAACATAATCTTTAGTAAACAGTTATAAGAACAAGAAACTATTGTTAATGTGAATTATTTAGACTTCAATGGCATTACGTATTCTTATAGAAAATGAATAATGTTGAAGCAGATCTATTTGACTTATTGATGAGAAAGCAGCAGTTCACACAATTCTGGATCGCATTGAATATGTGATTAATGGTAATGGAACATTGTAATGATAAAAACAAAAGTCAAGACGTTTTATGATTGTTTGAATTGTACGAATAAATATGATTTCGCATCTAGTTACATATGAAGCATATTCAAACTTTTCTGTTGATTCATATTATTGAAATAAAGGGTTTTTGTTGTACATTGTATGTTTACCTATCCAAAAGAAAAGGCATGAGGAAATTTTATACATACTTAAATGAATAAATTCTTTCTCAGAATGAATATAAATAGGTTGCTTAACTAATACATACATATATATATATATATATATATATATATATATATATATATATATATATATATATGTTTGTCCAATGACATAAAAATAAATACTCTTAAATAAATGTCTGCAAATGAATTTTAATGTGCCACTTAAGGTTTTTATTTCATATAGTTATGAAATATAATCATAATCAAATAAAAACAGAAGATAGCACATTCAAATTCATTTTAACACACACACACACACACACACACACACACACACACACACACATATATATATATATATATATATATATATATATATATATATATATATATATATATATATGCTTCAAACTCCGAACGCATTATTATTTTCACTTTCAGACAAATATTCTTAGAAATGGTGGGATCCCACTTATCCTCCAGCGATGGGTTGAATGCAACTACTACATTCCTTCAATAAGAGTAACTTACACATTATATTGTAACTGGATGGGGACTTGCCTTTAAAAACACTGGTTTATTCTTGGGGTTATATCCTTGTCTGGCTAGGCTAGGAAATATTTTGAAACACCGAAATTAATCCGTTATTTGCACACGCTTTGATTTGAGATCCGGACAGCGAATTAACCATTTAACGTTTTAGCGATTAGACAGATGCCTCTGCACAATTAAGTAAGGAAAAACAGCTTTACGAGAATAATAGTGTTTAGTGTATATTATAGAAATTGTCCTTCAACAACATTTTACATAATACATTTCTTTCAGAAAATTATAAATCTCTTATTTCTATCTTCCACTCAGGAAATAAGATGCAGGGCCAGTTGTTCTGAATTAGTTAAAAAAACAAAAAAAAAACCCACCGGTATTTCTCGTCAAATGCAGTCTAACCACTCTCGCTCGATCGATCTCATTTCGTTTTCTTTTTTAGTTTATATATTTTTCATGGCTAATAAATTGTGTGCGTAGTAAATTCCACCAAAACTCCTAAGTAAAATTGAGCTTCAGAAATCGTTTGTTTAGTTAGTTTCTTGTTACTGACAGCATTTTGTTTTCATGTTAAAACGGAATAAAAATTTCTTTTTCACAACAGTAATCTTCAACGTGACAGCATCTTTTTTTTTTCTATCAACCTAAATTTAAAATCCTTTAACAACAATAACAATTTTCACCTGTCACCGATTAATTTCATTTTTGGACAAGTTTTTTTTTTTGTTTATATAGATACATTAAACACAGATTCTGTGGCATACATTTTCATGATAAAATAAACAGTACGTTTCTTTCTACATAGCTTGTTCAAAAGTTTTTATACACTCTCGAAGTGTATTTTCTATAGACTTTCAAAATCAGTATTTACTTCATCCGTTTTTCTCGCTTATAAACTACCCCTATCGGAATCAGACACCCAGTATGTTACAAAATAACCTACAAACATTTATATGCCATTAAAACAAAAATCCGAAGTCAAACGTTTATTCAATGGATGTGTAAGAATACCTTGATAGGGAAAACGGAAGAATGCTAAAGAAAAAAAATTCATAAGAGTAAAACGAATTTTAGAACCGGGACATTGGCCCAGCGGTTAGAGTGTTCGCCAATGGCCCGGGAGACCTGGGTTCAATCCCAGGTCGAGTCATACCAAAGACTTTAAAAATGGAACTTGATACCACCTTGCTTAACACTCAGCATTATAAGGTACGGTTCAAGGGTAAAGTGGAGCAATCCTGGGAATGGAGTAGCGCCCTCCCCTACACCTTGGTGTAGTAGCTATCGAAAAGGGAGCCTTCGGGTCACCCTCGACTATGGTCGCTAACTTTACTTACTTACATAACATGTAGAATCACCGGAAAATGCTATTTCCTTTTGATGTTTAATCTTTATTTACAGAAACGACGTAAATTTCAAATAAATCATTAACTCGTCAATGCTTATATTCGAAATATCATTTTATAAATAGTAAGATTATTTGTAATATTTCTAGCAGCATAACAGAAGTTCCTCTTTTCTATTGACCCGGAAAAAATAACAGTTCAATTTCGAAATTGTTACTCACAAATATTCAAGCAATTATACGAATTTCCTTATGTATTGTAATATAGATCAAATATGTTTGCCCAATTACTTTCTGTTGATATTTATTAATGGATTTTTTGATTGATTCAAACAGCGTATCAACCTCTTGAGGCTCATTACATGTTTAGATATATAGGGATTTTTTACATTGTACATATATATTTACATGTTATGTGTATTTTTATACAGAACTTATTTTTACAAAGTTATATGATATCAAGTATTCAATCCAATACTATTTTCTGAACACAATTGTATGGTTTCAAGTATTCTCATCTAATACTAATTCTTATAGTTTCAAATAACTTTGTTTGGTTTGATTTGGTTTTGTTTTAGAGCATATCAACCATAAGGCCAAATCCATTTTCAAACATATAATCAGTTCTATTTCAAACAATTCAGTTTAGCATAAGCACACGGATATTCAACCAATTAGGCAATTTTTTATATGTATTGTAATATAAAACAAATCTGGTTGACCATAGATTGGAACTTATCATTTGCTACTAGTCCGAGCCAGATTGAACCTGGGAATGATGGCATTAAAGGGTTACTCTGCATTCCATAAAGCTCAAGCATTAATTGAGCCTCACCATCAGATCGTTTAGTGTCACGTCTAGAACATTCGTTTCGGGAGTTTTACCCTTCTGCAGAGATGTAGTTGGTGTATTCTGCCACCACAGCCCACTGGACCAGGTAATGAAGGGGCACTCCATGTTCCCCGGAGCTCCATAATCTCTGAAGTCTCCCCATCATATATCTAGTATCATATCCAGATCACTCTTTTGGGGAGTCTTACCCCTTTCCAGAGATGTAGTCGGTTTATTTTACAGACCGAGCCGACTTGGCCATCAAACATCTTGTTCGAATTCAATTATAATCGTTCCTCTACATCTAATCATCACACTCCCTAGGGCTCAAGAACTGGACCCACACAACAAATTACAGTTTATTATTGTCCTTAGAAAATCCTTTTTCTTTGCAAGAAGTTTACTCTTTTGAAGAGGATGACGTTAGCGTATACTAAGCCCCACCAACCGGGCTCTCTCTGTATTGGAAAATCCCTAAGTTTTCAGTAAAAATTGTACTCAAATTT
Organism: Sepioteuthis lessoniana; assembly: GCA_963585895.1. NCBI lineage: Eukaryota > Metazoa > Mollusca > Cephalopoda > Myopsida > Loliginidae > Sepioteuthis > Sepioteuthis lessoniana. The sequence goes on along the minus strand of OY757911.1, from coordinate 55,799,378 downwards.
ACATACATTAGATACCATACAGTAAGCATTGAGAAGTTCCACAATAAACCTTGAATTTACATAATTTCACTTCCTTCTATATAACTAAAGTATATAATTTTAACGTTTATTTTTATGTCTATGTACACATTTTCCTTTGTATTAAGTGTTCCGTTTCTTTCTTCTGTCTTTATATTTTTTGTATTCATCGTATCGGTGTTTTTTATGTCCTTAGTTTTCTTTCTTTTATTTTTTTTATTTTTTCATTTTATCTTCTTCCAATTTTCTTTTCTATTTCCGATTCTTGTTTCCATTCATATATTTTTTTCTTTTTGTGACTAGTTTTCAGAGATTTTTTTTTTATTTTCATTGTTCTTCTTTTTATTCTTTCTTCCTGATTTTTTTACATCATTCATATTATATTTACATTTAATTTCTACTTTTATATAAGGCAGTTTTATTGTTCCGTCCCTATTTTATTCGCCACTTTTTTGTGTGTATTTGTTTAATTTTAAATACTTCTTTTTATCATTTCTATGCATTAAAGAAGGAAAGTTATTTTTTTTATATAGATTCAAATATATATACCCCAGTTTGTCTGCAAGTGCGCTGATTAAGTAAGCACTGTTGTTTACCGTAACTTCAGAACTAGGAATAAAATTCCACAGAGAATAAGTTATCATTTTTTTCTTCAGAATCAGCATAAAAAACTATTTTCTCATTTTTAAAGTAAATGACCCAAAACATAAGAAATATCACCTTGGATTTATTTACGATATATTCTCGCAGCCTGGATATTTATTCCAGCAAAAAGTGTTCAACTAAAGAAATATAAGTTCAACTTCAACTTATTCGAGACATGCCTTTTTGAATATATTTTTTCTAGAAGTGACCGTGTGGGAGTTATTTCAAAATGAGATGGCGCGACCCAGGAAACTATTTGCATTCAATTGCTTAAAATTTATTAAGGGCATTGTTTTGTTTGGTTTTCCAAATCAAATTTAGTTATTTTCTGTTGGCCGGTATTTTCAGCAAAATACATAAATTCGTAAGAGGGAAAAATAGAGTAAATATTGAAGAAAATGCAAGAGAAGAAGGGAATTATGGGTGAAATGGTGAAAAGTTATAAATTAAAATGGATTTACTAAAATGCAATAATAGAACATAAAAATTCTGAATGACCAAACCTACCGAGTCTAAAAGACGTGTGCATAATAATAAAAAAAGATTTATGCGTTATTTGAAAGTCTGAGCACAAACATTCTCTTTCTCTTTCTCTCTTTTCCACTTGCACTCCCACACAACTACATTCGTACATATATATATATATATATATATATATATATATATATATATATATATATATATATATATATATATATATATATATATATATCAAAACACATGCGTAAAAATATCTATATCACGACACAGAAATCTGTGTTGCTTAAAATTAGATGCAAAGAAACACGCATGCGCACACACACACATACACACACATACACGCACATACACATACAAATAAACAAATACAGGTATTATTGTGTGTGTGTGTGTGTGTGTGTGTATATATATATATATATATATATACACCCACTCAAATTGATATATCAATATGCATATATATATATATATATATATATATATATATATATAGTCATCCACAGACAGATCTGTTTCGTTCTATCAGAACTCATCAGAGTGGCTTGACAGTATCTTCCCGTAGCTGGGATCGAAACCCAGTTGGTGTGTGTGGTTAGGCAACAGACTTTCATTGAAGCGTGTTTTATTAAATAATAAAGACATCTTTTGTCTAAATAATTTCATTAAGTTACTTTAAAGTTTCCTGACAAGTGTTTTGGATTCAGGTTTGAATTAGAGAATGAATTTTCTAAAATTGTTTCGAGCTGTTAGAATGGGTTTTGAAAATAAGACTATGGAGATATTCTAAAATACATTATCCTGCAACTGACTACGATTCGATTTCCATACCCTTAAAACTTATAACCCGTTGTAAGTGCTCGAGACAATTTCGTTAAATTCATCCACTAATTCCAACCTGAATTTTATTAAATAAAATCATATAGACAAAATTTCTCTTTATAATTTAATCGAACATGATTATCAATATATATATATATATATATATATATATATATATATATAGCATTTCCATATAAGAACACGCGCACGCACAACGACATATAGGACTAAAACAATACACGTACTCTCACAGTGACATATATCTATTAACAAAAACGCACACTTAAAGATATACAGGACATATTTAGTGAGTGATGGTGGCTTACCTGTTGGACTGCGACATCATGCTGGCCGATTCTGTGCTCGAATCGCGATGTTGCGTCACTTTTCAACAGGTAACTTTGGGAAACGTATGATACCTTCTTTTTTAGCCATCACCAGTCGTGGGTTGAATCGTACATGACTGATCTTCTACAAAGATTGCTTTGCTATTAACTGAACCTTGAAGCTTAATATGCCATTAAATAAAGAGGCCAAACCAAGAAAAATATTCAACGACCCACGAAGTTCCATGAACTCCTTGTCTGTTGTTGCGAGCAGGGCAATCTTTCTAGTGATCTCAGCGTTGCAGTCTTCGTTACATTGTACAAAAGCAAGGGAGAAAAGTCAGATCACTCCAACTATTGGGTGATCAGTCTAATCTCTATCGCAGGAAAAATCCTTGCTCGTGTGCTCCTAAAAAGATTGGTACTCACCATCGCTGAAAACCATCTACTAGAAACTCAGTGAGGGTTCAGAGCCAACAAAGGCACCACAGAGATGGTGTTCGTTCTCGGGAACAGAACAAAGATTGCATGATTTAGCATTTGTGGACCTGACCAAAGTGTTTGACACAGTGAGCTGAAAAGGCCTGAGGATGATCATGGAACCTCTTGGCTGCCTCCAAAGTTCCTCAACATGGTTATCCAACAGCACAAAGACCAGCGCGGTCAAGTTAGGTTGAATAGACACCTTTCTGGTTGTATCCCCATCGGCAACAGCACGAAACAGAGTTGTGTTCTGGTCCCAACTCAGTTCACTGTTTTTTTCAGCATGATATTTAAACATGACAGAAGACCATGACGATGACGGTGCTGTATACATCAACTACCGTCTTGATGACAGTCTGTTTAACCCCAGGATGGCCACAAAAAAAAACAAAAAAAACTTGAGTATCTGTTCCGTGACCCCTTCTTCGCTGATGACTCTGTCTTCGATGCCCACCGCGAAAGAGCCGTACTGCGCCTAACTTCCTGCTTTACAGAGGCTATTCTGCTCTTTTGACTCGAGGTCACTTTGTTGAAAAAAAACTTAGGTCCTTTACCAGCTGCACTCCTTGAAGAGTACCTCTCCCTCCTCAAATCACCAACGTTGGAACTTAGCAGAAAGCAGTTCACTAGTTCACTTACTTGGGGTGTACCATAACATCAGACGCCAAGATCGATAGGGAAGTAGACGACAGATTGGCCAAAGCAAACAGTGCTTTCGACAGACTCTTCAAAAGAGTATGAAAGAGCAAGCATCTGCAGAAGGGCACTAGGATCAGAATCTTTTGAGCTGTCGTACTCACTACCATACTATACTACTCTGAGTTATTGGTAACCTACTGCCAACGCCTATTACTCCTTGATCGCTTCCATCAGCACTCTACCCGCACTCTCCTTAACATTTACTGGAGTAACTACGTCACCAATCTTGAGGTCCTTGATCAGGCAGAAATCACCAGTTTAGAGGCCATATTACTGATGTTACAGCTACGCTGGGCAAGTCATCTCTCCAGAATGTGCAAGCATGTATGGTTAACTCTGCACTCATCACTGTGGCAGAGGAGCACCAAAGAAATGTTTCGAAGACTTCCTCAAGAAGACCCTCAGTACATGAAACATAGACCACTACTAGTGGTCGATATTTGCTACAAACTGACAGGCCTGGCGCTGCACAGTCCACCATGTCATCTTTATCTTAGAGGACTTACGCAGGGCCAACCCCAGAGAAACGTGACAGGAAGAAGATCTGGGGAGCCTCAGCAGTCATACCAGACTAGACTTTCAGCCGTAGTCACTATCCCGCATCGGCCTAGTCAATCATCAGCATGCCTGCAATCGACAAGGACAGCGTCCTTCATAAATTTTTGTTCGCAAAGTCTTGCCGAGTGCATATATATATATATATATATATAGAGAGAGAGAGAGAGGGAGGGAGGGAGTAGATAGAGTGTTCACCAGTGACCAAGGAGACTAGTGTTCAATGCCAGGTCAAGTTATATCAAAGACTAAAAAGATGGCGTTTGATACCTCCTTTCTTAACACTCAGGATTATAAGGCATTTATCAGGGGTAACGTGGAGAATTCCACGGAAACAAGTTGCACCCTCTTCTACACTTCAGCGTTGTAGCTATTAAAAAGAGAGCCTTCTGATCACCCTCGACTATGGTCCTCAACATAACTTTACCTATATATATATATATATATATATAAATTGAAATATGATAAATTAACTAACCCACAATGACTTAAGGATAATCTTCGTCCGGTAAAATTATCTAGAGTGTATGTGTATGATTACTATTTTGGTCGATATTATTCTACTGATCTATGCTGAGAAATAACAATGATTGTATACACTTTTGATATATTTTGTATACTGATTATTTGATGCTTTCCAGGTTTATCAGATTTTAGAAGCAAAAGGACTCAGCTGGAGAGACAATTAAATTTCAGTGATATAGTTGCAACATTTGAAAATTGATGTTCACAGATTATAAAAGACGTAGAGTCACAAATCATTACTAGCAATAGAGGGAAGTTATCAGATACGTTTTAATGGCAGAGATCATTCCTTCTGATATTTCTTTCTTTGTCTGTGTTTACTGTGGCCGATGGAATTTTCTCTCATAAACACTTCTATTAAAATATTTTAAAAATGTGATCAAAAGTGATTTTGATAAATATTTTCTATCAATTATGATCTGATAAATGTCGTCTGCGTCTGCCATTTCCTTTAGATTCGAATTAACTTTAGATAGATCTTTATTAATATTTTTTTTGTGTGTATTATTTATCTTTTGATGCTTATCATCCAATTTAATCGAAAATATTTTATAATTTCAAATGACTTTCCAGAATAAAGAGTAGTTTCATTGTGTGCGAAGTTGACCAGATATTTCAGATCATTGTCAATGGAAATTTATCGAAAAACAAACAGAAAAATGGGAATAAATATTCATTTCAGTTTGTATAATAATGCGTTCCAAAGATTCTCACATTTTCCATCTAATGTTTCTTTTTTCTGCGTTCTTTCCTTTTCCTTTTGTTTTGCCCATGAATATAAAAGTGGTATTATAAATATATGCAATGTATCATGATGTAAACAAATATAACTATCTAATATTGTGTATATATAAAACTGGATGCCATCTATGTTTGTCTATAAATCCGGATAAAAACATCCTTTATTAAATAAAAAAAAAGCTTTTCTAATGAAGATTATGGGACTCGAGAAGAGTGGCACGTTCGTTGACCTTATTGTCTTCACTCCCCTAGGTGCGATTTAAAGGTAAAGAGAGGGGCATTGGGCTCTCAGGGACGGTTTTTTTGTGCAATATTTTCGAAGCTATTTCTGGTATGTTCCAGTCGCCTTATTTTAAAGCGATCACTCATCCGACGACTGACGTTGCTTTACTTAAAAAAATTGAGAACAGACACACACACACACACACACACACACACACACACACACACACACACACACACACACACACACACACACACACATATATATATATATATATATATATATATATATATATATATGAAAAAGAAGACAAAGTATCATTGGTGCCTTGTTAGACATACTTTATTTTCTAGGCAATAAGATTACAAATCACCGACGTCATTGGTACCCATTTTTCCACTTTTGTTAAGTATTTGATGGGAAGCATGATCGTGTTTTCAACACATTCTGGGAAAAGAGGGTCTTCTTTGATATTTTAGTTGATGCAAACAGGAATCAGGATAAATCAGGCAACCCTTACCGCCTTCGATATCAACGCGGCTATATATTATCAATGTTGGAAGTTTATTTATATTTGGTCTGAAGATTGTATATCCTAACATATTTGTGTTTGAGCACACACACACACACACACACACACACATATATATATATATATATATATTTATGTATATATATGCATGTGTGTGTGTGTGTATGTGTGTGAAAGTATTACTGTCTAACGGTGTATTGAGCAATATAAAATGAAGAAGATGCAAATGAACAGTCAACGAGAAGGTAATGTAATGCACTTTAATGTAGATCCTTAACATTTAATTTCGTCAAAGTAACTCTAAAAACCTTCTTTTGATATGGTGTGAGACTGCTCTGTTATATGTCTATCAATACCATGCATATATCCAAATCTTACTCTTGTGACCAATGTTCAGTTAGGTAAAAAGAAGGACATTTTGAAAAAAGTCTTGAATTGGTGAATAAAGAAATTGTAACACTCTTGAACAATCCGGCATTTAATCAAAAGTCAATTCCAATAAAACGTATCAAAACTAGCTTAATATATTTTTCTAGTTAACAATAAATGAAAGATATACATCTAAACATAATAATTTCATTTGATTAGTTCATCAGAAGTACATACGCCTTCATTAGAAATAGTAATAAAATAAAAGGTCTAACCCCTAACATATACGTGTTTGTGCACACACACACACATATATATATGTGTGTGTGTGTGTGTGTGTGTGTGTGTGTGTGTGTGTGCGCGCGTGTGTGTTTTGTGTATTTCGGTATATCACAATCATTTTTGATAATACTTCTTATTCTTGGAGAAAAACTTCTGGAAAATAGCAATTCGTATTGAAGTTTATTATTATTTTTACTATTTAAGTAAATATCAAATGAAGTTTACGCAATTCATAACAACTTTAATAGCTAATAATCCCAAACTGGTTATTTTGATAGTATTAAGATTAGTAAGACACCAGCATGTCTAGATGCTTTCTTTGAGATATCATCGAGAATTCCGAGATATTATTTTATTACTATATCTAATTGAAGTTTTAGATTTGCTCATATTTCCAATATAAAGTATATGGAAGTTTGTTTTTTTTTTTTAATTCCATAAGACAGATTCGTCATTATTTTTTCAAAGATTATTTATTTTCGCTTCGCCGATATTTTATTATAATAAGTATATTGCTTGTAGAATTATGTTTTTACCTAATGGCATTAATTTCGTTTGTACTTCGATCATTAAATTCAATGTTAATTCCATCATTTGTTCAATATTTTACTTGTTTTATTTTTACATGGTATACACAAGAGTCTTTTATATATCCGTGTTGTGCGTTCAGAAAAAAAATGTGTTTTTTCAAAACGACCACATGAGTTACCTTAAAAGATTCATGAAGTGCAGTTCTCATATATACACTGAAATCTGAGTACAAATAATATACACGAGTGATTTTTTTGTACAAGATTTTTTTTAAAGATATTTATTATGGAAGTAGGTAATAACAATAGAGAAATTCACTTATTATCATGGGCACATACACGTATATATTGTGACGCGAAATTGACAATAATCCCCAAAACGGGACTTTATTTTCGCACGTGTGAAGACGGGGCAGGTTGGCACTTGATCCCCTACAGAAATAAGTCCTGTTTAGAGTTCTTCTCTCAGGCATATAAGAACTGGCATATTACATGAGGGAATAATTTAGGGCCAGACTGACCACCGCTGGCAAGGGGTTCCAAATTTCACACTATCACACACCCACCAGGTCGCTTTCTTCTTTCCCCGAGATAATGGAAGATTACGAGCCTATAGGTTTTAGTTGTAATAATATTAATATGGTAGTAGTCTGCAACCCCGGTTTTCCCGTGTGATACTTTAGGAATTAATTGGACAGTTCTAAGCGAGATAATATAAGGCGAATAGAAGCTGAAAGGAAAGCATGGAATAACAACATAGACCACATGGTAAAATGAAAATACATAGGTTCTTTACTACGGTTATATATATATACGTTCAAAGTGTCAAAACATATAATTGGATAGTCCATGAATATGAATCTCTTTTCTTGGCTTTATCCTTTTTCAAATTGAGAGAGGGAGAGTGGTAAACGAAATTTGGGTGTAAAGGAAAAATGTCCCCAAAGTTACTTATCTTTTTCGACGGGGTTCCACTGGAGAATTTTTCTTCTTTCACGGGCTAATAGACTTCGTTCTGTTTTTAGTACTGGCTTGAGGAACTTTGGAGTCCCTCGTGTCTCAGTTAATCTTTTGTCTTTAGCCCGGAGTAAAATGGCTATGGTCCGTCTGCCACGAGCCTTGCTCAAAAACTATCTTTTTTTGTCCTTTACTTCAGCTGAGGGGAAGGGAACCCCACTTCCGTTTTGGGGTCCCAGCCAATCATTTGGCTTCTCTCTCTTTCCCCTTCCGATGTCCGGCGACCTGACGTCACTTAAGTGCGAACATCTGGTCTCTTGTGTGACCCACATTCCTTCCTAACGGTCACTTTTTTGACTGCTTGATACTCTAATTCAATACGGGAGGATAGTATCAGTCTTACCTCTCCGTCTCCGTGAGCCATCACGTGACAATATCTAATGCTAAATATACCGCATATTCTACACGAATAATCAATAGAATGAATACGTATATATCTTTGCTAGCAATATCCATCAATGCATATATCATACATACATTCTGCGATATGCATTAATCTCACCCGTTTAACTATTTATCAATATTCGCTAACTATATATCTTATCTGTTTGGTTGACCCATATCCCCTTACACACATTTATCTTTCTGTATATATATATATATATATATATATAGGAGTAACATCTGGATGGGAGCAAATGTTGGACAAATAATAAACGTGGTAAAAGACCGACAAACGGAGGAGTATGAAAATTAACCAAAGAGTTTATCATAATATTGTGAAAATAAGTTTTACCCGTGGAGAATCACAATTGTCTGATAAAAAGTAAATGAAAGTTGTGATTATATATATATATATATATATATTCTACCTTAAAACACTTTCTTTCGCATTCCCTTGGGTTTGTTAACATGCGTTAATTTGATTTGGACCGTATCTAGACCAATGAAACATTCAATCCGTCGTGGTCTGGAGGTCTTTCAGGCAGGGCTGCTGTTTAAAGGTTCCAGCTGGTCGTCCAACCTTCGCTCGTCCACATGCGGCGGTCTATAAGACAAAATCACTAATGATTTGGTCCTTATTTTTCCATCATTGTCCCACATGTCTGCTTCGTCAAATTTGGATAGTTTTCATGACGGGTAGTTGGTTTGTTATAAAGCTACTGCTTTTTTGGTTGTTGCCTCCCGGACTTGTTCATTACAACTCGCAGCATTTTCGTGCAATTGCTATCAAGCTTTTTCTTTATGCGTTTTGTTAGCGTCAATGTGGCACATCTATATAGGATTATCGACACGACCACTGCTTTAAAAAATGCGTTTGATTTTATCAGTTAGGTCTGACTTCCAGATGATGGATAGCCTATCAACAGATGACCATGGGTCACGAAAATGATCTGCATCCTTTCAGGGTCATTTATACACCTTGTAATTTGTTAAAACTCTTATATATATATATATATATATATATATATATATATATATATATATATATATATATATATATATATATATATATATATATATATATATATATATATATATATATATATATATATATATATATATATATATATATATATATATATATATATATATATATATATATATATATATATATATATATATATATATATATATATATATATATATATATATATATATATATATATATATATATATATATATATATATATATATATATATATATATATATATATATATATATATATATCACGGATGTATGTAAACAATAGTAATTGTGATTCATAACCGTTTGAAATTTACTTCGCAGCTAATATCTCTCGTGGCTGAATGGATAGAAGCTTGAGTTAACGTTTGAGTCAACCGGGTTTCGATCCCAGCTACAGGAAGATACTGTCTAGCCACTCTGATGAGTTCTGATAGAACGAGCGAGATCTGTCTGTGGATTACTATATATATATATATATATATATATATATGTAAGTATGCATGCATAAGTTTGTCTATATGTGCGTTTATGTGTTTATTTGTGTGTTGGAATTTGAAAACACTAAACAAAAGCACATTTCAACTGAAATATTTCGAATTTATTATTTCTTAATGTCCATATACATTTCACAGCACGAATAAGAAATATTTCTTCAAACTTTCAGAAAAGTTATTTACTTTTTAACAATAAATTCTTGCATTAAAAACAGGCAATAATCAATTCTAATTCTATCGTTTCTGTCTCCACAGAAAAAAATGTTTCGGGAGGCCTTCGAAACAATACTCGTTTATTTTACAAATAAAAAGAGAGTTGTTAAAAGTATTGCGAAAGAATTCAGTCGACTCTGATACTAAAGTAAAACTGAAAGCCTAAATGCCAGATGTCAAACAAATTCAATAAAGATGACCAGGAGTTGTACAAATGGGGACTTCTAAGAAAATAAGCAGCTGTGATGACAAAATAAGAGTTGGAAATGTTAAATTATTTTATATTTTTTGGCGCCATAAATTTGACGTTTACGTGTTTTATGATCAAATTATAAATAACGTGGGTGGCCTTTAGTAACGGAAGAAATTGTGACATTTTGACACCCAGGCTTGGATATTAGATATCTCTCAGATGGTTTCTTTCTCTGCGTGCAGAAAGAGAAAAAAATACCTTTTAACTTGAGGGGACTTGTCAAATACCAAAACAATTTTATGAGGTCGCTGTAAAGGTAACTGTCAAAATATATTGTTCATCACTACATATATGTTTACTTTTGGGCTAACACCCATGGGGAAGGTATTGAATCCCTACAGATATAATCAGATATAGGTTAAATAGAACCACTGCTATTTTTCTACAATTAAGTTTTTGGTATTAAATAGCCCATGGAGTTTGATACATCATTAAACAATGAAGCCAAGAAACCAAAAATTGTTACTAATTTTAATTTTTGTACAAGTGAGCTCAAATCGAGGTTAAATTGCTTCAAAGTATTAAATTTCTGTGGTAATTTTAGAAATATATTCTAATTATTGTCTGTTGAGGAAGCTTATTCCAAAAAAAAAAAAAATTGGATAATTCCTGTTTTAAACTATGAGTAAATGTTTTATAAATTTTGTTCAATCCTGATTAATATTATTCATTTGATTTCCCTGTTTCGTAAATTTCTGTTTCACTTGTAAATTTATCTTCAGCAAAATTATAAATTATCATCAGTACATGTGAAAATGCAAATTTTATTTATAAAATGCATAATATAAGTAACAGATAATAAATATGGATTGATTCATGGATTAATCGATTTTAGCGGCCCGTCCACTTATACATGAATATAAGAAAAATGTGTTAATTGCACGTTGATATTTATACATTTTCTGATTTTTTCTGAAGTTGCTATTTGTTACACTGGGCTCTGTTATAACTCATATTCCTATCAATCAGATCAATTTGAAAAAGCGAGGGGATCCTTACAGGTACTTCAACTCTGGGTTCGAGTAGTCTTTGGAGTAATTGCTATGAAGGGGTACATCATACTTACCAAAGCTCCAGAACTTGAGCCTTACTATCAGATGTAGCCGAATGTCTAACACAGAACGCCCCTTCGGTGGGGGAGGTTACTTCTCAAAGGTGACATAGTCAGCGCATTCTAAGCCCCGACAACAGGTTGAAAATATTGAAATGATAGATATCATAACGCACTTAACAGCGTTAATTATCCTTCTGCTTGGATAATTTTTTTTTAATGGAGTGAGAACGGACGTTGAGACAACACTAATATAATGAAGTCATAAGTTGAATCAGAATATGTAATATCTTATTGGTGAGAGGATTTTTGTGTTACGGTGCTAAAATATGGGACTGTTATTGTAAAATAGAAGGAAAAATCGGATCATTATTATATAAATGGAAATATGACTTAGGTAATCATATTTACCAACCCCTCTGCTCGGGCAGGATATGACACAAGGTCAATTTTTAAGCGGAGCTTAACAGGTTTTAATTCAGAGTTTTCCTTCTCCTAGATTAGTTGCCTCACCTAGGCTGAAGAACCTCGCCTGTCCTACTATTTACCCATAGCTGGAGGGAGAAATAATTGGATTCATACCTTTCCCAAGGGTATTAGTGCTATGTGATATGCAATCAGTCTCGTCCACGATTTGAACTCGTGTCGCCGTGTCCATTTCCTACGACAATAACTATTACACCACGGGCACCTCCAATATGACCTAGGTAATAAAGGTAATTTTTATCGCAACTAGACATCAAATTATGCTATTCAAAAAATGTATTCAAATTCTGAAAAATAACATTCACTATTGTTTACTTTCATTTTACGTATAAACTAAGGTCTTCACGGGACTGGTAATTGAAATGAGAATAGAAGTAGAAAAATGAGAAAGTAAGAATTTTTGACTAATAATACTATTTTTTAAGATCAACATTAGGTAAGAAATTATGATGGATTCAAGAGTTTAACAATCAAGTTTCTTTTTTGTTTTATATTTTCAATGCCCACTTTTGTGAAAGTGTAAAAAAAAAACTTGAAATATACATATCGCAATTTTATGATTGATTGATTTTAACCGAATGTCAAACTGTCTCGAATAGTTTTACGCTAAGTGAGTTATGGAGTCGTTTACATTGCATCTTTATTTTTACATTATTTATTATTTGCTGAAGAATTTTTTTGTTTTGTTTTTTATTTTGCTTTTTTTGTAAACGGACTTTTGAGTATTAATATTTTTTAAACAGATCTATTCGACTAGTAGATAGAACTCGAAAAGTGCCAAGTAATCTGGGTGTTTGTCGATCTACATTTCATGGTAATATACGGGTTCTCTAGATTTCCCAGACCTCCAGAACTGAACTATCACCATGAGATGCAGTCTACTGGTGTATGCAAGACACCTCTTCATAGAAAGTCTAACTCCTCATCAAGGAACGTAGTCAACGTATTTTAATCCACAACCAGTGCACCTTTGGTGGTATAACTGTTATCAAGGTTGACTTGTAAACCTTCACGAGTGAGTTCAAATTTCATGGGATGCCTCTTTCTTTCGGTTAGGGGCCGCATCCAATAAAAAATCTAAGTAAATCACAATTCACAGAGCGGTCAAAATTGAATGATCCCGTCAACACAGCAAGTATAAAAAGTGTAATTGGAAAGAAAATAGTTAACAAGATATACGGAGTTGGGAGCAAATCAGAATCATTTGACCAAGCAATGAAACGGGCAGATGCTGTTGGGGAAAATGAAGATTCTGTATAAGCATTCGATGAAAGGACAAGAAAAAGAGGAGAAATGTTAAGGAAATAAATAAAGGTGTAAATAAAAAAAAAAGAAAGCAATAGATGAAAGTAAATCTTAGAAGAAAAATGAACAGTAGAAGTTTTAAGAAAATATAAAGAACGGAGGTATTTGAAGAAATATTCTAAGAATCACAGGATATAATATAGGCCATCCTTATTTTCAGATAACAGGACAAATGTCTATTTTTCTCCGAGTAAAAACCCAAGGAAGGATTAATCCATTTAGTTCTAGAGATAGCCTTCAATTAGAAGGACAAGGTAAACTGTCCGTCACCTTAATTGTACCGAAATATTTAAAGTAATATTCATCGTGGTAGGCGTAATTATCGGTAACAAAGACTTAATAGGTTTATATCTGGTGATATCAGATTTTTAAAGATGATTAGTTTTCATTACTTATGCAGCATCTTGTTTATAGTTGAACTCAGTAATACATTCATTTTAATTGTTTAAGTCATTTTAATTGTTTATAGTTACTAGGATTCATAAACTGATTTTGATTTATATTTTATATTCTAAAAGCTTTATGAGTTGAAAAAGCAAAAATATACACACAAATATATATACACATATTCATATGCAAACATAGTTATGCTAATATAGAGAACTTCCCCTAATTATTTAAACAGCAAATTTGATTCCCATGCTTTGGTTTGAAAGTTGATTTGGGTCGTTTTTTTGAAAATACATAGTTTTGATTTTTTTTAATTCTACATTCCTTAAAAATGTTTTCATTTAAATATATTATTAAACTCAAATGAATCAATTTGTTTTCTTTAAAATCTTCTTTATATTGTGTAATAAGATTGAAAAGGTGAAATATTGCTATTACCTTATGCCTATTATGTTCTTTAATCTTAATGAACATTTATCTCTAGAATATACTGGTCATCATTAGTGCATGAAAATGCGCAAATTCTTCTTTGTATTGATTAAGATTGGGATACAAAAGAAATTACTAAACTGAGAATACGTATAGTTCCTTATGCTTAATAAGAAATATTTCTTGTTGGTATGCATAATAATATATAGTTTTGTTGAAATGTTTTTTTTTAATTGATTCGTTAAAAAATAAAAAGAAAATAAAAAAATATTCTTTACCCTTAAAAAATCTAAATGAAAATCTACCAAAACGATTGGAAAGTTGAACGTTTCTTGAATCTGGACGACCTACTGAACTTGTATTAAACCTTTGTCCTATGCCTCGACTTTTTAATCTCACCGGTTGTCTTTGGCAGTTAAAACTTATTGTAAATTTGTTGAAATACTTACGAATTATAGTTTATGTCATATTCATGAAAAGTTCTCTCAATGTATCTTTTTAATCTCACCGGTTGTCTTTGGCAGTTAAAACTTATTGTAAATTTGTTGAAATACTTACGAATTATAGTTTATGTCATATTCATGAAAAGTTCTCTCAATGTTTCTCTATATATCTAGCAACAACGGCACTTAAATGTGATTACATACATTCAATGTTTGAAAGATAGTAATAAAAGTATGTTTTATCTTTTAAATTACAAAACTATGAGATTGGAAACATATAGATATTATCTAAATCATTTGCTGAGAATTCTATAATTAAGCCCATGGTTTTAAAACAATACTATTGATAAAAATTTTATCGGCTGGCACAGCAAATCTGACCTAATATTTAAAGCTCCAAAAACAAAAGGATACCTAATACTTTCAAAAAATATGTAAATTTTTAATTCTATGGTGGAAATGAATATTTTATTTCATTTTATTTTTAATCAATTGCACTTTCGAGCGCAAATAAGCACACATATGTTCATAAACAGTTGCAATTGCAAAAAACACATATATTTAGTGTTTTATACAAGATTTATATTTTTATTATTGCCAAAATAAAGTGAATATTTATAAGTTATGACAATGAATGCTTATGAATCATTGATGAAAGCAGATGTGAGTTGAAGTGATTTTTTCACGGATATTCATTATAAGTATACATCTGTATTTAGACATTTTAGAAGTATAAATAATTTATCATGCTTTTTAACTAAAAGATAATATTCATAAACGAAAAAACTGCGTCGATTTTAAATTGATTCTGATGCACAAAGAATAGGCATCCTTTCTAAACAGCTATTCGTATATTCAATGAAAAATCTTCTATTATCGCACGAGTGAGTAAATGGGATGATGAAAATGCGTTTAGTACCCGTAACAAACGAAAACAATCTTGCAATAAAATTAGGGGGGTACACAAAGCGTTTTTAGATTGTTTTTCACGGACACACAATGCAATTGGAAGTTTATTCTCTGATGGTCATTAAATATATAAGTAAGTAAGTAAAGTTGGCGACCATAGTCGAGGGTGACCCGAAGGCTTCCTTTTCGATAGCTACTACACCAAGGTGTAGGGGAGGGCGCTACTCCTTTCCCTCGATTGCTCCACTTTACCCTTGATCCGTACCTTATAATGCTGAGTGTTAAGCAAGGATACATCAAGTACCATTTTTAAAGTCTTTGGTATGACTCGACCTGGGATTGAACGCAGGTGTCCCGGGCCATTGGCGAACACTCTAACCACTAGGCCAATGTCCGGTGTTTTTATTAAATATATACCCATACTATATATTTCTGTAATAAACAATAGGCTAAATAATTGTGAAAACATTTAAGTATTGATTTTTCCGACTTCATAACAAGTCAGATTTTATAGTTGGGAGGAATCACGAAAAGAGTATCATGCTTTGCCTTACATAAAATGTGTGGCCCTGTCTACACTTCTCTTATGGAGCAATTGATATACTCAACCCAGGTAAACGTGTACAACCTAGTTAAAAGGACTTCTAGGAGCAAGCGATAAACTTAATATCAACCACACGGGATGAACACTAAGTGAACCGAGCATGTGTCAAGTGAGAAGACACTTGGTGTTCCGGCCCGAAAGTATTTATTTTTTTCCTTGGTCATTGAAAAAAAAAATACCTCAGTGATTTTATAAGGTTTGTTGTTAAAAGAACACTGTTTCTTTGAAATCATGAGAATATAATAAGTACTAAAGGTTTTTTTTTTTGCGCACGGTTCTCTTGAATACACAAAACTTTAACGAAGTATATTTGACCCATAGATGAGACCTTAACAGGTGCAAACATCTCGTAATGCCAAGTGAGACTCTATGCTTCAATGTATGCTTACCAAATGTGGTACTCTCTTTTGGTCCGGCCCAAATGCTATGCTCTCTTCTGGGGTCAGTTACCATTTGTAACACTATCGTTTGGTACGGTACTAAATGTTACAATATCTTGGTACGGTACCACTGTTATAATTGGGCATTCCCGACTACCAACGCCGATACCAGCACCAAATGTGATACTGTTGAGCACAGCAACTTTTGTGGTTCCAAATGTAATGATAATGATTGATCTTATTCTGGTAACGGCTCCAAATGCGGTACTATAGTTGTCACGCTACTTTTACTTAGGCCTTATCCTGGTAACGGCGCCAAATATTATTCCAGATAGTTTGCTTATCAATCTTTTCAGTGCCCAGGCTGTGTTTGAAAGATCCATTGATAGGGAATGACACAATTCATCCGGAACTTCTATCAGTCGGGGCGATTTGTATGAACAAAGTTGCCTGGTTGTTGACAACTCAAAGACAAGAAAAACACTCCGGCAACAATAAACAATCATTTATTGGAACGTATTAGTGCAATAGTAAAATATCCGATATTTTTAAAGGAAATAGTCGCATTATTATCCAGATACATTCTTCGATGGTCAGACTGCATACAGTAGCAGGGCAGAGAGAGAGAGAGAGAGAGAGAGAGAGAGAGAGAGAGAGAGAGAGAGAGAAATCTGTAAGGGTCTATGAACAGTGACACAAAAAGTGACCCCCCACTACCGATGTCTGATCTCAACTGCTTCCAGCTGACAACTGACAAAATTCGCTAATTTCTTTTTCATCTGAATTCAAGATATCGGTAGTGTGATTTCATCTCACTAAGTTATTATGTCATCTCACACGTGTCTCCAAATTCAACGTTCTTATTTCCCAATAAAACTTGTGACAAGACTTAAATCCGTTTTGTTTACATTTGGTCTTCCTGAGTTAGGCACTGGTGTACTCGCTTGAACTTTCCAA
>OY757911.1:55749309-55776809 GCA_963585895.1 Sepioteuthis lessoniana | reverse complement strand
AGAGTGGCCCTGGTAGCAATGGCAATGAAAGGGCACTCTACATTCCCCAAAGCCCCTGCATCACAGGAACCTCACCATCATATTGTTTAGAGTCATATCAGGACACTCATTGTGGGGTCTTATCCCTCTGCAGAGGTGTAGTCAGTATGTTCTACTGCCCCAGTCGACAGGACAACCTTTAAATTTTGTATTATATTCAATTCTAATCCTTCTTATATCCATTTTCCTAATTAACATATTAACATGGGACACGGGCTTTGGTGGAAATGTCTCCCCAGTGGTAAAGGAACAGACGCTAAGTCTTCGTAACGATACTATAAATCTTCTCTTATATATTTATGATTGCTGCTCTGAAATTCAAGTAGCAGTTTGATAAACCAGTTGTCTATGACGAAGGAATCTTTGTTGATGCCTAATACTGATTAGCACACATTTGCCTTTACCCCACTTGAGTTCGCTTTCTTTGAGTGACATTGAGATTCACTTGTTGGCTGTCATTTCGCAGTCTCTATAGTTCCTATCACGTCTTATGTATGATGCCCAATTTCCGGACGGGTATATCCTGTTTATAGAATAATTCTCTGCAAAGGGCTTTCGTTGACACTTATATTTTCCTTGCTATGCACATGGCAACGCATCTTCTTCGACGCAATTTCAACCAATTTCAACTGTGTTATGTAACATATCAAGCATTCCATTACACACGCGTTCTGTCACCAACGCGCGCGCGCACACACACACACACACACACACACACACACACACACACACGCACATATGAATATATGTATACATAATAAAAGAAACAGGAAAAAATCTTGAGATTCTGACTTTCACGATATCTATTCTCTGCTGAGTTAATACTCAAAGCGTCTGCTACCTTGAGTATTGGTAGAATAACTTCAGAATCATTATATTTCATCTTGTTTTATTATTAAATTATTTCATATTTAAAAAAATTGTGAGATATTGGCTACTGTTTACTGCATTGACACCAGTGAACATTTTTAGGATAGAAACACCTTTAGTGGTAAATTTTCTATCTATATATAAGGGTATAGCTCAAATTATATCGGTATTTTTTCCCGGGAGAAGCGACTTAAGTCGAAAAAATGACCTAAGTCAAATTTAGTTGTTTCCAAATAATCTTTACACAAATAGTTTTGTATTTAATTCATGAATGCATTTTTAATAATATATGGTCAATAGGAATCAATTTTAAGATTAAAAGCAAATAAATTTTAGTTTTTAATATTGTGCAGAAAAAAAGGAATCTATATTATTGAATATATGTACGTACATACTTGTAAATGTAGATGTTTACAATCTTTCGATTTTTATTGTACATCGTTGACTCTATTTTATGAATGTAGGTTGCTCCGAGAAATTATAAAATGAAATAATTTGGTTTGGTTGAATAACAAATAGAGTTATTAAAATCATTTTGAACGTATATTTTGTTTTTGACAAAGGACGTATAATCGAGAACGACTTCACTCGAAACGACGAAACCCAAGGTATATATATATATATATATACACGAGGATCATTAAATAAGTTTCCAGACTTTTTTCGTATGGGCACTTTTATTGATAGTACACACATGAAACACTTGTCCCCGTCGGAGTAATCTCCTCCGGCTGCGATGCACTTGTTGTACTGTTACAAAAATTATGGAAGGCCCCATGGAAGTCCTCTTGTGTGAGCATGTCTATGACCTTCGTCACAGCCTCTTTCATCTCCTCAGTTGTCTCATAACGACAACCACTGAGCTTAGGGAATAACCAAAAGTCACAGGGAGCAAGTCTGGACTATAGGGAAGCTGAGGGACTTTCTTGATGCCCATCTTGGTCAAATCGTCTGTGACAAGGATGGAGTTGTGGACTGGTGCAGTGTCCTCGTGGAAATGCCACTGACCCGATTTGAAGAGTGCTGGCCTATTCCGACGGAATCTCTTCCTGAACTCCCTTAAAACCTCAAAATAGTAACCCTAACCCTAACCTTTTGGCTGATAAACTCTGGTCTATTGACTTCCTTGCTCCTCCTACACCTCTCATCATCCCTCACAGACTCCCTGCCTTGTTTGAATCTCCTATGCTACTCAAAAACCGATGCTCTATTCATGCAAGATGGTCCAAAAGCAGTCTGAAGAATTCCATACGTTTCTGTGGCATTTTTTCCAAGTTTAAGACAGAATTTTATTGCATATCGTTCTTCTAAAGTGTCCTCACATCCCTATAGCATTTTTGAAATTCACCAGGTGTGACAATCAGACATTAGTAGGATGTATTCCAATGCCTGTTGTAGCTGTTCATTTAAACCTGAAATCATAAAAATTGGTCAGTCATCCTTTAAGATGTACAGCAATAACATGCTGTATTTTCAAGAGTCAATGGCAAGCTTAAATGCCAGTACCAAAAAAGTCTGGAAACGTATCGAATGTACCACGTATATATATATATATATATATATATATATATATGTGTGTGTGTGTGTGTGTGTGTGTGTGTGTGTGTGTGTGTGTGTGTGTGTGTGTGTGTGTGTGAGACACTAATAAATATCACATATCAGTATATGTGCAGATTTATTTGTTATCTTATCATCGAGGTAATAATACCGGATAATCTCATTTATCCAGAATAGTTTACAATGTCCGAATATCCTGATATCATTGGGAAAATCGTGGAAGAGCTGTTCATGAATGATCTAAGCTCTTTTCAAATGGCTGAGAGGATTTTGTTTTTCAAGAAAACGGCGTGTAACAAAAACGTCGCTACCTAAATTCATATGCCAGATCAACTCTGTGATTTACATATAATAAATCCCACGATAAAGCATTTAGCATGTTCTCTGGTGTCATATGATACACCAGAAAATGATCTTCGAAGGTTTTCTGAAAAATTCAACCAACAATAATTAATCATGAAAAAGTTAACTGATATGTGTATTTTCTGTACTGGTTGTTTCGGTTTAAATATGTACCATAGCCATGATATAGCTATGTGTGAAACGTACATCGAATATCCATAAAGATAGAACAAAGAAATCTCGAAACACAAAAAACACGTAACGACTTCTTTGTTCAGGTAGGAAACTTTTTATTACTTTTGAGTTTAAAGGTTTTTCGACATAAGGAGAGAGAGGCACAATCTTTCTATTCTGGCTTTTTCATCTGCCCCCCATCCAACTTGTGTGGCACCCGCCACAAAGGTCTCGCGAGCTAGCGAAAGCCAACCGTCTCGTCCGGTGTCTAGTCTCAACTCTACTAACTTTCTTCAAATTCCCATAATTCTCCGCGCGCTTCCGGTGCGTGACGTCATTAGTACTCACTAGCCTCCGTTTCCCATCTCTGGCTATTGTGACATCTCTGAGTGGCACGTCCGCTCTGCGAGCCCATGAACACCTGTGTCAATGTTGCACCTAACTAACCCATGTGCTGAGCCGAAAGGTTCTCAGCCTAACTAAACCCAAAGGCATAAACCGAAATCCCTCGGCCATTATATTACAAATATACCTAAATCGAAGTAACAAATACAATACAAAATAGACATAGGCCTTGAAAGAGCGGAATTCGATATATAGAGAGGACATGTTTCACTACACCCGGTAAAAACGAATACAGTAAATATTTCTTGCTTAGACTGATCCCGACTTAGTGGAAACCAATTCGATACGGCTCCTGAAAAAATTCCGTATAACCATTAATTTTGACCAACAAGTCAACCCTTGAAGGTTGGGAAATTCTCTACATAACTGAGTGTTGACCATTTGGCAGGACTAAAATCCAAACATTTAATAGCCAATCAGTGAAAGAATCGATATTCGCCATTTACCGTAAATCCAACATACTGATACAAACATTTCCATCTTAAAATCCTGTTTGGTAAACATGTTCAACAAATTTACACAGATAAATGTATGTAATAATAAAAATCTAATACAAAATAAGTCTTATGTTGATAATATATCACACGCAATGCAGATGTAACGTCGGGATCGTCTCACCTCCCTGACGACCAATCAGACCAATATGGTATATTGTTTATCAGAACAAATTCATGATATTGCAATAGGCACTAAATGAATACACATATAAGCTATAAAATGTAAGATTTGTTGATTTCACATATTCTATCACTAGCCTAAAGTATATTTATGGGGTCAACCTATACAGAAATTATTATTCTAACCGAAAATCTTTAGCTTAGGTCGACTTAAATTCTAGATTGACTTACACACTGTAATTGACGGTAACTTTTTCTTACTTCAATGCAATATTTAGTTATCAAATCGATGATTGAAGTCCGTTAATGTGCTTATTTAAATCTAAAGTTTCTCGCGGTTATTTAGCGCTAAGTGAATATACATGGATTAACAATAACATATTGGATGTTCTCCATCACACAATCAGGAAGAATTGAAAAAATTATGTAGACATTCCTCCAATCAGAAAATACTTTCATTTGCAAAAAAACAAAAAAGCTACAGTCCAACAAAAGCCTTCATTGTTTTATAACAGAGATACAATTTGCCAAGTCAGCCACTTTTTATGTTATCTCCCTATTCAACTAAAATTGCATTCAACGTATAAAATGTAAAAACTGGTACTTGGTCACATTTGAATGAACTGGTCTGCAATAATGTTTGATTTAATCTCTAATTTTGTAGATTGAAACTTATTCGTCGGATGGAGTCGGGTTAAGATTTTACGATACCTTGTTCAGTTTATGTGGTTCAGTCGGAGTTGAAGTGAAATTGACAATTTCTGACTTACTTTTAATAACAAAATATCTCTATTTCATCATGAGATGTGCAATGAAATATATGCCCCCCCATATATATATATATATATATATATATATATATATATATATAATATATATATATATATATATATATATATATATATAAGAAAATAGAAAAACAAAATAATACAAAAGTGATGAATTTATTTTGATAGTAAAACGTTTTGGTATTAAAAAAAAATTCATCGGGACTTTGGTGATGATTAAAAATGTTGCTTGAAAATGTCCCTTGAAAATTTTTTGGTAAAACCAAAACATACATCGGTGTTCCTGCAACATTTTTCATCATCTTTAAGTCCTACAGAAGTTTATAAACCGAAAATTTTGGATTATTTCATTTTTCTGCTTTCTTCATAGTATCTGATTTACTACCAATTTTCATTTCGACATAGAAACACACACACACACACACACCACACACACACACACACACCACACACACACACACATATATATATATATATATATATATATATATATATATATATATATCAACAGTTAGGTTTAAAGTGTTTTATCAGTAAAATACAGTCCATTATGTGCAACAGTGAAGAGCAATAATATGAATTCTTAACTATAAAAACACAAAAGAGGATCTGAAAAATCTGACAATATGATAGAAGTATGTGGAAATTTGGATAAATCAAACACTTAAAATCTGTTTTGATGTGTGATATTTCGTTCTTTTATTTGATATTAAGAACTTTTTCAGATTGCTTAATTATTTGACTGATCCATCGTTCCACATATTTCTATTATATATATATATATATATATATGTGTGTGCGTGTGTGTGTGTGTATGTGTGTGTGTGTGTGTGTGTGTGTGTGTGTGTGTGTGTGTGTGTGTGTGTGTGTGTTTGCCTACGTGCGTATATGAGTGTATTGTTCTATGCTATTACACATGCAGTTAGCGCTGAGTATACAGGTCAAAATATTATGATATAGTTTTATACTTGTGCATAAGTTTTCTTAAAGTCTATATGGTGCATGTATGTGTTTTGTACTTGTATCTAGAAAAAGGAATGTAGGAGTTACACTGAAATTTAAAACCAAATATTAGACATTGATTTAGCCTCTTTTTAATTCAACAAATTAAGGCTCTTTACTGCAAAAGACATTTCATCGCGTATAAATATACAAAACCCTAGAATATGACCGAAAAGTCTAATGCAACGCTTTTTACGGCGAAAAATGTCTGAAAAGAAAAAAAAGTACATTTTCAACTACAGACAGAAATAGAAAATAAATTGTTGACGTAGTCCTACCGTTTTGGTGCCAATTTTCTGATATTATGTATCATTATATTTTTATCGAATTGCTGGTTACAATGAAAACAAAACTTCTTGTTTGAATTACAAATCAGTAGAAATTGTTATCAATTTATATGATCATCTTTTAAAATATAAAATTCTAATGCAAATTAGTAATTGGATATGTGTCACAAATCTCGTCGTTCTTCTCTTAAGCCGCATAAAAGCAAAATGTTTTATTCGAACATAATCGATCGTGCGAAAAACATAAGAATTGAGACAGCTGGAATAATTAAAGGTGCCAAAAAAGCTAAACAGCATGTTTTGACTTCGAGAATAGCAAAGCTATTGTCTTATATCTTACAAGATTGCTAGAGAAGCGCCATTAACGAAAGACATTCAATAATGATGACACCTCGGTGATTGTAACAATGAGAGATATAATGTATCGTCAGTATAAAAATGTGAATGAAAGCATAATACAATGTTACCATATTAGAAAATACAAAAGATTTTGGACATCGACTAATATATATATATATATATATATATATACTAACCACCGATTAGCGCAGGAAATCTGAAATGATATTGTTTCTTATGCTAATACTTTCCGTTGCACTTACTTGAATTGAAAAAAAAATCATTTTCATGAATTTAATTGAAATTTATCCGAAATTGAAAAAAAATCAATAATTATATAATCTGCACAGACACCGATATCGACACAACTACACATATACGCGCACACAGAGCACATAGAGCACACACGCGCTCACACAAAAACATATATACACAAAAACTAATATAGACACAAACACACATATACATATGCACAGGCATATACAAAGAATGAAGGAGAGAGGTTTATATAGAATATCAATAATTAATGTGGTGGGTGCCCTCGTGGTGTAATGGTTAAAGCGATGGACTGCGGAATCGTAGTAAGCGATTTCGTATTCCAGTCGTGCTATTACGTTCACTTTCGGTCAAATAACCTTGGGAAAGGTATGAACCCCCTTATACTCCCAGCTATAGTTTAAATAGTACCAGTACTGTTCTTCTAGGAGAATGGCTTTGGCGTTAAATAACCTACAAAGGTTGATATACCATTAGAAACCAAGGAAGAAAGTTATTATTGCAGTAAATGGAATCAGTTATGTAAGTACAGATCCTGGACGATAATTTTGACATCAAATTTTACATATTATATACCAATGAAAGAATGATGACACATTCTTTACAAAAATATAACTCTCACTTTATTATCGAAAGGTCGAAATTGGTCAAGCGTGTGAAACAGAGACAGAGACGAAGGACAAAGATTGGTTGAAGACTGCTATATTGATGTTTTCTTAACCCATTGGGTAATTCTATATCCAGGGACGTACACCTTTGCTTCCTTGACGGGAGGTCCGCTGGGGCCTCCCGCCACCACTTCTGGCAACTTACCGGCCGCTCTCCAAACCTCTTGACTGTCCGACTGACTGACTAACCATGACAACCCGTTCTATCTGTAGCTGCCTGTGTATATATAATTTTTATGACTACTTCCGGTTCAAGATTTACATGATCTGCTTCCATTTGTCAACCCACGGGATCTGTCCCCTTGTTTAACAGCTGGAATATCCTGTTAAGGTATTACTACTTGAAGAGTATGTCAAAGGTCAATATGCAACACACATACACTCAAGGAAAAGCAAGAATACATTCGTTCTGATCCAAGCAATGGGTTAATAGTGGGATAGACTGGTCCTTTATTCCATGTGGGTAACCGGTCACGGACAAGAAACGTTCTAAAATCAAAACCGATGACTTCGCATTCCGCTCGTAACGAAAAGTTTAAGATCACACACACACACACACACACACACACACACACACACACACACACACACATATATATACAAATATTCGTGATGTCAATAGCAACTTTTTGTCTATATCTAGGCGCTTGTCTTTATTATAGTTAAATTGAACACCGACAGTTGCTATGACTTGTGTCTCATTTCTATTTCTCCTGATATTTGATAAATATTTGCCTCTCTTCTCCATCAATATTACATCATGACTTCCGAGCCTAATA
The DNA here is from genome assembly GCA_963585895.1 of Sepioteuthis lessoniana. Lineage (NCBI taxonomy): Eukaryota > Metazoa > Mollusca > Cephalopoda > Myopsida > Loliginidae > Sepioteuthis > Sepioteuthis lessoniana. Next base: position 55,768,666 of record OY757911.1, on the reverse strand, counting down.
TGTCCTACAATTATCAGCCCAGTTATTATGGCAAGATAAGATCGATGTGTTTCAATAATGAATGTTTCAAAGGCTAAAAACAAACACCTCAGTTTACCCTTTATATTTTTCTTGATTAAACACACACTCGCAAAAGAATCAGTGATAAATACAAACACTCATACACACGCATATATATATATATATATATATAGAGAGAGAGAGAGAGACAGACAGAGGCAGTGAGAGAGATAGATAGATAGATAGATAGATAGATAGAATATAAGGTTAAAAGTGGTTGAAATTTGTAAAATACAGTGATTATGCAAAAAATGGAAAGTAATTATAAAATATTTAAATCTGAAAAAAAAGAACAATGCAAATTAACTTACGACACGTGTGGATACAAATGATCAAAAATATAGGCTACGTGAAATTCAGAGATGTATGACTTTACCTCACTTATATATATATATGAGTGTGTGTGTGTGTGTGTGTGTGTGTGTGTGTGAATAGTATTGAAAAGAAAGCACATGTGATTAATACTAGTGAATTTGATGTTCAGGATATAAAAATGTTAGTTATAAGGTTTATCCTGTACTATATTCAATTATTTTATATTTTGAAATATTTTGTGTGACTGTTCTACATTTATGTAGCCAGAAAATTGTCACGAAAGAAAAAGGGTTTTAAGCGTTGAATTTAATCATAATTATATAAGACTTCTATTTTAGTCGGGCACTGTTTTTATCATCAAATATAAATTCTGAACCTTTATTGACAGCCGAGTCAATATGTATGTATGGATCCTTAAATACGTTTCCAGACTTTTCTGTGTGGGCACTTTTATAGATAGTACACACATGAAACTCTAGTCCCCTTCGAAGTAATCTCCTCTGACTTCCATGCACTTTTTGTACCGTTACAACAACTTCTGGAAGGCCCCATGGAAGTCCTTTTGTATGAGCATGTCAATGACTTCGTCGGAGCCTCTTTCATCTCTTCAGTTGTCTCATAATGACAACCTCTCAGTTTAGGAATAAGCAAAAGTAACAGGGAGCAAGGTCTGCACTATGGGGAGAGTGAGGAACTGTCTTAATGCCCATCTTGGTCAAATAGTCTGTGACAAGGATGGTGTTGTGGACTGTGCATTGTCCTGGTGGAAATGCCACTGACGCGATTTGAAGAGTGCTGGCCAATTCCGACGGAATCTCTTCCTGAACTCCCTTAAAACCTCAACATAGTAACCCTAACCCTAACTCGTTGGCCATCAACTGTGGTGTATTGACTTCCTTACTCATCCCATACCTGTCATCATCCCTCACAGACTCCCTGCCTTGCTTGAATCTCTTATGCACTCAAAAACTGATGCTCGCTTCACGTAAGATGGTCCAAAATCAGTCTGAAGCATTCCATACGTTTCTGTGGCATTTTTTCCAAGAGTAAAACAGAATTTTATTGCATATCGTTCTTCTAACGTGTCATCACATCCAGATCTCATTTTTTCATAGCAATAACATACTAAATTTTCAAGTGCCTACGACAATTTTAAATGCCTGTACAAAGAAAGTTGGAAACGTGTTGAATGCACCACGTATATATATATATATATATATATATATATATATATATATATATATATATATAAAGAGTCAGTTCATTTTTAGTTGGTACACCTCTAAAATTAGCTGACCTGTTCAAATACTTCGGCTGTAAGATGCCATCTTTTCAAACGATGTCTACATCTGGAAGGCTTGTTCTGCTATTGACCAGTCTCCGATCAGATTTCCATCTGATCACTCCGATTAAATATAAGGAGACTTCTTCCAATCTGTGTCAGTGTCGTATTAGCTACTAATGACTAAGCCGATACGGCTGTATGGATGAACCATCTGGACTTTAACGAAACACACAGAAAAAAAAGGAAAATAGGAGCTACACATGTATACTGCGAGCTATTTTAAACAAATTTTGCAAGCAGCATCACACAAAACAGCACTACGGCCATGTACCCACACCATCTCCGAAACCATACAAGTTATATGAGCAAGACATGCTAGCAATACAAGAGATGTAAAGAAGATATCATTAGGAACGTTCAGTTTTGGACTCCTAGGCGTGGACACACAAGTTTTAGTCCGACCTGTTAGGACATGATTATATCAGCTCTGCATGGATACTGGATTTCCTCAAAGGGGAGTGGTAAAAGATTGGGGCGGATGGGGAGAGAGAGAGAGAGAGAGAGAGAGAGAGAGAGTGAGAGAGATCAACAGACAGAAAAAGAGACAAAGAAAGTGAGAAGGATAATTGTGTGTTTGTATTTGTGTGAAGAGTCTTCTAACCTAAGCACTGCGCGATGATGATATGCATTCTTGTACTTGATAGAATGTGATATTGATAAAATCACTCTGAGTTAGACACATAACATTTGACAATCATACTTAAAAATTACGTTCCTATATAATGCTGTGAATATAGTTAATACACTAACACGTTCTCCCAATATATATATATAAATTTATATATTAAAGAATGTCTACGGTAACGTTACGATGGATGTTTACCATCTGTATTGTAGAATGGTTCAAGGGGATAAGGCAATTGAATTATATGTGGGAAGCAATACAAAATGAATCGATCAGAAAACCTAGTTTCAAGTCATCAACATGAATAGGGAACGCTAATCGCCTCATAGAATCTTAATATTTCTTTGTAATTCAGCAGCGCGGAAATGAAAGAAAAAACGTCTCTATGTGAAGGAAAGAAAAATAAATCCTGCTTATCCAGCTAACAGAATTGCTATAATCACCCCTCTGAGTGGAGAGAAAAAAAAACAACATTAATAATCATTTCAGGATCGAAATTCGTGGTTTCCTTCAAGGCTGTCATGAACGAAGTAGAATCCTTACTTAGTCATCTCATTTACCGTTCGGGCCCTGCAAAATCCCCTGCTACATCGATACCACTATATTTGATCCATTGCTTCCTTATTTAAATCTTTGTAATCTCCATATCTTCCTTTTGGCGTGACTCTTTCTATCCAACGGAGTGTGTCTGGTATGAGTTGAGTACAGACGAGAGCGTGAAAATGAAGAACTTGAAGGAGAATTGTGCCGAAGAAGACGCAAATAGATAGATAATAAAAGAACAATGAATAGAAAATAAGAAAATATCGAAAAATAAAACTAAAATATCTGTGCAAAGGAAGTAAAAACATGTGATTGGAAAGTTTAAAAGAACAATGAATCATAAATGTGGAAATAGAATAATTAGACATAATTAAAAACAAAACTACTATTTTAAAAGCAAACCCATAGGAATGGGTTATTGATAGATATGCAGCATAAATGTAATAAAATTCTTGGAATTTTGAGATACAAACAGATCCCTTACATTTGCCATGAAGAGCAGAGCAAGTGATACTCAAAAGGAAAACCAAAAAGAATACGTCGTCTAGTAGATTTTGCCATTCCAGTGGATCACAAAGTGAAAATAAAAGAAAGTATTAACAAATCAATGGAATTTGCCAAAGAACTAAAAATCTTTGGAACACGGAAGTGACGTTGATACCAATTCTATTAGTCCGCTTGGAATGGTTCTCAAAGGCTATGTAAAAAGACCTCATTAATTGGAAATCAGAAGAAGAATCGAGACGCTCCTGATCATAGCATTGTTAAAATCAGCGATAATACACAGAACACTGAGGACCTGAGGAGCCTTGTTGTCACTCATACCCCGCTGAAAGACCACTAATCAAAACTGGAGTGAAAAACACACAGGGAGTGAAATAATAACCAGAATCGCTATAAATATCTGCCCAAATTTACGCCTTCAGAAGTAATTATGTAACAGCTCTAAGAGATAATACTCTGTAGAATTGGATGTTTACGCCAAGTTTATGCCACATGAAAAACAGTAAAATGTTTAAGCTGAGAATCCGAATTACCTTAGAATTCTTATAATTTTCTTGTATATTCAGGAATAAACATTTGTGAAAATTCAAAGGTCAAAACTTTTTTGTGAGTTCTAATGATCATTACATTATTTGCATACTGAGTTGTATTTATGGCTAATCGGAGCAAAAGCTGAAGATATCATAGTACTTGCTTATTACTTAATTATATATTAGAAAAAGTGTGTATTATGATACTACTGAAATTATCATCTAAAGAAGAATCTCTCTCTCTCTCTCTCTATCAATTTATCTATCTATCTATCACTCTCTATCTCTCTCAGTGAGCATATTGTAGGATTATTGTTCCGCAATCATATCAATAAGGCTTTTCTAAAACGATAAGTGCCCCTGAAAAAAGAGTACTTTATTTACCTCTGTAATAACACTATTAAAACTCTGATGTAAAAATACATCAACTAATCTTTCAACGACAATATACTAATAACATAATCGATTAGAAGAGTGAAAATAGCGATATAATTTTTATCCTTCACAATCGTCATTCTCTAACAATGACAAGAATAAAAATTGTTGTAACATAAATTTTGTTATTCAAAACAATACCGGGAACAGCTAATCTTTCTGAGTTCAAGCAGTCATGTCGCCGCTATCCTTCCAGCTGATGAACAAAGCGCTCGACAATCTGTCAGATCATTTTGTGATAAATGGAGAATGAAGGAGTCGGATCTCATTACAGAAAAGATAATGTTTTCCCTGATTTTACTGCCTTTGTGTAATCAGTGTGCAATTGATTGAAAAAAATAAAGAAGAAAGAATCAAATAAGGATTAGTGTGCTTACTTCAGAAACAATTCTTGGTATGATTTACAAAACGGCGCCAGGATTTGTGTGAAACAAAGAGAATGCATTCTTTGAGATGAGGTATCGCCGTGTAAGCACAGTGTTATGTTTCTCTCATTGTGTTAATGTCTCAGATACGAGATCGGGCCAAACAACGTCGTTCTTTTTAACTAATGTACATGTTTTTGTGCGTAGTTCAGTATCTACAGATAAGGATTACGCTGATCGTACTTTCAACAGTCTGCAAACACACACACACACACACACACACACACACACACACACACACACACACACACACACACACACACACACACACACACATTGTATCTATCTATCTATCACACTCTCTCTCTCTCTCTCTCTCTCTCTCTCTATATATATATATATATATATATATATATATATATATATATATATATATATATATAAAGCTTAGGAGGATTACATACAAAGTCAACGACATTTAGTGACGGTAAATTTTTTCACACCCTCTGGCAATAAACTGTCAGTCGTAAAATGTCGTTGAGTACGCATATCTACATCAGTGCTCTCACCGATATTAAGCATAATTTATTTATAAATATAAAAAAAGTACATATATATATATATATATATATATATATATATATATATATGTGTGTGTGTGTGTGTGTGTGTGTGTGTGTGTGTGTGTGTGTGTGTGAGTGTGTGTGTGTTATTTTTCAATGAACACTCCATTAAACATGTTTTATAAAGCCATAATTAAGAATAAATTAAATAAAAATCATGTGATATATAATTTCATGTTTAACTTGATAAATTATTTGAACGATAGTTTTATAATATGATAAACTATGTATTTAGTTTTAAATATTTGCGTCACTGTGTGTATGTGGCAGATATAGAAAATGTATGTGTATATGGGGGTACATAAATGGATTTACCCTAAGGCCTTTGCTATGGACATGATGCGACATAAGCCGAATACAAATACTTTGACTTTTCTTTCTTATAAACTAGTTACCATACCAAGGTTAAAGATACCTATCTGCCCTACTATTTAATCTTGGTTGTAGGAGAACAGTACGGCATTAGCGCTTGTTTGCTTTTTGTATAAATAAGAGTTACTAAAAGTGAGGCAAAGACAGAGACAAAGTTACTAAAAGTGTGTGTGTGTGTGTGTGTGTGTGTGTGTGTGTGTGTGTGTGTGTGTTTTCTTACGTAGAATACAATGTTGGCATTTTGGTTATCACGGCGGAAAAGGGTAGCAGAGAGCAGCGTTTACGTTCCTACTTCTATCGATGGTGGTCTATGTTATTTCTTCACCAGCTTAACCTCTACAATCGTGCAGGTTTCTGAAATCCATGTTGTGTATATATAGGGGATACCATGGTGATGATATAGTTGCACATGCGTGTTTATGATATTTTAAATGCGAAATCAATTTTAGAAATTAAATCTCCATAATTTTAGTGTGATCATTATTTTTTAGCAGGAGACTTTGCAATAATAAATACACAAGAATGGATGTGTAAATTGTATCAAATTATTTTTCTTGTCGTTCAGGATAGAAATATTGCTTTTTCAATAAATTCAGAATTTATATGATCTGGAGATGTCTCTTAAGATGTCTACGTACATTTTTTCACATATTTAATAGTATCTATATTTGCTTGAGTATCTTTTGCTCCTAGATTTTCACGTCATCAGTTCTTTCATTTTATTTCTTTATTTTTCGGTGTGCTAATCCTTATTCATGTTTTGTTTTATATAAACGCTTGATATTCGTTTCTTCAGTTCACATTCATTTATTTTGATTGGATCTATTTTGAATTTCCTTTTTTTTTCTTTTTTGCTGTTTTCTCCATATGCTTATATATTATTCGCCTCCTTTACTTCTTTGTATTTGCAATGTCTGATTTTCTTTCTTTTTTTTCTTTTCATTACATTTAGTTTTAATCTGTATGCGTTTTTTTCTTGATTATTTCTTCCACTCATTATTCCTTTTTACATATCTTTTTTTTCCTTTTCTTTGTTGGTCTAAATGTCTACCTATTTGTTTATAATGTAGGATTACAATTCTTATTTGATTCGACGTCTTCCTTACTTTCCATTGGCATTGTCTCTACTATAATCCCCATTATATATCATTTCTGGAAAAATAATGATAAAATTCCGAAAAATTAAATAAATTGAGGTTATATTTAACCCCCAAAGAAACTGAAACATCATCAATTATTTACGTATTATATATTGTTGGTTTTTGTTGATACTTGTTTGCTGAAAAAGAACATAATTTCTTTTTCTTCACCATACATCGTATTTTGCTTTAAATTCATAATTATTTGTGAAAGTAGAAGGGAATTTCTTAAATTTACGACTGTTCGTACTTATGAATTATCATACTCGATAACATTATATATATATATATATATATATATATATATATATATATATATATATATATATATATATATATATATATATGAAATTACATAAAGTCTCCTGAGGATGATTTTATTCATAGATTGAATTGTATGCGAACGTTAGCCGTTTCAGTTTTATAATATGAAAACATAAAACCCTCATCCTGGCGTATATATTCTTAGAAATTTTCACAACCCACACGACCTGATGAAGGTTTAATATTGTCAAATTTAAGAACTAAAACGTTCTACGTTGTCAAAGAATATGAATTATAAATAAAGCCATTCTATATAGACCTTGTGTTTTTTTTATATTCATCAGGTTTGGTTAAGTTATTTGATTTGTACATTCTTGTACTGTCTGATAAATTTCCTCTTCTCCATATATATATATATATATATGTGCGTGTGTGTGTGTGTGTGTATGTGTGTGTGTGTGTGTTTTGAAGATTAAATGAATGACATATCCCTGTTGAGTAAGGAAAAAAATGACGCTCTGTAGACATTTATGCCAATTTTGATTAGCGGACCAGTGTTAGTGAGTTAGATTCTAACTTGGTGTCTCCTTGCTATGGATTTTTGCCACGACTAAAATAAGCTTAGTACAGAAAGAACTTATGCATCTAGAGAAAGTGTTGGTGTCCCAATGCCAATACTTTATAATTTATTTATCCATCGTCTCAACAGATTTCGTGATCAGGAAAATAACATACATTTGGTATAAACCAGCACTTGTCCTCTGCGAATTCTACTCTTTTCCTAAACTGAAAATCCATATCAAGAGAATTTGATATGACAAAATGTTCCTACCACACAAGTCTGCTAATTTTCGACGTTTGCGACAAAAATGAAACATCTGAACAGAGTTATGAGTCGGTTTTATGGATTTTTTAGTTACATTAATTTGAATACTCATGTATAACGTTGAATATATAAATGTATGAAAGTATCGAGGTTTATACATTATGTAAAAATTTATGAAATATCTGTACTGAATTTCAATCAGAAATCTGGGATTGCTTTCCCATACTCTTCCTCTTGAGAAAATTTCTTCTGTCTTGTGATACCAGCTGTAGCTTAAATAAAAGTCTCAAACTTATTCCTATTCAATATTAGAACATACAAAACCCAAAAAGTTATATATATATATATATATATATATATATATATATATATATATATATATATATATATATATATGTATGGAAGATAATGATGGATAGTAATCCGACAATTTTCGAAGAAAAATTGACAACAAGTAATCCAAATAGATATTGGGGATTTATAGAGAAACAAAGTCAGTCGACACTATAGCGTTTCGATTCTGCTGAACCATCATCAGGACTATGAGGGGTTTTATTAGTGTTGTTAAATGTACATGGATGTATAAAAAGTGTAAAAATACATAAAAATTTGGAAAAGTTGTACAAGTAAAGTTGGCTGTTTATGACAAGAAAAATTGGCCGTTTGATCAATGAATCAGCGTTCGTTTCTTTAAAACTCGTCACCTGATATTAGAAACATTGTGCATAATATATATATATATATATATATATATATATATATATATATATATATATATATATATATATATATATATATATATTCAGTTTTGTGTGCATTGACATTGGCCTCCATGTCAATACACGTAAAACTGTATATATGTGCTGTATTCAAACAGGCGTCATTTCCACACAAGACGGAACCTGACTGAAAGTGGTAGACAAATTCACCTTCCTGGGAAGCAGCGTCTCATCAATCGAAAAAGGTATCGACACACGGCTAACGAAGGCATGGACAGCTATCAATAGGCTTTCAATCATGTGGAAATAAGACCTGACCGATAAAATGAAACACAGTTTCTTCCAGGCAGCGGTCGTGTCGATATTGCTATATGGATGCACTACTTGGACGCTAACTAAACGGCTGGAGAAGAAGCTAGACGGCAATTACACAAGAATGTTGCGGGCAATATTGAACAAGTCCTGGCGGCAACACCCCACAAGGCACCAACTATACGGCTAGACGAACAAGACAAGCAGGACACTGCTGGAGAAGCAAGAACGAGCTCATAAGTGATGTACTCCTATGGATCCCGACATATGGCCAAGCACAAGCAGGACGACCAGCTCGAACATGAATGATAGAGAGAAGTGGCGAGAGAGGGTCAGTGATATCAGTGCTAGCAGCACGACAAGATATATATATATATATATATATATATATGAATGTAATTACCGAAAAAATAGGATAAATACCCCAAGACGGGTTTACATGTAGTTAAAATCAATCATTCAATAGATCAATTGATTGAAATACGGTATTATCGAAAGAACCAGCAGTCAATAGAAAATAAAAAAATAATAAAACATAATGGAAGCTTAATAGTAATTGTTTCTCACCAATAAATTTAGCAAAGAAACCAAACCGAAAAAAAAGACAGCTGGAGACAGTTCTCCCTCATTTGAAAAATGAAAAAATAAAAAATAAATGAATAAATAACCCTAAAACTACAACAGCCATATACTTTATCTAAAACTTCTCTGTATCAGGTCAAGTAAAGGTCGTCCTTCAATGGCAAATATAATGGTGTATCTCTTCAAAATCGGAAAACTGGCTTGAAATCAGAGTAAATTGCTGAAGGGGGTTTCGCAGACCAGCATCAATATTCTGTTTGTCTTGTTCAATTGAGCTGCAGTGGATTCATATAGTTCATTATAGTGATTTGAAGATAAAAGCACAAGAGAAAACGCGGTAAAAGATTGGGTGAATTAAAGGAACGCTTATCAAAGGCTCCTTCAGACAATTTGGTAGGAAGATGAAAACTAGGAAAGGTTACGGAAAATGTTTACAAAACAAAACAAAAAAAGAAAAGAAAAGAATAACTTGAATTCAACCGGAAAATCTACGGCTGAAGAAAAAAGTCATTGAGATTTATCGTACTTATGATATGTATATGATAGATTCCTTTAAGGACAGTTATTCTTCTTTAAAAAGACACAAATCAACTGAATGTTTTCTTTATTATTTGTAGAAAAGTGTTCTTAAACCGAAGCACAAAATGAAAGTTGTCTTTTTAAATGTTTTTCGTCGAACACATATGGAAGGAGGTTGAGACTAGAGAAAATATTAGCGCAATAAAAATCACCTAACTTGTATTCAGCCGGAAGGGAAAGCTGGAAATTTGTGGAGACTGTCATTTAAGCCGCAATTTTCACAGGAAAATAATTTGAATATATTGGCTTGTATTCTTTGCTTATGCAAACCACCGTATATAATCAAAGTCTCGTCCTATTAGTCATGTTTTCTGTATACCGACCTTATCTTCTGTAGATGTGTAAGAACCCCCTACAATTAAACAAACATGTCCTGGGTATCAATCTAAATTGAATTTGATTATTAGGCCCCTCGCTAGGTTACTCTGGGAAAAGTGAAATACTCCTCATCGCCATTATTCCCAGACCCACTCTGGGGTGATTTGGAGTACCATCGTTAAATCAAATAGATCTGCTTATTTTTTCGTATGTGATATGACCGTTTGAAACAAAACTATAAAAAATATAACTCACGAGAATTAAAGAAACATTTGCGAATCATTTAAATTTTGTTAAATTTTTCGATAACATACGACTGTGTGTAAATAAAAAAAAAATGAAGGTAATAAAGAACATGAATGTTTAAGCATAAAATAACCCTCGAAGACTTGACATGCCGTAAATTAATCAATTGATCAAATAAATCAACTTGTAACTCATAAATACAATGCCTATGATACTAATAAGCCCACTTTTAAAAATATTTCAGAAAGCTCAACTTGACGACCACACACGATTATTTATTTTTGTCCTATGAATTTGATTGAAGGGTAGAAAGGAAATAATATATTCCCATGGAATAAAAACAGAAAAATAGTAATCTCATCTTATAAAGTAGCATGAAAATATTTATAATGAAAATTTTATCAAAACAAGAGTTTTCTAATTAGAATTCTGAGAAAACTAATATATATTTCTGTTTTGCTAAAATCCATCAAAAATCTACAATCAAAAAGTAATAAAAATGAATGAGAAGTAAAATGTTATAATAGCAACAGCAGTTACTAAAATGTTTATATATATATATATATATATATATATATATATATATATATATATATATATATATATATGTGCGTGTGTGAGTGTATTTATAACAATATTAAAGTTAGGCAAAAAAAAAAGAAAAAAAGAAACACAGATCAAATACAAAACCAGACAATGAAAAATAGCATTGTTGTTTATTAATATAGACCTTGGTCGCTGTCCTCATCGGTGAATAAATTCTGATATTTTACGTATTTTTTGTGTGTGTATGTGTGCTGCTTTCAATTTCAAAGACTTGATTTTTTAGTTTTAAAAGCATTCGACAAAAAATATATATATATATATGACAAAAAATTAATGTAAAACACAAGATGGCTATATTTGTCACTTATACATTATTTTTCATTCACAGAAAATAAGATATTGGGAAAAAGAAATTGATGTAGAACAAAAAATTAAAACAAGAAACATTGGATGGAAACATTGCAAAAATAATGATTGAAAACATAGATAAGAAATCAAGAAAAATGATATATGAGAGGGGAGTACGTACCAAATTTTTCTTTAAAAGATATCAACTTTTTTTCACACACACGCCCAAACACATGTGTAAACGTACACACACACACACACACACACACACACACACACACACACACACACACACACACACACACACACACACACATAGACACACACACATATATATATATATATATATATATATATATATATATATATATATATATACAAAAATACGTGTATATGAGACCATCTGTTAACGTGTGAGGATATATGCATGGATGTATGTAAATGCACGCACTCAAAGAAAAGATGCAAATGTAGCTAGCGTGATAGATAGATAGATAGATGTTTTACTTTTCACAGAACATGTTACGTTTGAATTACTATCGTGTTATCAGGCACACACTTTCATATACGCAATAAAATATCTTGTAATAACATTACTGCATATATATATATATATATATATATATATAAAGAGGGAGAGAGTGGGGCAGAGAGAGAGAGAGACACACACACACAAAGAAAGTTACAGGTTCACAATTACTCCCTAATCACCGATATCTACATATTTATGCGTGTGTACGTGTGTATCTATCTATTTATCTATCTATCTCTATATATTTATATATATATATATATATATATTTGTGTAAGCGTGTGTGTGTGCGTATATATATGCATTCGTTTGTGTGTGTGTGTGTGTGTGTGTGTGTGTGTGTGTGAGAGAGAGAGAGAGAGAGAGAGAGAGAGAGAGTATGATTCTCTGATGAACGAAATAACTCAGTATCTTAAAGAAACGAAAATTAAAATACATTTTCATCTACAGAAAAATTTTGTAGAGATAATTCCCGATTACAGAGAAGCACCAATTTTAATGCAGAAGGATGCTTAATAAGGAATGGTTTATGACCTTGGTTGATAAACAGTTCGTTTATAGGTTTATTCTTCTAACAAGAAAACACAAAAGTTGATCGTTATATATATAACCGAAGAAGACCACGTGATATGAGAACCATGATCATCATCATGTCGTGCCGCTAGCACTGATATCCTTGACCCTCTCTCGCCACTTCTCCCTATCATTCATCCCTTCTGGCAGCTCTTCGGGGCTACATCCCGTATCCTTACATAGCTGCTGTATGTATATTCGAGCTGGTCGTCCTGCTTTTGCTTGGCCATATGCGTGGGTCCGTAGGAGTACATCACTTATGGGCTCGTCTCTGCTTCTCCAGCAGTGTCCTGCATGCCTGGTTCGTCTAGCTTATATATTTTTCGTGATGGGAGGTAGGAGGCCGTATAGCTGTTGACTTGTGGGGTGTTGCCGCCAGGACTTGTTCAATATTGCTCGCAACATTCTTGTGTAATTGCCGTCTAGCTTCTTCTTCAGCCGTTTAGTTAGCGTCCAAGTAATGCATCCATATAGCAATATCGACACGACCGCTACCTGGAAGAAACTGCGTTTCATTTTATCGGTCAGGTTTGATTTCCATATGATCGAGAGCCTATCGGTAGCTGTCCATGCTTTCGTTAGTCGTGTGTCGATGTCTTTTTCGGTTGATGAGACGCTACTTCCGAGGTAGGTAAATTTGTCTACTAGTTTCAGCGAGGTTCCGTCTAGTGTGGAAATGTCACCTGTTTGGTTGCAACACATATATTCAGTTTGGTGTGCATTGACATAGAGGCCAATACCTGCAACGGCTCGTTCCAAACTCTTCAGTAGTGTTTCGGATTGGTTAGTTGTATTCGCCAGTAACGCTATGTCATCGGCGTAGTCGGCGTCGGTAATTGTTTTTGCGGGATACGTTCTGCTTCTTTTCTTTGTCAGCTCGAAGCCATTTTCTCTGATTTTGTCGATCAAAGTTCTAAGTACGTATGCTAGAGAGATGATTAAGAGGTATGGGGCTAGCGTGTCCTCTTATAGTACTTCTGCTACAATGTCGAAGTATTCTGTGTCTCCATCCGGTGAACGTACTTTCACTTTGGTGTTACTGTAGCGAAATGTTATTGCTGCAACGGTTTCTTTTAGTAGGCCGTGTGCAAGTAGGATTTGTTCCATCTTCCATCTGTGTATGGAATCGAAGGCCTTGGTAAAGTCGACAAATAGTAATGACGCCAGTAGGTTTTTTGCCCGTACACCTTCAAGGATTCTACGGATGGTCAATATTATTGAGGTTGTGGATCTATTTCTTCGGAAGCCATTTTGGTTTTTCCTAAGGATGTTGTATATTTTGGGTTCTATGCGGTTTCGTAGTAGGGCATTGTAGATTTTGGTTGCTATGGATGTAAGAGTTATACCTCGGTAGTTCTTGGTTAATCCGATGTCGCTCTTTTTTAGGGAAAGGAAGGATGCATCCCTTCATCCATCTTTCTATTCTATTTTGATTATAGACTGCGTTGCATTGTCGGAGCAGTATGTCGTCGAATTGTCTAGTCTTCCATACTTCTGGGGGGGGGTCTCGTCAAGCCCTGCAGCTTTCCTATTTTTAATTTTTCTAAGAACCGAGTCGAGTTCTTCTTTGGTAAACAGATCTAGTTTAATGTCTAATTGCTTACTGATAATTCTGGTGATCGGTTCATTCGTTACGTTCGGTTGGTTTTCTTGTAGGTTTTCGAAATGCTGTTTCCATAGTTTTACGCTATCTTGTTGGTTTTTAGTTTTCAATTTTGCTTTGGCTGTGCTCTTCCTTCTACTCACTTCGTTTATTGGTTGCCAGGCTATCCTAGATTGCCTATCTTCCACCGAGTCTCTAATCTTATCTATCTGATTTTGTATGTATTCCATCTGTTCTTTTAGATATATTCCTGCTAATTGTTATTGTGCCTTTTCTAGTTTTCGGGCATTTGTGTTTGTTGGGTTCTTCCGATAACTTTTGGAGGCAGTTTTTACGAGTGCACGTTTTTCTCTAACCACTAACGTTTCCCGTGGGAATCTATATTTAGTTCTAGGTTTTGTTGGAATACACTTTGATACCTCTCCAGGCGTGCATCAACAAAATTCTCACATTTGTCATTTGGGGTACCTTTTTCTGTCTTCTTTTGTAGTGTCTCGAATCTGTTTCTTAATTCTAATACATATTTGTCTTTAATATAACTGTTGTTAAGTAGGGCCCAGTCCTAGTGTTTCGTAGTCGCTCTTCATGTGGCGTTTTTTCGTAGGTTTCGTCGTAATTTGGCCGTGACTATTCGGTGATCAGAGGACACACCCTCGAAAGAGGAGTATGCCTCACAATTCATTTCGCTATTTTTCCATTTCTTGTTTATAAAGACGTAGTCTACCTGTGCTTTACTATTGTTTGCGTATGTGTACGTCCATCATCTTCCCCCCCTTTTTTAATAGTTTGTATTGAGGCATGTTAATCTATTTTCTATCATGAAATCAATTAGATGTTGTCCATTCCTGTTTGACGTGTTGTGCGGGCTGTATTTGTTGTTTCTTTTTCCCCGATTTTGGCATTCATATCCCCACCAATGACTAGTAAGTTGTGTTTCGGAATGCTACGCACTAGAGAGGATAGCTCCTCGTAGAAGGAAACTAGTTCGGTTTCTTCACTAACATAGGTAGGGCTGTAGCAGGAGATGATTGTTGCTTTGGGGTTGCCATTAAACGTAGCGGCCATCATCCTAGGTTGTATTGTCTTAATGCTCTTAAGTGTTTTTAACGCTCTTGGTCCTATAAGCATTCTTACCCCTCCTACCGTGGAATTGATAGAATTTTTCCATGCCGATACAGTGGCTAGCATCCATCCATTGCCAGTTTCGTGATATCTTATATCTCCGGTGTGAGTGTATCGGTGTTCTTGCATGCAGATTATGTCTATCTTATGTTCTACGGCCGATGCAGATAGCTCTGGATGTTGACCTATTCTATTTAGGGTTCTAACGTTAAATGTCACAATTTGTATTGTTTGTTTGCATTTTAGTAGTTTTTGTTTGAGCTCTGATGCTGGTTTTTTGAACACTGAGGCCAGGGCTCCAACCTCAGCAGGACACGCCCCTTTTTATCCCCGCATGAAGAGCGATGCGGTTTGTGTATGTCCTTTGATTGTGGGTCATGGTTATCTTTCGATGGTTGTTTTTATTCTAATCTATAGAAGCCACTGTTATAGATGAGCATCAGTAGTTCCCCGATCTAATTGACAATCCTGAGCGTTAAGCCGCAAGACTCACACGTCCAAGACAAGGTTAGGCATTGCGCTTAGCAATCAATGAGTTTATTCGCATACCATTACGTCCATCATGCTTCTTCCCATGTGTACGTGTAAAAAAACAAGTGGGGGGGGGGCTTTCTTTTACCTTAAGTTTTAACTTAGTTAGAGTCCAGGAGTAATGTATATTTAAAGAATATTTTGGGTATATTTTGACATATCTTCCGATACTGCTCCTAACATGAGTTTTTATTTTATTTTGTTTATTTATTTATTTTTGTTTAAGGAGAGGTGGCATTTGGAATTTGACTTGGGTTTGTTTGTTTTCTTATTAACTTCTATGGGGGTGGGCAAACTTTGAGACTTCTAAACTTTTAGAAAAGATTCAAAATCTTTTTGCTGTGTATACTAAGACATTCGACCAGAGTCATATATTCAATTTGGATTTACTGCAAAACATATGTTTACATTTAAAAACAACTCGGTCAGATTTACACGGAGGTCAGAGAATCGGGAATCGAGCCAGGGATAGGCAGCAGATCAGAGGCTTCTCGGACGTCTCTGACGATACGGCTTGAAAAGTGATGCAATCATTGTCACCCCCCTGACTCCAGGAAGAAGATTTAGGACAAGAAGAAGTCCTCTCTTTGAGTCTTTGTCTCTCAGTCTATCTCTTAAACTAACAACAAACTGTGGGCCTCTTTCAAAAATAAAATGAGATATATATTTTTATATACACGTTTTCCTCGATGTTCATAAAGACACAGCTGAGCATACAATATATATATATATATATATATATATATATATATATATTGTAACGAGTTTCCACCCGTATTTTTAATTTTTCGAGATATGGACGGAGTCCAATGTGTGGGTTACTAAGACCACGGACGAATGAGGGTTTGAAGGTTAAAGAGGTCAACGTGATATGGATGAATACGTGGGGAATTCTGAACTGGACAAACAATATAACGCGGAGTTGGTTTTTTTCCTTTTCTTTATATATGTATCATTCATACATTTTTTTTTCATTTAAAAGAAAGCACAACTGTGACAACAGACAAACAAAGAACAAAACGAATACAACAAAAAATGTACAGAAATGTGGAGGACAAGTCGCTCCCAATAGTATCTGACTAGGTCCTTCCAATAAGACAAAGTATTTTTTTTTCTTCTTTCACCGAAAAACAAGAGTCTCTCCTCTTCGTCTTTATGGATATACAAATTTTACGTAAATAGGTTTTCCGCCGAAACTAGCTGCAGATGAACAGCCTCAAAAAATGTTTCTTTGGAATAGTCTTGATACGGACCTTTATTTAGGTTACGTATATTATTCTTGATAAAAATTTTGACTAACTTTTTTTTTATCTTTCCTTTCTTTTGTTAATTTTTTCTTTTTTTTTCTTATACTCATTAATCTCCTATTAATGAGTTGCAAGGCACCAATTTTTCCTTTTCTTTTACGTTGAGCCTCAGGTTCTTACCCAACGGAGTTGACTTCTATTTGCCATTTTGGGACTAGGATTTCCCCTTTTACCGGACCCCGTGAAAAGGCGACCTTTCTCTTCCTTAGCGAAGCTCAAAACTAACTTTTTGGGTTTCGATTCTTTTTTGGCGGTAAAGCGCCCTCCCTGCCTCGACCAATGGCATGTCTTCTCCTTATCCGGGTCAAGACCTTTGCCCCTTCTCGGCTGCTTCTTCCCCTGTTGCTAGGGCTCGAAGACTCGCCAATCGCCTTCCCCCACTTTCGGTCCACATAGTAGTTCTTGCACTATAATCCTACCCGGCCGGTGGCCGTAACAATATATATATATATATATATATATATATATATATATATATATATATATAAGGGTAGGTCGATTTTGTATCTGTAAAAAATGGCACTCGAAAAAGTGGCAAAATAATGTCAAAAGTTACCATAAGAAATATCTTTCTTCAATTTTTTTTTTACTTATTTGAGCAATCAAACTAAAAGACCAAATAAATTGGAATTTTTATCACGGTACAGGTGTCACCGGCAACATGCGTCGCTTAAAAAAAAACCGAGTTTTACCAAAAATAAAATAATACAATACACTTAAGAATGAATATTTTTAAGTTTAGTATCCCTTTTCCTAAAAAATTCAATGAAAATATGAAAATTAAAAAAGAATAAAATCACTATAATATTTAATTCAATATACGAATAACTATTTACATATACTGTTTTATTTATTGTATATTTTTATGGTATTCACCCGTTGAAATTACCTCCCCCTAAACAATTGTTTACTGTTTACGATTTTAATTATCACAAGTATCTCTTGTATTTATTATTTATATAGACTTAACTATTAAAAAATACAACTTATATTATTATTCTAATTTGTTTATATTTTAAAAAGTTAGTGATCATTCATTAAAAAAAATGTTTACGAGCTAGATACGGTTGATAAAAGTGCTATAAAAAAGTAAAAATGAAAGAGATGGGTTTCATTCAACACCAACAGCTTCAATATCACATCTCCAGGTTAATGTTTCTTCCCACTCAAACTCATCTTCTCTAAGTGAAGAACCAGAAGAAGAATATTTGCAGCCAAAAGAGTCATCCAAAAGAGCCTTATAGCCTTATCAAATTTCCAAGATATGTCCCCCCCCAGTTTGTCAGGTAAGACATATCTTCTAATCTTGGAGCCAGTCTTGCCATTGCCTTGCTCTTGGATTTGAAGGCTATGGGGCTTCTTATACCCAGTATTGATATAATCGATATTATTATTGATAAATGCAAATTTGACTGGGCAAAGACTAAAGTGAAAACAACTGCCCAACAAAAATATGGTCAAAGTATGGAAAATCTTATATGTATTGCAGTTAATGGAAGAATGGATACATTGCTGAATAAGGAAATTTGTGGAGGAAAATAAACATAAAACTAAAAAAAAAACAAAAAAAACTAAGGGACCAGAATGCCATTTAACTTTTACAAAGGAGACACCACATGAAAGTAAATACCTGACACACGGAGTTCTTCCTAATATTGGTGCAACAGGTGCTGTTCATGCCGAGCAAGTGGTGGATGTTTTGCATGAATTCAACTATAAGAACTCTGTCAAGGCTATCCTTGTTGACAACACTAATACTAACACAGGTTGTGAAGGTGGAATGGTTTCAATTTTAGAAAAAACATTTATTTTAATCTTCACACAATTGGTTCCTCACTGCACCATAATAATTTCATACCCCTTTTTAAAAATATAGATGGTTGCACAAAAGGCCCTATAGCATTCAGTGGCCCCCTGGGGAAAATATGCTTAAAGGATTGCCATGATTTACCCCAAATATTATTTTCCTCTATTAGCAGACCTCTGGATTCAATTTTGAAAATTGATGAAATACATGATCTCAGCTGTGACCAAAGACTCCTGTATGAATACGCAGTAGGTATTTCTGGAGGTAAGGTTGACTCTAGATATGC